>JAWNNJ010002261.1:0-11643 GCA_035045125.1 Hypselothyrea guttata
CACACAGGGTGCTCACGGTTCGCTCATCGAGGGCAACCGTTGCTGCTGCTGCTGCTCTTGGGTTTTCCTATTCACTTTGAAAGTTGTTTTTGTTTATCTGTCAACATGCAACGGCGTCTGCACAAATAACAACAAACTCCGACCCGGCAACAGCCTCAAAATATACATACATATATATATATATACATATATATGGTATACACGCCATTTTGGGTATACACGGTATATTCGGATGAATCAGTATATATCTAATTCTTGCAATACGGTATACTTGTTACACTTAAAATGCTCGAAATACTTGGTATAGTCGGAGTACTCGTTGTACTCGGAATGCTATACTCGCTATACTCGGTATAGTCGGACTACTCGGTATACACGATACACTCGGTACTCTTGGTATTCTCGGTATACTCCTAATATTCGGTATACTCGTTGTTCTTGCAATATTCGGTATAGTCGGAATACTCGTTATACTTGGTATACACTCGTTACACTCATCACACTCGTTACGCTCATCACAATCGTTACTCTCATTACACTCGTTACACTCGGAATACTCGATATACGGAATGGTCGTAAACTTTGTATTATCAGTAAATTCCTATTAAACCACGAGCATATTTATGTATCAAGGATAGAGTTCAATTCATTTATTGGTTTTATTTTAATTATATTATTTTATATATTTATTTCTTAAGGTTTTTCAAAATTTAAAATAATTTGTTATTCAACTATTATTTAATTATTTATTTACTATTTTCTTTAAAAGAAATCTATTGCCATTTTATAAAAATAAATCCAGTCTTAATATATGAAATTATTAAATTTAATTACAGTCGAAGGCCTAGTGTAATGAATATAGTATTTTGCGATATATTTGATATATATTTAATATATATTATTTCAATAAATAAGTGAAAATAAAACCATTTTAATAACCCAATTATTTTTGCAAACTCATAAATCTTAAAATATAAAACGATTTCGTTGCTTGTATAAAATGCGATAAATCATAGATTATTAGTTTCAGGCATACAAAAAAACATATATTAAATGCCCCATATTATAATATTACATTATGGTATTCAGTAGTCATATTTCGTATGGAACAGATTTAAGTGATGATTTTGCACATTTACAGCGTACGAGTATTTTTTGCACTCATTGTGGCTTTTTGCATCTGTCATAGCCTTGTAGCTTTTGGCCCACTGTGCGAGGAGCATCATTCGTCAATTTGCCAGTTGCTCTGAGCCAACGTCATCGTCATTATGCCACTCCCCCTTGCGCCTTTATCATTATCGTTGTTTCCTTTGAGTTGAACGATGATGATGATGATAGCCATAATACGATGATGAGCAAGAATGAAGAAAATTGTAAGAGAGAGAAAGAAAAAGAAAAAGAGAGAGAGAGAGAGGGAGAACATGAGCATGAGAAATCATCTTTTTAATTTTCACAATCAAATGCTGTTTTTTTGTTGTTATTTTCGCTTTATCCTTCTTCCCCCTTATCCATCCAACTACTCTCAAATGATCAGTGGAAGGGGAAGGGAAAGGGGGCAGGGGTAACACAGCTGGTGTAAAGCGTGCAAGGGCAAGGGGCAGGGGCAAGGGGAGTTGCAGACTCAACGAATTTTGTTTTTTTTGTGGTTTATTACACGCAAATAAATTAAATTTATGTTTGTTACCATTTCCATGCAGACGTCACCCCCCACCCCTTCGCATGAGAATACCCCTGCCCCTGCCCCATCCCCTTCCCCCTTCCCTACTCAATGACCCTGCGTGTGCACATTTGTTTCCATTTGTGTTTGGTAATTTTTCCTATGCGATTTTCCCAAACACTTTTTTTCCCAAACTACCCTCACCTCAGTAACCTCGCACACTGCGAGAAATTTTATGCATTTTAAATTTTTTAATAAATTTAAATTAAAATTAAAAATATTAATTAAAAAATTATTTAATTATAAATATAAATAATAAATGAATGAAATTTAATAGAGTCATTTAAGATCAATAAAATCAGTTGAAAATAATAATTTCATTTTTAATCTATCAAAAACAAAATATTAGACTAAGTGAACTAAATTTTAAGATTTAATTTTGGCTGCGTTTAAATGTTTTATTCAGTTAAGTAATAATATATATATATATATTTATTGCTATATATGTATTTTAATTAAGTTATTGTTTAATATAATATACATATGCATTAAAATGTAAATATTTTTATTTTTATTTTATTTATTTATTTATTTAGATATTTTATCCTAATGCTACAAGTATAAAACTTATAAGTTATTGCATTAGTCACTACAGATTAATAAATTAAAGAAAAAACAAAATTAACTTAAGTTAAAATTTAAATTAAAATTTGAATTAGAAAGATTTAGATTACATGAATTTAAATTATATGTAAATTATTATTAGTTAGATTTTTATTTTGTTTTGGTTTTATTTTATTTTATGCCATTTGCTTTATAAACTATTGGTTATTTCTTACTATATATATTAATTTAGTTATTGTTTAATGTAATATACATATAAAAAAAATTTATATTTTTTTAAATAATTAAATTTTTTTATAATAAACCTATTTTCTTATGTATTTACTTATTTGTAATTAAGTGTAAATATTTATTATAAAATGTATGTATTGAGTAAACGATTTTATATATTATTTATAGTTAATTTTAATAAATTTATAAAAATATATTTTGGTGTGCATTTATTTGAGTATTTTATTTAATTTAAATTTGTGTTGTATTTTTAATTTTAATATATTTAATTTTCATTATAAGTTATTATCTATATTATTATTTTTATAATTTTGTATTTATATTATTTACTTGTATTTTATTTAATTTAAATTTGTGTTGAATTTTTAATTATTTATTTATTTAACATTTTTAAGTTTATTATTTATAATTAGTTGTTTTTATTTATTAATTATTATTTTATTTATCTATTAAATTAATTAATAATTTAATTATCTTGTAGTGTATATTTGCTTTTTTTAAGTGCAGCTTTTAGCTCCAGCTCTTGCGTTGTTTTTGATTGTCTGCAGCTCTTTATTAATTTGATCATTTTATGATTGCCATTGTTGTTGTTGTTGTCGTTGTTGTTGTTGTTGTGGTTGTTGTTGTTGTTGTCGTTGTTGTAATTAACCTTTTGTCTTTTGGCCTGGTTGCCGCTGCACATTTGGCCGCTTTGCTCTATTTGCCTGTCCAGTGCCACTTTCTCTCTCTCTCCCTCTCTCTCTGCCCTTTCTCCCTACACACACACACGCACACCAATGTGTGTGTAGTCGAGGGTCCCATTGTATTTAGGACGCTACCTCCAAAAACTCCCCTTGTTGGCACAAGGGTCGAACCCTTACCTTTGACCTGTTGTTGTAGCCGTTGCTGTTGACTTCTATTTTTGGGTCTTTTGTCGGCTGTGGATGGACACAACACGAAACACTTTTTAGTGGGCAATTATGCACTTGACATTTGATGAGGGCCTCGTCCCCCTCCCTTTCCCTTCCCATTTATTCCCTTCTCTTTCCCTTCCCTGTCCCATCCTTAATACGTATTGGGTACCTGCCCTGCAGTTTCTTGAATCATCTGCGTGCAATTATCGCCCAAATCCCTTGACGAGATTTACTTAGTTATCGGTATGGGAATACCCCTAGGCATATTTATGTTTGTCTAGTGGAAATTGAAACTGACTTTTCATTTAATAATTCTTAAAAGAGAGAAATGTTAAATGGTAAATGTTAAAAGTTAAGAGTTGAAGAATTTGAAATTAAAGTCTCAGATTAAAAAAAAAAAACAATTAAATTGAATACGTTTTAAAATATGAATGTAATTTAATTTAAATTTAATTTATTGTGTTGAATTTAGGATGAAAATAATTGTAGTTCCCTTTAAAATTACATTAAAAATAAATTTAGCGAAAATTAAATTATTTAATAAAATTGAAAATTTAATAATAGTAGTAGCAAGAGCTAGTAAGCGAATGTTTGACAAACGAGAGTTGAGAATTTGGCCAACGAGTGTTTTTGAGTACAAGACTTCGGGCTACGAGAGTTTGGTCTAAGAGAGTTCGGCCCACGAGAGTTGGGCCAGCGAGAGTTAGGTCAATGAGAGAGTGTTGGGCCAACGAGAGTTCGGCAATCGGGAGATCGGCCATAGAAAGTTGAACAATCGAGATTTGGTCCAGCAAGAGCTTTCCAGCGAGTGTTCGACCAACGAGAGTTTTGGAGTACGAGACTTTGAGAATTCGCCAACGTGAGCTTGGCCAGCGGGAGTTAGGCCAACGAGAGTTCAGTCAAAGTGTGTTGTGTCAACGAGAGTTCAGCAATTGAGAGTTCGGCCATAGAGAGTTGAACAATCAAGAGTTGGGCCAGCAAGAGTTGTCGCAGCAAGATTTATATAGCGAGTACTTCATATTAATTAAACTCTTCCGCAGTGTCCGAAAAATTTTAAATTTTTAGTGCGAATATTTTTTTTCTATAAAAGTAAATTAATAGTAAATTAAACAAATAAATTTCGTTTGGAATATTACTGTAAACGTACTATAATGTTAAAAATTTCATAAAATTAAATAAATGTTTATATTCAAATATTTTTGCTTAATTGCTTAATTACTTATGAAAGAAAAATGTATGAATTAAGCTTATAATTTATTTAAAACAATTTAATGCATTAGAAGAAATCCCCTCACCCTGCACAACATAAAAAACATTTGCCTGAATGAAAAAATCGGAATTTGTGAAATTTTTTAAACGCATTTGTTTTCTTTGTTGTTTGAACGTTTTTAATTCTTATATAAATTTATATTACGATGTTTTTTTTCCTGTTGGGCGTCAATTGAGCATTAAAAGAGGCCAAGAAGCTGGAGAACAAGAAACCAAACGCCTGAGAAACTCATTAAAATTTTACGAACTTTGGGCGCAGTTTTTCACATTTTATGACTTTTCTGAGCGTCTTTGCAGGGACATTGGGTATGGAAATAATTTGGGAGAGGGGCGACGAGTGCAGGGGCAGGGGCAGGGGCGGAGGGAAGGGGGGTGCCGATGCCGACTCGCAGCACTTTGTCTAATTTCATAGCGAAAACGACTTTCAAGGACCTTCAAAAGAGAAGAGGAAAAATTCTAAATTTTGATCACGTTACGTTTTTTAATTGTTCCCCTGCGGCGTGGCTCATTTAAACGCTCGAGAGGGAGAGAGAAAGAGAGAGAGAGAGGGAGAGAGGGAGAGAGAGAGGAAGATGGGGCCTACTTAACCTCACTTCTGCTATAAAATGCCTCCTCCGATGCAAGGTTTCTCCCTTTGTAATTGAGATGCTTGAATTGCTGCGTGTGAAAAATTCCCATTCTCTTCACTCAAATATGCACAAATTATTTGAAACTTTCATTGACTTTTTTCCACCATCTAAATATACTTTTTTTATTACATCTCTTTGTTTCTCTTTATGGTCTTTAATTTCTCTTGGCTCTTCCGATAATTGCATGCGAGAAGTTTTATGAGGACATTCATTGCTCGCTGTCAGCAATTTGGAAATAAGACTTAATAAATGCACAAAAATAAAAATTAATTGTAGAAATTAAATTAAAACCGAATGTGTGTAAAAAGTTTGTGAATCTGAATCTTTTAATTAAGTCCCCCATCCAAAATACTCCAACAGCTATGTACATAGAACGATTTATAAATTCTATCAACGCAATTTATTTAATATTCAAATTAATAATACTGTCTTTTCTTAAATCAATAATATATAATTGAATATAATGTAATAATAATAATCGATTAATTATAATGATTAATCAAACTCATAATAAGATCTTCTATAGATTAATAAAAATTAATATTTATTAATAATTTCTCACTGGTAAAACTCTTGCTGTATAACTCCAACTATCCAACTATCGCTGGCCGAACTCTCTCTGGCCTTACTCTCGCTGGCCGAACTTTCGCTATATGAATTTTTATTAAAACCAATTTTTTTTAATTTTATCTAGTACAAGCAATATAGAAATATTTTTATGTAAAAAATTTTAAATAAATTATCAAATAATAAAGATATATAATAATTTTCAGTCACCTAATTTATTTGTATCATTATTTAAAAACATGAATTTAAAAAAAAATAAATTCTTTAAAAATTAATTTCATATCCCAAATAAATAATTTGTAAGTTATTAATTTGATTCTTTTTTTGGCTGACTTTACAAAATAATTCTTGCTGTTTTAAACAAAAATTAAACATGTTTAAAAGAGTTTTATGTAAGCTATCAAATGAATACGAAAACTAAATTTCGACACTTTTCAAATAAAATATAAAAGTAAAAGTAACTTAATTTATTAGCTAAACTGAAAATAAAATTTAATACAGTTGGCCTGTTTGGAGGCTGTCTTGGGAATCAGAGAGTTTAAGCAATTTAAATGCTGTAAAAAGTATAAAAATAACATGACTTAAGTCGTTCCCCTCCCTTGAGTCCTTGCCGTTCCACAGGGATGTGGGAGAGGGTCTTAAGCCTCGGGTTAGTCCTGGAGCATCGACGTAGAATGCAATTATTCTTATGCGAATTGCCTATTAACTGACAAATGGCCCCATTTCCGCGCAGATGAGTCACTTTTAACGCTGACATAAGCTTATTAGCGATACATGGCCTGTAAACATACAAATTTATTGCTGCTCATTCCGCATACACGGCGAGAAATTACGCAGCCTAAAGTGCCAGAAACAGTGATGTTTTGTATACAATTTAAAAATACGCTTTCAACACTGTATTTGATTTTAAATTTTGATATCAAATGTAGATAAGAGCTGCTTACATTGTAATGCAGAATGTCCATGCATCTTAAAGGATTCTATTTTAAGAAAATAATTAGTATTTAAAGTAAAGCATTTTTAACAATTTAAATGTTTGTATATTTGTTGTGGCATTTTAATTTAAATTTATAATAAAAGAATCTAAATAAAGTGTATTTAGGTAATTCAATGCCTGCTTTAATTAATTAAATTTTACTTCAATATTCTAAAAATTTTTGATTTTAATAAATTTTTATTTCAATAAATTTTTATTTTGGTTAATTTTTATTTTAATAAATAATAGTTAAAATAAATAATAGTTAAAAATAATGTGCAATCAATTTACATTTTTCTTAAGTACTTATTTATATTCATATTAGTACCAGGTTTAACTACTTTCTGTTTTTATTGATTTCCACACAATCAATTCTGCCGGTGTAGCATATTTGATACAGAATGTAAGCATTAACTTTAGCTCGTTTTTAACGATTGAAAATCTGTAATTCAAAATTTGAGCATTGTCGAAATTAAGTTAATTATGCCTAATTACCGCACACAAGTCTCTTTTATGGCCACATACAAGAATAAAACTAAAATACAAATAAAATGTTTATGGGAAAAGAGTAATTGAGTTATTACTAATATGAATATTTACTACATGCTCAATGATTTTAATGTGCGGCATAAAATCCACTCAGAATATCAAAAGAAAATTTCTGCAGAGGAAACCAGAAGTGAGCGTTGAATTAATAATGTTGTAGCAAGTGTATAAATAATTTAATACGAGTGTATCATGTGCACATTATAATATCCAATTATAAACTCTTTTCCACATGGAAACTCGATATCAATTTCAATTGTAATTATCTATAGTAAGTGCTGAGTGGCAGCTGCTGTTTCCATGCTGCTTCAATGGTAGGTATTTTTTATACCCTGTAGTCATAATATGAGATTTGATAATTTTGGCAGACCTTACAAAGTATATAAATATATTTCGCAATGACGAGCTGAGTCGATGTAGCCATATCTGTCCGTCTGAATAGACGCTCAGATCTCAGAAACTATAAGAGCTAGAGACATCATTTTTTGAGTGTAAGTTGGTGTGTTTCATATGCTGAGCAGGTTTATTTTAAATTTTGGATGCCCCGCCCCTTTAACCATAAATCAACATAAATAGAATATATTGATCTTTTTAAGAAATACAAATATATCTACATAAATTCTGTCTTTAGCAGTTGGAAGAGATAATCAATATCTACCAATTCTGTAAAAGAGAGATATGATGAATCAAAGTTTTACTTATTCCCATTATATTTTAAAATTATATTTCAAATATAGAGTACAGGGTATTTCATAGTTGGGTGCGTTCGACTCACCTGCTTCGCCCATTCTGGTTGGGAATGGGATGCTGCTAGAATTATGTATTATGCACGTGACTTGCCACAGAATGTGGCAAATGTGGGAGGCAGAAATCTAATGTTTCCAATGTGGCCAATGTTTCTGTTGCCAATGTTTCCTCTTCCGTCGCAATTCACGTGCAAATTTATTAGATTTTCATTAGAATAAACAATGCGTGCTCGAGGAGCATTTAATTGCTTAATTTATTAATAAACAGAGAAATCGAGCAGGAAATCGGCAGCTGTCACATCATGAGAGACACAAACTTATGCAACAAATTCGATTTTCATCACACTACACTGATGAAAATTTCTCAAATGAGAAAGCAGGGAGGGTGGGTATAGGAGGGCGGGGGAGGAAGTGTGCATGGTCCTTTGGGAAAATTAACACTCTTTGATTAGCCTCGGCTGCTGCCTGCTTATTACGCATACGCCCTAATGGCAGTCAATCAATGGACACTTGAGCCTTGCGTCAAGTTCATTTCCCACTTGCCCCTCTCCGATCCCTTCGCCCCTCCTACCCTCCACCCATGCTCATCATGCTGCTGCTGCTGCTGTCAGGGCGCAGCAAAAGTTACGCAATTTTTGCTTATTATTTTCATAATCAATATTCAATTTGGGCGAAAACACTTGGCAGGCATCAGCAGAAACTGCGACTCCTGTGCTGCCAGGCCTGAAATGAGCTTCAAAGGATGTGAGACAACAGCAACAACAGCCAGTGCAAACACTGTCACGGCACAGTGATTCCAAAGCAAATATTACCATTCAATTCGCTGAATTTTAAGCCAAACAGTGGAGCCAAAACAAGCGATAGTTATTGTCATTTTATTAAAAAATTAATTCGAATATTGGAAATTATTATGTAACATTTAAGGAATATAAAGAATTTATTACTATTATGTATTGTTACAAATTATGCATTGTTAATTAATTCAAAATAAATATTTTGTAAACTATTTTTACTTTTTTTTTATAAGTTTTGTAATATTTAAAATAAACAAAACATTTTCATAAACTAACCAAGGAATTTCCTATTTTAAATATTTTTGAATAACCTTAGTTTTCATATTTGGTTAATAAAGTTTAATTTTTTGCTTTGATTAATAAATATTTTATAATTAATTTTGCGTCTTACATATATATCTTAATTTTGATAAAGTTTACAAACAATTTTTTTTTTATATATTCATTTTACAAAAAAATAATTTACATATTTTATGTTGTTTTATTTAGTTTTCTCTTTTGATAAGAAATAATTATTTTGCAATTTATTTTAAAAATATTTTTCTTATTATTCTTTATATTTTCTATAATTAATCAAAAATTTATTATATTAATATTTAAATTGCGAATTTGCGAATTTTTTTTAATGAATTTTAAAATTCTAAAGAACTGAATAACTTAGTTACTCTGGCTTACACAATTATAATCTAGAATTTAATTCTTAAATACAATCAAATAAATAAAAATAAAAAAAATAATTTATAATGATAAATAATTAAATTTAAAAAATTAAGATAAAAATATAAAATGTTTTAAAATGAAATATTTATTAATTTATTTTTCATGAGTCTGCAACCACTGTGCAGGCGTCAAAGCGAGCCCTTCGCTCGCTCGCAAATTTCCCTTGTGGCAGCTTTCAGCTGGGCTGAGCGTGTGGTCGAGGCAGCGCCAGCATCAGGCTTATAATTAAACATGGAAAACGTGGAAAATGTGGCAAACGTGAGCACAAACAACGCGAAGAGGCGGAGAGGAAGACAGATAGAGAGTGAGAGCGAGAGAGAGTGGGAGGGGAATTGTTCAAATTGAAAAAGTTATTTTGCATTCGATTATTTCCACTGACAGCAACAACAACGAACGGGCATCATATTTCAGAAAGCAACAACAACACCCCTTCTCTCCCTCTCCCTCTCCCTCCCCCTCCCACCTATATTGTGTATATAGCGGTCTCTGGCTATATCTATGGCACAACTGACAGTCCACAGATCAATTCATTTGCTGTGTGGCTTCTGTCAGAGCCTCGAGCATATTTTCGCAATTTTTCCGTAATATTTTGCTCATTTACACTTCGTTGCATAGTCAGTTAGATGACGAGGGGGAATGGTAACTGATGGGAAGGGGAGAGGGTGGGGCAGGGTTATTGCTTTGGCAACAACTCCCCATGGAGCATTTTCCTTTTGCGAAACTTTTGATTGACCAAAACGCAAATGAATGATATGAGAGCTGGCTGCATTATTTAGTTACTTGGCTCCGCTGCTTAGTTAGTCAAAACATTTATCTATTGATAACACTCACACAGACACACATCTATAGAGACCAGTGTTGTCGATTATTTTGGTAAAAAATAGCCAGAAAACAGTAAAGTTATTTTTAAGTATTTGCTTTAAATTAAAGATGTAATGGGAAAAATATCGATCTAAATAATTATAATAAGAACCTATAATTGTTCTTAAGATTTTTATGATTGCCGATTTTTTGTTTGTTTTAAAAATAAAATATTTTAATTTTTTTTGATGGTTTGCTGTTACTTTATTAATAACCCTTACTATTTTACTGACTATTTAGATATTTTCCAGAAAAAAATATATGCAAAGTTATATATATATAAATCCTGATGATAAGTTAAATAATTCTTTATTTTAAAAGAAGTTTTTTCAAGTCTAAAAACAAGCTGCCAAAAATTTAAATTATTAAAAGAAAATAGCCGAAAAATATAGCATACATTTTATAAAATGTAAAAATACTAAAAAAAAAATGTTTAAAAATGCTTGCCGTAGTTTTATAAATCTTTTAGCAAATGCATTTAAAAAACAGCCAGATCTGGCGGACAAAAAGCGGACTGGACAACATTGATAGAGACACACAGATGCTCTATATGTAAGCTCTGTCTTTCATTTCATTAGCATTAATAAACGTTTTCTATGCAATTCAATATGCACATCTGGCACTCTTGATGCTGTTTAGAAAACGTATAAAATTTTTATTAGCCTACAACTAGTTCAGTTAATTAAGCTTTTTTTTCGGGTTCACAAAGGGTAAAATTGAAGAAAACACTCGTAAAATCAGTGCCAACGGGCAGGCAACAGTCGGAAGTACACAGTGAGCAAAACGATACTTTAAGATTAATTTCCAATTAGCTTCATTTAAGATTTTTATTCACAATTAAAAAATAAGAAAAATTTTTAATATTTATTTTATTTATTTTAATTTACTTTACGTTTAATTTAGAACAGCTGTTGATTGATTTTCATTGATTTTTTTCTCTGTATGACTTAAACTGTAGCTATTGCTATCGCTGTACCTTGATTTCTTGCTCGCGATCTGTATCGATAGCTAATTGATAGCCATAAAAAATAATTGAATTATCATTAGTTCTAGAAGTCAAAATTCAATAAAAACTAATCATTTTTAATAGGTACAGGGTATATAAAATATGTAATTTATGTATATTTATC
>JAWNNJ010002262.1:0-13772 GCA_035045125.1 Hypselothyrea guttata
TCCACTGTGCGTTGCTGCTGCTGCTGCTCTTGGGTTTTCCTATTCACTTTGAAAGTTGTTTTTGTTTATCTGTCAACATGCAACGGCGTCTGCACAAATAACAACAAACTTCGACCCGGCAACAGCCTCAAAATATACATACATATATGTATATATATGGTATACACGCCATTTTGGGTATACACGGTATATTCAGAGTATTCAGTATACTTGGAATACTTCCAATACTTGGTATACACGGTGTACTTGGCATATTTGGAATACTCGAAATACTCGGTATACATGATACACTTGGTACTATTGGTATACTCGGTATGCTCAGAATGCTTGGTATTTTCGTTGTACTCGGATTACTCGCTATAATCGGAAAACTCGTTATAATCGGTATACACTCGTTACACGCGGTAAACTCGATATACTCGCTATACTCGAAATACTCGATATACTCGGAATGGTCTAGATACTTGGTATTATCAGTTAATTCTTATGAAACCAGTAGAGATCAATTTACTTATTTGCTTTCTAATTATTATATTGGAATATTTATTTATTTTTTTATAGTTAATCAAAAAAAAAATACATATAATTCTTTATTCTACATTTATTTAATTATTTATCTACCATTTATTTCTAGAAGGTATAGCTATCTATTTTATTATTTAAATATTGCTTTTTTGTAGTTAATTAATATTCAATTTAATTTTTTATTCTACTATTATTTCTTTATTTATTTATTTATTATTTATTTATTTATTTTCTTAGAAGGTGTTGTTATCAATCGTCATTTCATAAAAATAAAGCCACTTTGGTAATATACAATTATTAAATTTAATTACAGTCGAAGGCCTAGTGTAATAATTATATTATTGTACAAAATATTTAACTTAGTAAATAAATAAAAATAAAATATTTTTTCAGCTATGAATATTATTACACAATTTTTTTCAATTTTATATTAAAATAAACTTAAAATAGACTAAAATATTTGCAAACTCATAAATCTTAAAAAATAAAACGATTTCGTTGCTTGTATAAAATGCGATAAATCATAGATTATTAGTTTCAGGCATACAAAAAAACATATATTAAATGCCCCATATTATAATATTACATTATGGTATTCAGTAGTCATATTTCGTGTGTAACAGATTTAAGTGATGATTTTGCACATTTACGACGTACGAGTATTTTTTGCACTCATTGTGGCTTTTTGCATCTGTCATAGCCTTGTGGCTTTTGGCCCACTGTGCGAGGAGCATCATTCGTCAATTTGCCAGTTGCTGAGCCAACGTCATCGTCATTATGCCACTCCCCCTTGCGCCTTTATCATTATCGTTGTTTCCTTTGAGTTAAGAACGATGATCATAATGATGATGGCCGTAATACGATGATGAGCGAGAATGAAGAAAATTGTAAGAGAGAGAAAGAATAAGAGAAAGAGAGAGAGAAAGGGAGAGCATGAGCATGAGAAATCATCTTTTTAATTTTCACAATCAAATGCTGTTTTTTTGTTGTTATTTTCGCTTTATCCTCCTTCCCCCTCATCGATCCAACTACTCTCAAATGAGCAGGGGAGGGGTATGGAAAGGGGGCAGGGGTAACACAGCTGGTGTAAAGCGTGCAAGGGCAAGGGGCAGGGGGCAAGGGGAGTTGCAGACTCAACGAATTTTGTTTTTTTGTGGTTTATTACACGCAAATAAATTAAATTTATGTTTGTTACCATTTCCATGCAGACGTCACCCCCCACCCCTTCGCATGAGAATACCCCTGCCCCTGCCCCATCCCCTTCCCCCTTCCCTACTCAATGACCCTGCGTGTGCACATTTGTTTCCATTTGTGTTTGGTAATTTTTCCTATGCGATTTTCCCAAACACTTTTTTTTCCCAAACTACCCTCACCTCAGTAACCTCGCACACTGCGAGAAATTTTATGCATTTTAAATTTTTGAATAAATTTAAATTAAAATTAAAAATAATAATTAAAAAATTATGAAATTATTTATAATATGTTGAATGCAATTTAATAAAGTCATTCAAAATCAATAAAATCAGTTAGAAATAATAATTTAGTTTTTAATCTATCAAAAACAAAATATTAGACTAAGTGAACTAAATTTTAAGATTTAATTTTGGCTGCGTTTAAATGTTTTATTCAGTTAAGTAATAATATATATATATATTTATTGCTATATATGTATATTAATTAAGTTATTGTTTAATATAATATACATATGCATTAAAATGTAAATATTTCTTACTATATATATTAATTTAGTTATTGTTTAATGTAATATACATATAAAAAAAATTTATATTTTTATAAATAATTAAATTTTTTATAATAAACCTATTTTCTGATGTATTTACTTATTTGTAATTAAGTGTAAATATTTATTATAAAATGTATGTATTGAGTAAACGATTTTATATATTATTTATAGTTAATTTTAATGAATTTATAAAAATATATTTTGGTGTGCATTTATTTGAGTATTTTATTTAATTTAAATTTGTGTTGTATTTTTAATTTTAATATATTTAATTTTCATTATAAGTTATTATCTATATTATTATTTTTATAATTTTGTATTTACATTATTTACTTCTATTTTATTTAATTAAAATTTGTGTTGAATTTTTAATTATTTATTTATTTAACATTTTTAAGTTTATTATTTATAATTAGTTGTATTTATTTATTAATTATTATTTTATTTATTTATTAAATTAATTATTAATTTAATTATCTTGTAGTGTATATTTGCTTTTTTTAAGTGCAGCTTTTAGCTCCAGCTCTTGCGTTGTTTTTGATTGTCTGCAGCTCTTTATTAATTTGATCATTTTATGATTGCCATTGTTGTTGTTGTTGTTGTTGTTGTTGTAATGTATGTTGTTGTTGTCGTTGTTGTAATTAACCTTTTGTCTTTTGGCCTGGTTGCCGCTGCTCATTTGGCCGCTTTGCTCTATTTGCCTGTCCAGTGCCACTTTCTCTGTCTCTCCCTCTCTCTCTGCCCTTTCTCCCTACACACACACACGCACACACCAATGAGTGTGTGTGTTTGTAGTCGAGGGTCCCATTGTATTTAGGACGCTACCTCCAAAAACTCCCCCTGTTGGCACAAGGGTCGAACCCTTACCTTTGACCTGTTGTTGTAGCCGTTGCTGTTGACTTCTATTTTTGGGTCTTTTGTCGGCTGTGGATGGACACAACACGAAACACTTTTTAGTGGGCAATTATGCACTTGACATTTGATGAGGGCCTCGTCCCCCTCCCTTCCCTTCCCTTTCCCTGTCCCATCCATAATACGTATTGGGTACCTGCCCTGCAGTTTCTTGAATCATCTGCGTGCAATTATCGCCCAAATCCCTTGACGAGATTTACTTAGTTATCGGTATGGGAATACCCTTAGGCATATTTATGTTTGTCTAGCGGAAATTGAAACTGACTTTTGATTTAATATTTCTTGAAATAGAGAAATGTTTTTTAAGGAGTTTAACAATTTAAATTAAACTCTCAGATTAAAAAAAAAAACAAATAAATTTAATATGTTTTAAAATATGAATGTAATTTAATTTAAATTTAATTTATTGTGTTGAATTTAGGATGAAAATAAATTTTAGTTTCCTTTAAAATTACATTAAAAATAAATTTAGCGAAAATTAAATTGTTTAATAAAATTGAAAATTTAATAATACTAGTAGTAGCAAGAGCTAGTAAGCGAGTGTTTGACAAACGAGAGTTGAGAATTTGGCCAACGAGTGTTTTTGAGTACAAGACTTCGGGCTACGAGAGTTTGGCCTAAGAGAGTTCGGCCCACGAGAGTTGGGCCAGCGAGAGTTAGGTCAATGAGAGAGTGTTGGGCCAACGAGAGTTCGGCAATCGGGAGATCGGCCATAGAAAGTTGAATAATCGAGATTTGGGCCAGCAAGAGCTTGCCAGCGAGTGTTCGACCAACGAGAGTTTTGGAGTACGAGACTTTGAGAATTCGCCAACGTGAGCTTGGCCAGCGGGAGTTAGGCCATCGAGAGTTCAGTCAAAGTGTGTTGTGTCAACGAGAGTTCAGCAATTGAGAGTTCGACCATAGAGAGTTGAACAATCAAGAGGTGGGCCAGCAAGAGTTGTCGCAGCAAGATTTATATAGCGAGTACTTCATATTAATTAAACTCTTCCGCAGTGTCCGAAAAATTTTAAATTTTTAGTGCGAATATTTTTTTTCTATAAAAGTAAATTAATAGTAAATTAAACAAATAAATTTCGTTTGGAATATTACTGTAAAGGTAATGTTAAAAATTTCATAAAATTAAATAAATGTTTATATTCAAATATTTTTGCTTTATTGCTTAATTACTTATGAAAGAAAAATGTATGAATTAAGCTTATAATTTATTTAAAACAATTTAATGCATTAGAAGAAATCCCCTCACCCTGCACAACATAAAAAACATTTGCCAGAAAGAAAAAATCGGAATTTGTGAAATTTTTTAAACGCATTTGTTTTCTTTGTTGTTTGAACGTTTTTAATTCTTATATAAATTTATATTACGATGTTTTTTTTTTCCTGTTGGGCGTCAATTGAGCATTAAAAGAGGCCAAGAAGCTGGAGAACAAGAAACCAAACGCCTGAGAAACTCATTAAAATTTTACGAACTTTGGGCGCAGTTTTTCACATTTTATGACTTTTGTGAGCGTCTTTGCAGGGACATTGGGTATGGAAATGATTTGGGAGAGGGTCGCCGAGTGCAGGGGCAGGGGCAGAGGGAAAGGGGGGGGGGGGGTGCCGATGCCGACTCGCAGCACTTTGTCTAATTTCATAGCGAAAACGACTTTCAAGGACCTTCAAAAGAGAAGAGGAAAAATTCTAAATTTTGATCACGTTACGTTTTTTAATTGTTCCCCTGCGGCGTGGCTCATTTAAACGCTCGAGAGGGAGAGAGAAAGAGAAAGGAAGAGAGAGGGAGAGAGAGAGGAAGATGGTGCCTACTTAACCTCACTTCTGCTATAAAATGCCTCCTCCGATGCAAGGTTTCTCCCTTTGTAATTGAGATGCTTGAATTGCTGCGTGTGAAGAATTCCCATTCTCTTCACTCAAATATGCACAAATTATTTGAAACTTTCATTGACTTTTTTCCACCATCTAAATATACTTTTTTTTTTATTACATCTTTTTGTTTCTCTTTATGGTCTTTAATTTCTCTTGGCTCTTCCGATAATTGCATGCGAGAAGTTTTATGAGGACATTCATTGCTCGCTGTCAGCAATTTGGAAATAAGACTTAATTATTTTCATAGATTAATGCACAAAAATAAAAATTAATTGTTGAAATAAAATTAAAACCGAAAGTGTGTGAAAAGTTTGAGAATCTGAATCTTTTAATTAAATCCCCCATCCAAAATACTCCAACAGCTATGTACATAGAGCGATTTATAAATTCTATCAACGCAATTTATTTAATATTCAAATTAATAATACTGTCTTTTCTTAAATCAATCGAATATAATGTAATAATAATAATCGATTAATTATAATGATTAATCAAACTCATAATAGGATCTTCTATAGATTAATAAAAATTAATATTTATTAATAATTTCTCGCTGGTCAAACTCTTGCTGTATAACTCCAACTATCCAACTATCGCTGGCCGAACTCTCTCTGGCCTTACTCTCGCTGGCCGAACTTTCGCTATATGAATTTTTATTGAAACCAATTTTTTTTAATTTTATCTAGTACAAGCAATATAGAAATATTTTTATGTAAAAAATTTTAAATAAATTATCAAATAATAAAGATATATAATAATTTTCAGTCACCTAATTTATTTTTATCATTATTTAAAAACATGAATTTAAAAAAAAATAAATTCTTTAAAAATTAATTTCATATCCCAAATAAATAATTTGTAAGTTATTAATTTGTTTCTTTTTTTGGCTGACTTTACAAAATAATTCTTGCTGTTTTAAACAAAATTTAAACATGTTTAAAAGTGTTTTATGTAAGCTATCAAATGAATACGAAAACTAAATTTCGACACTTTTCAAATAAAATATAAAAGTAAAAGTAACTTAATTTATTAGCTAAACTGAAAATAAAATTTAATACAGTTGGCCTGTTTGGAGGCTGTCTTGGGAATCAGAGAGTTTAAGCAATTTAAATGCTGTAAAAAGTATAAAAATAACATGACTTAAGTCGTTCCCCTCCCTTGAGTCCTTGCCGTTCTACAGGGATGTGGGAGAGGGTCTTAAGCCTCGGGTTAGTCCTGGAGCATCGACGTAGAATGCAATTATTCTTATGCGAATTGCCTATTAACTGACAAATGGCCCCATTTCCGCGCAGATGAGTCACTTTTAACGCTGACATAAGCTTATTAGCGATACATGGCCTGTAAACATACAAATTTATTGCTACTCATTCCGCATACACGGCGAGAAATTACGCAGTTCAAAGTGACAGAAACAGTGATATTTTATATTAATGTATACAATTTAAAAATACGTTTTCAACACTGTATTTAATTTTAAATTTTAATATCAAATGTAGATAAGAGCTGCTTACATTGTAATGCAGAATGTCCATGCTTTTTAAAGGATTCGATTATAAGAAAATATTTAATATTTAAGGTAAAGCAATATTTTTAACAATTTAACAAAATGTTTGTACATTTATTGTGGCTTTTTAATTTAAATTTATAAAAAAAGAATCTAAATAAAGTGTATTTAGGTAATTCAATGCCTGCTTTAATTAATTAAATTTTACTTCAATATTCTGATACATTTTGATTTGAATAAATTTTTATTTAAATAAATTTGTTTTTTAATTTATTTTAATTTTAATAAATAATAGTTAAAAAAATAATGTGCAATCAATTTACATTTTTCTTAAGTACTTATTTATATTTATATTAGTACCAGGTTTAACTACTTTCTGCTTTTATTGATTCCCACACAATCAACTCTGACAGTGTAGCATATTTGATACAGAATAAGCATTAAATGCAGCCCGTTTTTAACGATTGAAAATCTGTAATTCAAAATTTGAGCATTGTCGAAATTAAGTTAATTATGCCTAATTACCGCACACAAGTCTCTTTTATGGCCGCATACAAGAATAAAACTAAAATACAAATAAAATGTTTATGGGAAAAGAGTAATGGAGTTATTACTAATATGAATATTTACTACATGCTCAATGATTTTAATGTGCGGCATAAAATCCACTCAGAATATCAAAAGAAAATTTCTGCAGAGGAAACCAGAAGTGAGTGTTGAATTAATAATGTTGTAGCAAGTGTATAAATAATTTATTACGAGTGTATCATGTGCACATTATAATATCCAATTATAAACTCTTTTCCACATGGAAACTCGATATCAATTTCAATTGTAATTATCTATAGTAAGTGCTGAGTGGCAGCTGCTGTTTCCATGCTGCTTCAATGGTAGGTATTTCTTATACCCTGTAGTCATAATATGAGATTTGATAATTTTTGCAGACCTTAGTATAAAAATATATTTAGGATGACGAGCCGAGTCGATATAGTCATATCTGTATGTCTGTCCGTCTGACTACACGCTCAGATCTCAGAAACTATAAGAGCTAGAGACATCATTTTTGGAATGTAGTTTGGTGTGTTCCATATGCAGAGCAGGCTTATTTCAAATT
Organism: Hypselothyrea guttata; assembly: GCA_035045125.1. Classification (NCBI taxonomy): domain Eukaryota; kingdom Metazoa; phylum Arthropoda; class Insecta; order Diptera; family Drosophilidae; genus Hypselothyrea; species Hypselothyrea guttata. The sequence continues at coordinate 7,660 of JAWNNJ010002262.1, forward strand.
TTGGATGCACCGCCCCTTCCGCCCCAAATCATTATAAATATAATATATTGAGCTCTTTAAGATGTACATATCTATCTACATTGATTCTATTTTTAGCAGTTGGAAGAAATCATTAATATCTAACAAGTCTGTAAAAATTCATTGAAATCGCTTCTTAAAAAATAGAGATATGATGAATCAAAGTTTTGCTTATTTCCATTATATATTTTAAAATTATCTTTCAAATATAGAGTACAGGGTATTCCATAGTCGAGTGCGTTAGACTTACCTGCTTCGCCCATTCTGGTTGGGAATGGGATGCTGCTAGAATTATGTATTATGCACGTGACTTGCCACAGAATGTGGCAAATGTGGGAGGCAGAAATCTAATGTTTCCAATGTGGCCAATGTTTCTGTTGCCAATGTTTCCTTTTCCGTCGCAATTCACGTGCAAATTTATTAGATTTTCATTAGAATAAACAATGCGTGCTCGAGGAGCATTTAATTGCTTAATTTATTAATAAACAGAGAAATCGAGCAGGAAATCGGCAGCTGTCACATCATGAGAGACACAAACTTATGCAACAAATTCGATTTTCATCACACTACACTGATGAAAATTTCTCAAATAAGAAAGCAGGGAGGGTGGGTATAGGGGGGCGGGGGAGGAAGTGTGCATGGTCCTTTGGGAAAATTAACACTCTTTGATTAGCCTCGGCTGCTGCCTGCTTATTACGCATACGCCCTAATGGCAGTCAATCAATGGACACTTGAGCCTTGCGTCAAGTTCATTTCCCACTTGCCCCTCTCCAACCCACTTCGCCTCTCCTCCCCTCCACCCATGCTCATCATGCTGCTGCTGCTGCTGTCAGGGCGCAGCAAAAGTTACGCAATTTTTGCTTATTATTTTCATAATCAATATTCAATTTGGGCGAAAACACTTGGCAGGCATCAGCAGAAACTGCGACTCCTGTGCTGCCAGGCCTGAAATGAGCTTCAAAGGATGTGAGACAACAGCAACAACAGCCAGTGCAAACACTGTCACGGCACAGTGATTCCAAAGCAAATATTGCCATTCAATTCGCTGAATTTTAAGCCAAACAGTGGAGCCAAAACAAGCGATAGTTATTGTCATTTTATTAAAAAATAAATCCGTATATTGGAAATTATTATGTAACATTTAAGATATATAAAGAATTTATTATTATTACATGTAGTTATACATTATACATTGTTAATTATTTCAAAATAAATATTTTGTAAAATATTTTTTACTTTTTTATAAGTTTTGTAATATTTAAAATAAACAAAACATTTGCATAAACTTACCAAGGATTTTCTTATGTTAAATATTTTTAAATAAACTTAGTTTTTATATTTGGTTAATAAAGTTTAATTTTTTGCTTTGATTAATAAATATTTTATAATTAATTTAATAAATTTTACAATCAATTTTTTTTTTATATATTCATTTTACAAGCAAATAATTTATTTTATTTTGTTTTATGTGGTTTTCTTTTTTGATAAGAAATAATTATTTTGCAATTAATTTTACAATTATTTTTCAAAGGATTTATATTTTGTCTATAATTTATCAAAAATTTATTATATTAATATTTAAATTGCGAATTTGCTGCAATTTTATTAATGAATTTTAAAATTCATAAGAACTGAATAACTTAGTTACTCTGGCTTACATTATTATAAACTAGAATTTAATTCTTAAATACAATCAAATAAAAAAATAATTTATAATGATAAATAATTAAATTAAAAAAATAAAAACAAATATAATTAATATTTTAAAATTATATATATATTATTTGTATTTTCATGAGTCTGCAACCACTGTGCAGGCGTCAAAGCGAGCCCTTCGCTCGCTCGCAAATTTCCCTTGTGGCAGCTTTCAGCTGGGCTGAGCGTGTGGTCGAGGCAGCGCCAGCATCAGGCTTATAATTAAACATGGAAAACGTGGAAAATGTGGCAAACGTGAGCACAAACAACGCGAAGAGGCGGAGAGGAAGACAGAGAGAGAGAGAGAGAGAGAGAGAGTGGGAGGGGAATTGTTCAAATTGAAAAAGTTATTTTGCATTCGATTATTTCCACTGACAGCAACAACAACGAACGGGCATCATATTTCAGAAAGCAACAACAACACCCCTTCTCTCCCTCTCCCTCCTCCTTCAATATTGTGTATATAGCGGTCTCTGGCTATATCTATGGCACAACTGACAGTCCACAGATCAATTCATTTGCTGTGTGGCTTCTGTCAGAGCCTCGAGCATATTTTCGCAATTTTCCGTAATATTTTGCTCATTTACACTTCGTTGCATAGTCAGTTAGATGAATAGGGGGAATGGTTACGCAAGGGAAGGGGGAGGGGGGCAGGGTTATTGCTTTGGCAACAGCTCCCCATGGAGCATTTTCCTTTTGCGAAACTTTTGATTGACCAAAACGCAAATGAATGATATGAGAGCTGGCTGCATTATTTAGTTAGTTGGCCCTGCTGCTTAGTTAGTCAAAACATTTATCTATTGGTAACACTCACACAGACACACATCTATAGAGACCAGTGTTGTCAATTATTTTGGTAAAAAATAGCCAGAAAACAGTAAAGTTATTTTTAAGTATTTGCTTTAAATTAAAAATGTAATGGGAAAAATATCGATCTAAATAATTATAATAAGAACCTATAATTGTTCTTAAGATTTTTATGATTGCCGATTTTTTGTTTGTTTTAAAAATCAAATATTTTAATTTTTTTTGATGATTTGCTGTTACTTTTTTAATAACCCTTACTATTTTACTGACTATTTAGATATTTTCCAGAAAAAAATATATGCAAAGTTATATATATATATCCTGATGATAAGTTAAATAATTCTTTATTTTAAAAGAAGTTTTTTCAAGTCTAAAAACAAGCTGCCAAAAATTTAATTATTAAAAGAAATTAGCCGTAAAAAAACTAAAAAAAAAAGTGTTTAAAAATGCTTGCCGTAGTTTTATAAATCTTTTAGCAAATGCATTTAAAAAACAGCCAGATCTGGCGGACAAAAAGCGGACTGGACAACATTGATAGAGACACAGAGATACCCTATGTGTAAGCTCTGTCTTTCATTTCATTAGCATTAATAAACGTTTTCTATGCAATTCAATATGCACATCTGGCACTCTTGATGCTGTTTAGAAAACGTATACAATTTTTATTAGCCTACAACTAGTTCAGTTAATTAAGCTTTTTTTCGGGTTCACAAAGGGTAAAATTGAAGAAAACACTCGTAAAATCAGTGCCAACGGGCAGGCAACAGTCGGAAGTACACAGTGAGCGAAACGATGCTTTAAGATTAATTTCCAATTAGCTTCATTTAAGATTTTTATTCACAATTAAAAAATAAGAAAATTTTTAATATTTTTTTATTTTTTTTTTTTTTACTTTCTAGTTTAATTTAGAACAGTTGTTTATCGATTTTCATTGATTTTTTTCTCTGTATGACATAAACTGTAGCTATTAAGCTCTAACTATCGCATAATTTTATTGCTCGTGATCTGTATCGATAGCTAATTGATAGCAATAAAAAATAATTGAATTATCATTAGTTCTAGAAGTCAAAATTCAATAAAAACTAATCATTTTTAATAGGTACAGGGTATATTAAATATGTAATTTATGTATATTTATCAATTACATATTATTATTAAGTATTAACCCCAAAATTCGATACAAAAAACTTGATAGGTATTCCTTTAAGCTCAAACTTGGGATTATTCTTATTCAATTATATATGTTTTAAGGGAAATAAAGTATTTTACGGAAGTTTTCAAGTATAAAACTCCATTAATATAATAAATAAAATATTATTATTAAATAAAATATTTCTGCAGGCTGCATAATCGGTTGCGTCCTGACTGATCAGCTGTCTGCGACTGAATAATAGAGCTATGCAGCAAATATCTTTAATACTACATCTATATCATTTTTAATGCTATTATACTAGAGATATATTTCTGTTAGAGCTTGGGAGAATTTATTTAGCAAGTCGCCAAGTAAAGTTGTTTTCTGCATTTAACAGGGCAATTTGTTATATAGTTTAAGCAAATAGTTAACAAATCATTTCGTAGCTGCTAACAGCAAATAGAATCTATCTTAACGGAAACAAAAACAATCAAATAAATCTTTTCAGCAGTTGCGATTGGGCTGAGGGAGGAGGGTGTGCCGTACCAGGCGTACCAACCATACCAACGGTTTCGCCTTTAAAATTTCTGTCTTGTGTTTGTCTTCAATAAATTTCCAAAAATTTCGGATGCTCCATGGCCCACACTACACTTCGCTTAAGCAAATTCAAGCAAAGCAAAGTGTAATTAATATTTCAAAGCGCAACATTTATCAAAAACAAAAAACGAAGCAACACAGCACAAATTTTTCGAAAGTTACGCCCCAAAAAAAGTCGTACAATTAATGGCACACTCTCGTAACCCCCGCCCCACTTACCCAACTCACTTACCTTTTGTTAATATGTAAGAGAAACTCAAAGCAAATAGATAAAGACAAGTAGCTGCCATATACTACACACTCACTCCATTACAAGTCTCCGCTTACGTAAGGCCCCAGCAAAAAAGGGCTGCAACTGATATTTAACTACCAAAAGTTTTGTGGCATGGGGATATTACAATTCGGGCACCCTGTCGAACCCGTTGAAGCCAACTGTGATTAGTGTGGCAATCATAAATTGACCGAAATCAGGGTGAGGTTGGTCTTTCGGTTATTTCTGGAGTGTGCTTACAACGCTATTAAGTTTGCTTTTCTTTGTGATTTACGAGTTGGAAATACACTTTAATGGCAGGGTATATACTATGTATATCGGGGTATACTGCGTAAGGCTAAACTTTAAAGAAATTTATTGTTATTGTTGAAAAACAATTGGTCAAACTGCATACGGAACTAAGCTCCATCCTTTAATAGGCCGAGAATATATTATATATATTTTTTTTAAAGGCCTAAATTTATTTAAAACTTGAAAATATAGTTAAGCATTTTGTAAATTTGGGTTAATTCATTTTATTAAAAAGTTAAAAATATAAATAATAATTTGCTTAAATAATGTTTTATTTAAATCAGTTTTATTTTATTATTGTAAGCTGATCAGATGTCTTCCACTGCATCTGATTTATATAGTATATACCAATTATACTGAGTATAATAAGTACAACAAATAGTATTTTATTAATAGTTGTATACCAACAATATAAAGTCTCCCATATACTATAATAGAATTGCTAAATATACCAAGTACACTAATTTTACCAAGTATATTCAGCATTCCAAGATATCATATATATCAACTATACCAAGTATATTAAATATATCAACTATACCAATTATAACGAGTATGCCGACTAAAATAAGTATTCTGAGTATACAATTTATAACGAGTGTGCCAAGTATAACGAGTATGCCGAGTATAATAAATATACCGAGTATACCAAGTATAACGAATATACCAAGTATACCGAGTACACCAAGTATACCAATTATACTAGGTATAACGAGTATACTAGGTATAACCAAGAATACCGAGCATTTCAAATATACCCTGTGTGTATAACAAGTATAATTAATATACAAAATAAAACAAATATGCCAACCGTGCCGAGTAAGCATAACGAGTATCCAGGTATACGAGAATACCAACTACAACGAGTATACCAAGTCATATGTCCATGTCTACAGCATGCCCACTGTGCACATCGTGTGGTACGTGGTACTCGTATATCTCTAATGGCATATTCATCAGTCACTCGTGATAATATCGGTGCACACACATACATGTACAGATTGTCTTTGGGCTCTCAGCTCTTTGGGGTCTTCAAGTCCAGTTCAGTTGTCTGTCTCCCTCTCTCTCTCTCTCTTTCTCTCTCTGTCCACTCGTCTCAGTGCGGTTCTGTGGGTAAGGCGCACAGTCATTTAGTTAAGTGGCAGTTGATTGGAAACAGTCGCAGTCATCATCATCATATCATCATAATTATCAACAACATAACAGCATTAACTTCATCATCATGGGCAGTGTCAGAATTATCTTAGAGATGATGAAGTTTGTCAAAGCCTATTTGAATTTCTTGTTGTTTTTTTTTTGTCT
>JAWNNJ010002263.1:0-483915 GCA_035045125.1 Hypselothyrea guttata
TAATGTTGGTCGCTTCTCGTCGCCGTTGATAACAGATCGAGTTACAATAAGGTCGGCATGACGCTGCCCAATCAGCAGCAAAGGTTGCCTGTTGCACAGCATCTTTGTATCAATTAAGTTTTGAGGCAATTGTTTTGCTAAGTCCTCATAATTAATTTGCTGCATAGGTAATTTTAAATCATTGATGAGCCAAACATCGTCCAACTGATGTGTCTGACCCTTGGTAGTATTTAGCTTGATGCTCGCACGCTCTGCTGTTGACTCGTACCTGTATACGCCTCCTGTCCAGCTGAAGCAGAATGGTTCCTTACGCCCTTTTATTCCAATTGCCTGAGCCAAACTCATATCCATTATTGTCGAAGTGCTTCCCTCGTCTAAGAATGCTATGATTTGCCTGGACCCTTTCTCGCCGTGAATTGTGACTGGAACCATTTTGAGCAGGACTCGCTTCGTGGACTCTGCAACCACACCACTAAAGTTTTGTGGTGGCGATGCTACAGCCTCTGCTGCCCTTTTGTGCAGCAGTTTGTTGTGGTACTTCTCGCAGTTGTCGATCTTGCATACTTCCTTTTGACTACAAGGTCCTTTGTGGTATTTGAGGCAGCAATAGCAGGCCTTATGGCGGTTTGCAAGATCCCACCTCTTTTTAACATTGGAGTTCAGGAACACATTGCATTTGCTCAGCTCGTGCTTGTCTTCATTGCAGACTGGACACATGGATTTGTATTTTGGCTTCTGTGCTGTTGCCACTTCAGACGGTTGACTCGGAATTTGTTTTCCTGGCTGTAATGCTGTTGGGTTATTGATTGCGGACACCTTTTGGAAGAACGAGATATCCTGGATTAGGTCAGCTTGTTTTTGCGACCATTTCGCCAAAAGCTCGAATGTGCAACAGGATACGCGCACACCGATGTTGTGCAGGAATGCACCCCATTCTCGCAGGTAGTTTTCAGCAAGTTTCCCAACCATTTTGGCCATTAACCTCTGTGTGTCTATGAGTGAGTCATTTGTGTATTCCAACGCTGCCGCTATATTTTGTACAGCGTAGTTATATTCTTCAAAGTCTGCTAGCTGTTCCACTCGTTTTACTTGGCTAACTCTTGCTGTAAGTTCCAATGCAACGTTTTCGGGTCCACCATACGCCCTTTCCAGTATGCTGATAATTTTAGACGGTTCTGTCGCCGATATCAACAGTAAGGATACCTTTTCCCGTGCTGCGCCTTTGAGAGCCTTAGATAAACGATGAACATTTTCTTCGTCGGAGTAGCCGCAATTTCTGCTTGAAGTTTCAAATTGATTTATAAAATGTTTCCAAGTTAATGCGGAAGCGCCGTCGAATTCCAAGTGTTTGCCATCAAATGTTTGGCGCGCCAACATTTTGGTTATAGATGATTGTACTTCTTCATACTGTTCGTTTGGAATTTTGGGATTGTTTCCATTGTTTTGGGAGTGGACCCATTCCTTAGTATGCACATCATCCAGAACCGATTGTCGACTAGATTTGTTGGATCCAGCAGAACTCGGAGAAGAACATTTGGTTAGACAAGCTTTGGTTTGCAAAACATTTTTTCTACTTGCCAATGCTTCTTCTTCTGCTAGTAGAAGATCCAACTCGCCTGTGATTTTGTTGATGTCGCTATTGATTTGTTGAACGTCCGAATCTTTGAGAGCCGTGGCGTTGTTTTGCGTACTCGCCAACGTCTCTTGCAGCTCCGCCAAAGTCGTCTGCTTGTTGATTTTTACACGCTTGATGTTTACATTTTCAGCAGTCACCTCTTCCAATTGTTTATAAACATCTAGTTGTTGTTCCAGAGCCAATGTATCGTCTATTTCGTCGGTGTTGACAAATGATATAGCATTTACAATTTTTGCCGCCATTTCATTTTTTGTCATGTGTACATCAACGCTGATATCGAAGAATTCGCAGACGCGCCGCAGCGCATTTTCGCCGAGTTCCTTTTCCATTGCTTGCTCGTGTGCCAATCTTGATGTTTGATTAAAACAATGTCCCTCGAAGTTACGAAGCTGTCTTTTTATATGCGCTTCTGTTGTAAACTTCATAAAAACCGCCAAATGTACATCTCTTAGACTTTGCGATTTCCAGGAATCGATGCGCTTGATTTGATCGTCTTTCCACTGCCACATTTTGTTGTTTTTTCTTATAGCGGACTGTATAACTATAGACTGGATCACTATTTATAATCCGGCTCGAAGGACCACTTATGTGGTGGAGTTTTCAATGTTTATTGTTTATTTAAATCAAAATGTAGTAGTAAATTTTAACGCGCTCTTCAATAGCAATTTCATCATCTTTTTCTTTCACAATACATACATACTAACTTATCGATTCATCGATAACTACCAAATCGCAGCGACTACAGTGTTGCTGTCGATAAAATTATAATTTGGCCGCGCCGACCGTTGTCGATTCAAATTCAAATATTTAAATATATTTTCGCAGCGACATCGGATGTATAACAAACGAGTTACATTTTTGTAGTGTATTATTTGAATGGGGACGGGTGTATATTTATTACCAATACGGCCCAGGGTTGCCCACAAGCAACTTTACAACTTTGAAAATTAATTACTTTCTTATTAAGCAAAATAATTTTTTTTTTTATTTTGCCACTGGTTAGTTTAACACTAGTTTAAGTGCTTTTAATTTTATTTTTTCAATTTAGTCAATATATTATATTAGTAAACTACTTATTTCGACTCATCCACTGAATTTCAAAATCAAATTTTAAGCGGGGCGCTGGGTTGCCATAATAATAAGCATTATAATCAGGCGCAGAAGGCTCAATAGGCCAATACCTTCTGGCCAAGTAAATGCACAGTTACTTTGTCAAAGCGCCAAGTAGTGCCTGACAAAATAATTTACGCTCAAACCTATGGCCTTTTTGGCAAAACTCATTAAAAGCCCTGTAGCCTGAGCAAACGAATCAGAACAAGCTCACTCATGTGAACTAGTGTAGTTCCGTTCCATATTTGAGCTAGTACAACGACACGGTTATCGATATGTGGTGTGGTGTTATTTTCAAAACAAACGACTTATCGGTTTCTTTTACACAACATTTTATGTTTCTTTTTCGATTTTATCTTTTATTTTTAATCTCCACTGATCGTGAATTTTGGTATCATAATTAGTAATCAATCGCATGCAGCAGAACAACCGTAAAACATCGATCACAAATTTGGTGTTCTGCTCAACAGCTGTCATCGATAAATCGATAGCAAGTTTGCTTTGTTCACCTTATCGAAGCAAGCTGTAATCGTCGTCTCAGGCTTTCACAGACAATCACTGTGAATTCGAAGCAAATAAGAAATATTTGATAGAACTGCAGAACTCCTACGATGGCTCCCCGACGTAGCGAGCGACTGCGTATAAAACGGGAGCAGCAGGAACAACGTGAAGAACGAGAGCTGCGGGAACGACAAGAACTACGAGAGCGGCGGTCATACCTTGCACTACAAGAGCGGGCTGAACAACGTGAACTACGACGGCAGCGGGAACAACGTATACGTGCACGACGTGCAGAACGGTTTCTAGAGGTGGAGGAGGCACTTCTACGACGTGCACATCGGCGAATGCGTCGAGCGGGACTGCCCATAGGAGCTCCTAATTATGATTATATTGTTATCTTGGCTAACATAACATATTTCCGGAATAGCGGGGAGCTTCGGGCGAGCAGTCGACGCGTTGCCATCATAGGCAATCACTTTCTGAATCTGGCCGTCACTTTGCTCACTGGCAACTTCTCAAACACGAACTTCGCGCGTATGGAAAACTATGTGCAACTGCCATTTGATAGAAACCAAGTGGCGATTATGTCCTTTTTCATAAACCGGATCGTTCGTGTGGTGCCAGACATTCCCGCACTGACGGAAAGCGACCCTGTCGTGGGCCTACGCAGACTGATCCGCGTATTCAGATTCTTATATGTTCGTTAATATATAGGCGTTGCCTTTAAAAAACTGTTTACTCTTATTTTAATTTGCGTTTCAGTTCACAGTCACTTCTCGCTCATCTCCCGGTCTGTGATTAATTGGCTGGCACAAGTGACAAAAATCAATGCCCTGCCCCTACCCACCGCCTGCTGCCGCTTGTTGCATGTGGCAGAGTCAGAGGTTGCCACAACGTGTGAGTTACTCAGAACTACACGGCTCATAAATCTTCAGTCCCAGATCAGAGCTCGATCAAGCAGAGCTCTCGGTGTCATTTGTGCACCCTGTGCCCACGCAGCCAGCCCAGAACCAGACAACAGACAACGGATCGGTGCAGGGACAGCTGAGGGGATAGGGAGGGGGCATGGCTGCTTATCAGCTGCCAGCTACCGCCAGCAGGAGACAATTCTTCTTCGGAATGTAATGTGTAATGAAACGGATGTGGCCGAATTGCTACCGAATGCAGCGACAATACATAGCTCCAAAAGCCAGCCCATCTAGATAGCTACTGAAACAGAACCGAACAGATATACAGAAGCCATTACTCGTATATAGCGATGTAAGGAGGTGATCAGAGGCTGTAACTCCTGCCTACTAAAGCGTATATAAGCTATGATGCAGCTTAACGACCGCTTCTTAGTATTGCGGATTTATATATTTATTTATTTATTTATTTAAAGTCGACTAAGGTCAGTCGACCAAGAGAAATTAAATTACAAATTAGAATAAAAATAATGAAATTAAAATTTAATTTAAAACAAGATTTGAAATAAACTTGATCTGCGTTTGGTATATACCTACCTATAGCAACCAAAACGGCTTCTCTAGCTTTTGTAGTTTCCGAGATCTACGCACTCATACCGTAGCTTCGAATATCTGTGAATTAATCGTGAGCCCTGAACCCATAACGCATTAGGTCATAATTGAAATGCATTCACTGCATGAGGTATTAGCCAATTCAGTACATAAAATGTAAGATCCATAGCTATACAATGAATTGTTAATTGAAACAGAGTTTGGAATTGAAATTAAAGCAAGAGTCTTGAAGGGGAAAAGAACAATAAATGTACAGGACTTGGCGACCTTTTGCCAACAATTGAAATAGCCCCAGCACATGAAGTTTATGGCAGCAAACATTAGCCATAAACATTTTTATGGCGCTGCAAGCCGCGTCTGGTGGGGCACGGAAAAAAAGTGGCAGAATCCTCTAAAACTGTGCCAACTTGCAAGCTGTAAATACGAGGCGACGTGAGGCATTTGCTGGAAATGAGCACATACTATATAAGCCAGAAGCCCAATGAATTGTGCTCTAAGCCCATTGTAATTAGCGTGCTCTTCTTTGTTATACTCTGGACTCCACTGTGCTTAGCTCTAGGCTGCGGAGTAAGAACTGCATTAGGGGCCAGCAGATAAAAATTATGGTTTACAGTGGGAAAATAAATTCGGATAACATACATATAAAATATTGATGGTATTTATTTTTAAATTTGAACATGTTCCGTACCGCTTTTTGGATGCTGAAATTATTTTAATTTATTTAATTTGAGCTTAATGCTTTATTTATTTGCGGCTTATAAATAATTCAGGCTATAAATGGAAGTAAATCGTTGCACGTCAAAATCTAAGCTAAAATATAAGCAATTAGTTTTCCTTTTACGATTACAGGGTATGCAAATTTATATCAAACTAAAAGCTGGGCGTAAGCGTATGTGATGGAGGGAATTTTCTATTACGCTCATGACATGACATAAAACATAATTTTTTAAGGCAAATGCCTAAGAGTCGAGTGAACGCATTGATGTTCACGTTGAGTCAATAACTCCCAGCTAGGCACGGCATCGAGTGTACACTGAAAAAAATCAAGTATTCTGTACCAAAATAATAATAATAGCAGTTAATCTCTGCTTTCCCAAAACTGCTTTCAGTTGCTGATTGTTTAAATTTATTTCAATTCAAGTTTGTACAGAATTTCATTATTCTCATCTCTGGTTTTAGAATATTGTGTTTAATCTTAAATTCATATTTGAAACTTGATTGTTAAGCTAAAATTATGCCTGAAAAGTAAGATTCAAGATCTTTATTTCATTTTCACTTTAAGCTATATTTAGCAACTGAGATCTTCGCTAAAAGTTTAAATTTGTTCGTGATCTAATCCTATTGAAATCATTTGAAAAATCGTCGAATATTTTAAAGGAGAACTTAATAACAAATTTATTATTATTTTTTATAAAATCATTCTCAAATACCCATTATTCTAGAATATGTTATTTAATTGTTAATGGATTATAAATGTAGAGAATAAGATTATGTGGTAATAACGGTATTTTTGTTTTAAAATTAAACTATTTTAAAGAGCGATAACTTCGAATACACTGAAATGGCCGAATACTGAATAAAATAAATCTCAAAAAACGGAACTTATTCTAGATTTTTGTCAGTGTAGCTTGCAGTGCTGTTGCTGCTGCTGTTGTTGTTGTTGTTGTTGTTGATGTTGCGTTGCGCTGTTACGCCTACAACGAAGCCATTTGCCTTTTGCCATTGCCATTTGCTATTTGTATTTTGTTGCCGTCGGCCCTGGTCTAGTGGCCATTGCCATTGCCATTGTGTTGGACAACAGCCAGGGCTGGGGAGCACAGGACGGCAGACTGAAGACGGTGGCAATGGGGGGCATCCATGGCATCAGGAGCTATGGCGCTGGCGATGGCGAAGAGAGTGCATGTTAAGTGCCTTATTATCCTGTTTATGTAACCGTGCAGTTGTCAAAGGACACACACGCGGACACATGTCCTCGTAGTCGGCTTGCTGCTCTGCTTCTGATGCCTTTTCATCAGCGCCAAAGTGTTTTTCACTTCATGTTTTATTCATCCTTAGTTTACAAATTGTCGCAACGGCTTTTTCCCAGCCAAATGGCCAAGTGCGCTATATTTTGAATACAAATTCTTAACTTAAAGTCCCCCAAATATGCCCAAGGCAAAACTGCAACAGCCAATGCCACATGCCACATTCCAAATGGAATACCACATTTTCTACTATTCTTTCTCTCAACTGTTGTCACTGCGCCTACTCTCGTGTTTACTTAAATCATAATTAAGTAAACTTCCGGTATGGCCATTTAACGAATTTAATTGCATTTTTATATTTAAGATTATACCCTGCACCCTTTGAAAAATGTGTTAAAAAAGGGTTGATAACTTTGGGAGAATGTATGCAGCAGGCAGAGGGAGGCGTGAGAGACACCACAAAACAAATATATATTCTTGATCAGGGCGACGAGCTGAGTTTATCCATGTGTCTGTCTGTCCGTCTGCTTAGATAAACACTAAGATTACAGAAACCTGATTTCGAAATATAAGTAAGGACTTTCCTCACGCCATACGCATCTCAGTCAACTCAATTCAATTCAAATATATTCAAATTAACTTAGGCAGATATCTAATATTTACAAAATCTGAAAACTTCATCAAAATCTGTCCACAATTATGAGAGATATGATGCATCAAAGTTTTGCTTATTTGCTAGGCCAAGTAAATAAGCTTAGTATGCACACACAAATTTATGAACTTCCATTAAACCTGATAATTTTTTTGTTGGGAAAAATTTGGGTTTTCAAAATGTTGTTTATTAGATTTTTTATGATCTAAAACCAAAAACCAAAAGTAGCCCCTTTGACCTGCATCTGACAGCTGCTTTTGCAGCAATTTAAAATAGTTGTGCTATTAAATCTCTGCCCTAGAACCATTCCTAAATTAGTTTGATAATTAAAATTTTTTCTGTAAACTAAGGCTATTTTATAATTTGATTTTACAGTTAGATTGTCCATTAGACATGATGAAAGGCATAAAATTATAAAACATAAATTCAGTATTAATGCGAACGTTAGTTTTGTAAATTGGGGTGTACTAAAAAAATACATAAGCTGATTAGTTTATACTATTTGTTAATTGAGACATTTGTTGAAATGTTAATTGTTTTATTTAAACTTATAATATTCATAAATTGCTGCCAAAAAAAGCTCAATAATGAATATTCAAGAGTAAATGTAAAGCGGTTTTTGAACATTTTAATATGCATAGCAGGACAGACATGGAGACAGACAGACAGACAGGGAGACAGGGAGACAGCCAGACAGACAATTGCAAAAAGTCGACAACAAAATATGTATATATATCGTGCATATAATGAAAAAAGGAAAGGCCGCCAAAGGCAATGCCAACGAAATAAATTTGTCAGCCATTGCAATATTCTTCTTTTCCCAGGCGGCAAAATGCAACAGCAGAAGCAGCCACCAACTGGACCTGCTCCTGTGGATGGGATGTGGGGAATGTGGAGGGATGTGGAGGGATGTGGAGGGATGTGGAGGGAATGGAGAGGATGTAGTGTGGATCCGCCTCATCTCCTAGCTCTGGCCACGTAAATAAATAAATACGGACAAGTAAAATACGAATACATGCGGGCTCATACATACAGACACACGAGCATAAAGCGTGCACCGACCCACTGTGGGCAAAAATACCTAATTTTGTGGCATTAATTAATATCTCGAGGGCGAATCAAAATCTTTTAATTTAGTTTTTACCCATTGAAAAATGGGTAAAACATACAACATCGATTTAGCCCTGTCTGTCTATCTGTGTGTCTGAAAAAACGCAGAGATTTCCGAAACTTTAAAAGCTAGAGCAGTCGTTTTTAGTGTTATACGTATTTTAGTATTTGAGATACCACGCCCCTTTTGCCCACAATGAGCATAGATTGATTAAATGGACCAACATAAATATGAGTTACAAAGTATGTAAGTGAATTCTGTTTTTAGTAGTTGGTAGATATAATTAATTCCGTAAATTTAATCAAAATCGGTCCAAACTTATTTTTAAAATAAGATAAGATATAGAGGGTATTCAAAACTGTATTGTACTTGTGGCATGAGAAATTTCTTCAGTAACAAATTAAATAAATAAATATAATATGTTGTACTTGACTAACGAACCAGCATTCTTAACTTTAAGGTTGCTGCCCTCAAAATATAATTTCTAAACTATTTCGATAGTTAGCTTTTAAAAATACAATATGTAATTTATCAAAAATTAATGACTCTACAATATTAAATGCATTTATTGCTTGGACTAGGATGGACATTTTTTTAACTGCTCTAAACACATTTCATGTCAAAAATATTTAAAATTTTGCGCTATTTTACAATTTTATGCGTAGTTAGCAGCTGGTGTTAATCGACAACAACTGCTGGGCTTAACAGCTGTTAACTTAACAGTGGCGCGCAATGTTGAGATCTATCGTATGCTACATAACCGTGTTATTCGGATGTATTACCACTAAAATAAAGTACTTTTGGCGATTTTTAAAAGTGGATTAATGCCAACAAATCTAGTATTTGTTCCCATAGTGCGACCGTGACTGAGAGCAAATAGGAGCCGGAGGAGCTGAAGCTGGAGATGGAGCTGAGGCTGGAGCATGAGTCAATAGATTGCACCGAGTTGCCATGAACATTTTCCACTTCCATCGCCATGGCCATTCTGACCGCTGCGTTCGGCCATTTTGCGCCGCACTGAAATTGTGCATGAAAAATATGGAAAGACATTTGGCCAGCGACAGATTTTTGCAGCTGCATCCGCATTGTGCGGATCCAAAAAAATGACAATAAATGTCATTTAGAGTTGACAACGATAGAAGGCTGGTCGTCGGGTGGCAGCCTGATAGCTGGTACTTTGAACTCGTTATGGTGGCCGGCTTTGTGGGCGTGGCACAGCTGCAGCCCAGCCATATTTATTTAAAACAAATTAAGAAGACGATGGCCCATTGAAGTTGTTTCTATTTTTCATCTCAGCCAAACTACTACAATAAAAGTAATTTCATCATTGCAGAGCTTAAAAACGCTTCCATAAATTCATCTATTTTTTTACAGCTATTGCAATAATTTGTATTACAGATATCTGTAATCTACAAAGGCTTTTATAACCTATCAGCAGTCTAAGAAGGGATTTATTTAAACTCACATACAACTCAAAGTCAATTTAAATTACATTAAACACTTAAACTAAATAGTCGATAAACCCAAATACGAAGTAGGTTCGTCAGCGGGTTTCTTTAACTACAAAAAGAATTTTAATTCTAGCTCTTAAATTATTTAAAATACCCTTAAGAAGCTAAAACCTTAATCAATAGGTCCAATAATCAACAACAAAAACAACATATGAGTTAAACTAAACCTAAAACCTAAGTCTAGTACATTTTAACTCATTCAAAATGGGTGAATGTTTTTAATAAAACAATATAAAAGCTCTAAAAATAAAAATAAAAAGTAAGAAGAAGCTTTGCGGCAGAGCTTCCTATGATGTCAATAAGTGGGGTGCAGGGTCGGTTGCGTCCGACTGTACCTTGCATTATTGCAATTCAAATAAGTTTCGCTGTGAACATTGATCTAATTTAACTTGATAGGAATCCCAAGCTGTTTATAATCTTGAGATTCAGGCATATATTTTAGCGCTATTCGCATGATTGACATAAAAAACACATGGGTGGATTATGATCGTTGTCATTAAACATACTGAAATCTGAGCATGTTGGTCGGCAATCAGAATTATTCGTTAACTAGCCGGGACAAATACTAAACATTTGCTGCTCCCTCGCAAGCACACATGCACCAACACTTGGACAAATACGTGCACACGCACGGCCATTTCGACGGAGACGGAGACGGAGACGGAAAAACGGACGGAGTTCAAGCCGGAGTTGGAGCGTAACAGTTGCGTGGAACATTACATAAGAATTTTGTTCGCCACGTCAACATAAACGGCTGCTAATTGAAATATTAACACCTATGGGCGACAGCTATGAAGACCGCAGCTACGGCCAGGCCTAAGAGGGTAGCGGAAATGAGAACAGGGTACAGCGTATGGGGTGTACCAAATGTCATCGCAGCACACAGGCGACAGGGGTTTCGAGAGCTGCGTGTGTGTGTGTGTGTGCAATAAAACAAAATGCGCATAACAATTGGCTAACCACGAAATGAGACCTCAAAATCATAAACAACCGCAAATGTTGCGTCAAGAGCACGCAACCGAATTTGAAGCGATGTCGAGCTGTACAGGATATTTGTATGTGAATGGTATACGAGCATAATGCACTTTTCGTATATTTGGATGTCTCTAGGGACTCCAAAATTAATTTATTAATTATGTTAACTAGTTTGAAATCGATTCGATATAATTTTAATACCCTGCACCCACTAAAGGGAGGTAAAAATAACAGACAGGAACAGGCTGGACAAATGCCACAAAGTTTTATTTTACCGATAACATTTCTGAGTCACCTAAGAATGGAACATAATTTTTAAGGCTTTTTTAAACGTTGATCACGGTTATTTGAATGAAAACTGAAACTTTGTTTCCATTTGCGAAAAAAAAACAATTAAAATTATTTTGGTCTACTTCAATGTCTTGAATAAAATCGCAAACTTTACCAAAATAGTATGATTTTCTCGAAAGCAGTAACTAAATTTCATTTTTCATCATGACTTTCGTGATAAGCGTTAAAAATGTGTCAAGAAATGATATTCCATTCCCAAGATACTCACCTTTGTAGAGCAGTGTAATTATGCAGCACTGCAAACCATTATTTATTTTCATTTTTATTTTTTTTTTAGGAGCACTTTTATTTTTAATCACAAAATATCGGAATTGATTTTAAAAATGTTGAGTTTTGCAGCACAAATAATTCCAGCGAGTGAAGATAAAGTTCGAACACACTTTAGCGAATTGCCCTCGATTTTTAAAATAATGCAAGACTAATACAATTACTGCACATCAGTTTCATTGATCAATAATAAATATTTTAAATCCACTGATTTTAAGTAAGTGTTTGAGATGTTTCACAACAAAAATTTTAAACTGAAAACACAACATTTAAAAATAAAACTATCTTCATATCGACCTGCACTGATTTGTAATTATGCAGAAAATGTATTTATGGCCTACATATATTTTCAATCTATTATTTTGTTATTTTTAGATTTTACACGCAATTTATTAAGTTTTTGTTAAGGTATATTTTATT
This sequence comes from Hypselothyrea guttata, assembly GCA_035045125.1. Lineage (NCBI taxonomy): Eukaryota > Metazoa > Arthropoda > Insecta > Diptera > Drosophilidae > Hypselothyrea > Hypselothyrea guttata. Next base: position 12,016 of record JAWNNJ010002263.1, read on the forward strand.
AACTAACACAAATTAAGAAAATATGGTAGTACTTTTTATTCTTTTTTTAACTTAATTTAATTGTTTATTTGTTTGCAATGATTAATTGAATTTCTTGTTTTTTTTTGCGAATAACAAAATAATATAATATTATTAAATAAAATAGACAAATGCATATTTATTTTAAGATAAATTTTAAATTGACATAATTATTAAAACATCTGAACACATTTCACAAAAATGAAAGCATTTTAAGCATTGAATCAGTATAAATAAAATATTTTCTTATCATCGTAGGGCGTTTGGCAAATTACACAATATATAATAATAAATAAATACTACAACAAAGCATATAAATGAACACTAAATTTAACGTTTTAACAAAAATACACTCCATTAGCGAATTGGCGATATATAAATTGGGCAAACTAGCAACTTTAAAAAAGTTGGGCCAACTTGTTGTTGCAAGTGGAAAAAAGTTTACTTAAATTTTGCCTGATCGGCCTACTTTTGTTACAGTGAACATGAGAATTGTTTTTGGTTTTTTGTTTTTTCGCTTTTTGTTTCTCTTTTTTGAGCTACGCGTTTGAATGCACTTCCGTTTCCGGAGTTTGGCGCTGGTATTTAAAATGCAATCGAGAAACGATTAGTCGCGAATATACGAAATATTTGCTGCCTTCTGTGTGCATGTGTGTGTGTGTGTGTGTGGGTGTGTGTGTGTGTGTGCCATGTTTGTTGCTTGTCGAGAGACTACGATGGGAGCGAATCATTAAAGGCGCTTAATGAAAATTACCAGTCGAATATGGCATGTGCAGATGTGTGTGCCTGAAGTTTGCTCTTTGATTGTGTGGGTAATGAGCACGAATTACGCTAATTTCTCCTTTTGATTTTACTTTGATTTGCGAGAGTCTTGAAGCGTGCAACTACAGACATTTTGTTAGCCTGTCGTTGACGTTGCAGCAAATTGATTTCAAAAGAAAAGAACAAAAATAACGACACACAGACACATCGGATTGGATTTGCACTCAATAATCAGCTGCTTTACCTTATAATTTGGCAAATCTATGCGCTGGCCCATCGACTGTCGACTGTCACTCTTTGATCTTTGTGCTCTTGCGTTGTGCTCCGGCGATTCCTGTGGCACAACAGCAGCGGCAACAACAACAACAACAACAACAAAAATGAACAAAGAAGAACTAATTGCAATCTGCACTACAATCGCACTCGCCGGCCATGCAACTTGCAACTCGCGTTGGGCTTCACACGCGACACAAAACCCACGTAAAACTCATTGGGACAGGCACGAGCTGAGCAGCTGAGACATGACCACGACCGCATATCTTCACGGTTCAAACAAAACTGTTGCACGGCAAAGACATTCCGGCTCCGCAAGCCCGTAGTGCCCAATGCCGAGCAACCGAAGCGCTCGTATCGCATTCGGCTGCCCACGACGGCCTGCTGTTGGCTGTGTGCCAATTTGGCGGAATTTGGCGATGCTTCCGCCTTCGGGAAGTTGCCACCGGCGCCTGCTCCTATGCAACAGTTTCTGACAGTCGACGAGCGTCGGACGGCCACACTCGTCTCGTGCACCCCTTCCCACCAGCAAGCACTCGCTACTCACCATGTGGTGAGTTCCGTTCCCATAGCCGGCGTCTGTTTTGTTTACATTTTGTGTTTACCTTCCAGCCTGACTGGAATAAGGCGCCACAAGTTAATGAATACGAATTAAAACGAACCGTTCAAAAAGAATGCACAAATTACACAATTTGGAGGCAATCGACAGTAGAATATCCTAGCACTATATGAAGTGCAGTAACAATGCATCTTATTTAATTTTATTTTTTCCTTTAGAAAGATTTATTGCCAGCAAAGCAAATGAAATGCAGGCAATGCAGTTTCCTAAATAAACGCTGTGTGTTTGTAAGCGACAAAAGCAAATTTTAGAGGAGAGCATGTGGCGCTTACGATACATTTGACAGGCTGATATTATGGTAATACGTAGAATTATGGGGGAAGAGGGTGATATATTCCAATTGACAATGTTGATCGTTTTAATTTGAGCAAGTTTTTTTTAAATAATTTGTGGGCAAAGATTGTGTGTCACCTGAAATTTTAAATAAACTCTTACAGTTGTAATCGACGCATTTAAGAATATACCTATATAATTTAATATAAACAAACTTAATATATTAATATAATAATATTAAATATAATGATAATATATAATATAAATAAATATAATAGCATAAATATAAATATAAATATAAATAAATACTTCGCAAATCTTGATTGGTTTTTCTATAATCTATCAACTGTTTAATTTGTGGCAAGCAAGATATTGCGAGATGTCGAAATTAACTGAGCCAATTCCAAAAGTGTTGATAAGGGAATCATAAATCCTAATTACGAAATAAAATAATTATTTTCGAGTCATTGTATAAAATTCGAAAAGTAAGTTTTTCTTTCAAAACTAATAAAACTTAAAACTTATTATTTTATTACTCAAAACTCATCATTTTCGGATAAAAAAAATTCTTTATAAACAATATACAATCATTATTATGTGATTTTTAAAATAAAAGTTATATTGATTACGGTATAAGTTTTGATATATGTAAGTCCGTGAAGTAATATTTGAATCTAATAAAATGCAAGTGACAATACATGAGAGTTTACATTACAATTGGTATTCTGCATACGAATGCATCTAGACTAGCATCCTAATTCATCCCTAAAACATCCTCGAGTGGGTTTAACAGCTTTGTGTGTACGTTTCATTTGATTTTGAGCAACACAAAAATGATATAAATATATTAAATGCAATTATGAATATATGTAATTGAAAGAGTTTACAAAGTTATTATACCCTGTACCCATTGAAAAATGGGAAATACGGGATTAATAACTTTGTGCGAATGTATGTAACAGGCAGAAGGAGGCGTGGCAGACCCAACAAAGTATATATATTCTTGATCAGGGAGACGAGCTGAGTCGATTTAGCCCTGTCTGTCTGTCTGTCCGTCCGGATGAGTGCGTAGATCTCGGAAACTACAAAAGCTAGAGAAGCCGTTTTGGTTGCTATAGGTAGGAATATACCATACACAGATCAACTTTATTTTAAATTTTGTTTTAAATTAAATTTTAATTTTAATTTTATTATTTTTAATTCTAATTTGTAATTTAATTTCTCTTGGTCGACTGACCTTAGTCGACTTTAAATAAATAAATAAATAAATATATAAATCCTCAATACTAAGAAGCGGTCGTTAAGCTGCATCATAGCTTATATACGCTTTAGTAGGCAGGAGTTACAGCCTCTGATCACCTCCTTACATCGCTATATACGAGTAATGGCTTCTGTATATCTGTTCGGTTCTGTTTCAGTAGCTATCTAGATGGGCTGGCTTTTGGAGCTATGTATTGTCACATTACATTCCGAAGAAGAATTGTCTCCTGCTGGCGATAGCTGGCAGCTGATAAGCAGCCATGCCCCCTCCCTATCCCCTCTGCTGTCCCCTGCACCGATCCGTTGTCTGTTGTCTGGTTCTGGGCTGGCTGCGTGGGCACAGGGTGCACAAATGACACCGAGAGCTCTGCTTGATCGAGCTCTGATCTGGGACTGAAGATTTATGAGCCGTGTAGTTCTGAGTAACTCACACGTTGTGGCAACCTCTGACTCTGCCACATGCAACAAGCGGCAGCAGGCGGTGGGTAGGGGCAGGGCATTGATTTTTGTCACTTGTGCCAGCCAATTAATCACAGACCGGGAGATGAGCGAGAAGTGACTGTGAACTGAAACGCAAATTAAAATAAGAGTAAACAGTTTTTTAAAGGCAACGCCTATATATTAACGAACATATAAGAATCTGAATACGCGGATCAGTCTGCGTAGGCCCACGACAGGGTCGCTTTCCGTCAGTGCGGGAATGTCTGGCACCACACGAACGATCCGGTTTATGAAAAAGGACATAATCGCCACTTGGTTTCTATCAAATGGCAGTTGCACATAGTTTTCCATACGCGCGAAGTTCGTGTTTGAGAAGTTGCCAGTGAGCAAAGTGACGGCCAGATTCAGAAAGTGATTGCCTATGATGGCAACGCGTCGACTGCTCGCCCGAAGCTCCCCGCTATTCCGGAAATATGTGATGTTAGCCAAGATAACAATATAATCATAATTAGGAGCTCCTATGGGCAGTCCCGCTCGACGCATTCGCCGATGTGCACGTCGTAGAAGTCGCTCCTCCAACTCTAGAAACCGTTCTGCACGTCGTGCACGTATACGTTGTTCCCGCTGCCGTCGTAGTTCACGTTGTTCAGCCCGCTCTTGTAGTGCAAGGTATGACCGCCGCTCTCGTAGTTCTTGTCGTTCCCGCAGCTCTCGTTCTTCACGTTGTTCCTGCTGCTCCCGTTTTATACGCAGTCGCTCGCTACGTCGGGGAGCCATCGTAGGAGTTCTGCAGTTCTATCAAATATTTCTTATTTGCTTCGAATTCACAGTGATTGTCTGTGAAAGCCTGAGACGACGATTACAGCTTGCTTCGATAAGGTGAACAAAGCAAACTTGCTATCGATTTATCGATGACAGCTGTTGAGCAGAACACCAAATTTGTGATCGATGTTTTACGATTGTTATGCTGCATGCGATTGATTACTAATTATGATACCAAAATTCACGATCAGGGGAGATTAAAAATAAAAGATAAAATCAAAAAAGAAACATAAAATGTTGTGTAAAAGAAACCGATAAGTCGTTTGTTTTGAAAATAACACCACACCACATATCGATAACCGTGTCGTTGTACCAGCTCAAATATGGAACGGAACTACACTAGTTCACATGAGTGAGCTTGTTCTGATTCGTTTTGCCAAAATTCATGATCAGTGGAGATTAAAAATAATAGATAAAATCGAAAAAGAAACATAAAATGATGTGTAAAAGAAACCGATAAGTCGTTTGTTTTGAAAATAACACCACACCACATATCGATAACCGTGTCGTTGTACTAGCTCAAATATGGAACGGAACTACACTAGTTCACATGAGTGAGCTTGTTCTGATTCGTTTGCTCAGGCTACAGGGCTTTTAATGAGTTTTGCCAAAAAGGCCATAGGTTTGAGCGTAAATTATTTTGTCAGGCACTACTTGGCGCTTTGACAAAGTAACTGTGCATTTACTTGGCCAGAAGGTATTGGCCTATTGAGCCTTCTGCGCCTGATTATAATGCTTATTATTATGGCAACCCAGCGCCCCGCTTAAAATTTGATTTTGAAATTCAGTGGATGAGTCGAAATAAGTAGTTTACTAATATAATATATTGACTAAATTGAAAAAATAAAATTAAAAGCACTTAAACTAATGTTAAACTAACCAGTGGCAAAATTAAAATAAAATTGTTTTGCTTAATAAGAAAGTAATTAATTTTCAAAGTTGTAAAGTTGCTTGTGGGCAACCCTGGGCCGTATTGGTATTAAATATACACCCGTTCCCATACAAATAACACACTACAAAAATGTAACTTTTTATACTTTGTACCCATTTGAAAAATGGGAAAAACAGGGTTAATAACTTTGTGCGAATGTATGTAACAGGCAGAAGGAGGCGTGGCAGACCCCACAAACTATATATATTCTTGATCAGGGAGACGAGCTGAGTCGATTTAGCCCTGTCTGTCTGTCTGTCTGTCCGTCCGTCCGTCCGTCTGTCTGTCTGTATGAACGCTGAGATTTCCTAAACTATAAAAGCTAGAGAAGCCGTTTTAGTTTTTTTTGAAAGGTGTATCAAGTTTATTTCAAATCTTGGATGCCACGCCCCTGCCGCTAGCAATTAGGGAAATAGACTTCTTCGATCAATTAAAGACATACGAATTTATATACATAAATTTTGTATTTAGCAGTTGGTAGAGTTACGTAATATCTATCAATTCTGGGAATTTCATCAAAATCGGTCATTATTAACAGAATTATGATGACTTAAAGGATTCAACATTATTTGTAGATTTGTATGGCAGCAATGCACAATCACACACATATATACGTGCTTCCAACATGTGTGTGCATGCATGTATGTGTGAATGTACATGGTCAAGTGCTCAGCAGCTGTGTGACCGAATGCTTGCGAATGGCGTTGCCAGATCGTTAGAGCGCTTGCCCACTGGACTCAAACGATTGCTAAATAATTACTTAATCAGTAATAACTGATGTTTATATATTGGGGAAAACATTTTATAAATCTAATAATAATAAACTATAGTAATTTAAAGGTATTTTAATATTTATAGGTCATAATATATACGCACATTTGAATTTTGCTAATTGGGCGCTCATTTTTCCATTCACAATCTGCACCTTACGATAGCAGCTGTCCATTCGATAGTTAGACCGATTTGTGTAAACAAATACGTTTTTCTATAGTTTTTTAAAAGTTATTAACATTCTAAAGCGCATTATCATTGCGAATGTTAATATATATACTTAGGCGTGATACGTTGCGTAATTCGTGCGTTTTAATATAAATTAGAGTGTAATAATAAGACTTGCGTATGTGTGTGTGTGTTTGCGCGCAATTTGCCGCTAAATTATAACATTTTTAATATCGTTAAATAGTGCAAAATATTTTAAATTATATATTGTACAGGGTATAAGACAGTCGGACTTGCCCGACTGTCAGGTCGAGCGCGCAGAGCGCGCGAGATTTTTTAAATTTGGTTGAATATCGTTTCTTAGGCCCATTACGAAATTTATCGTACAAATTGAAACTTACATTCCGTTAAATGAAATCTGTCAGCAGTAGAATGTGCAAAAAAAATGTGTTTGCAGTATTTGAGCTACAATATCTAAATATTCAATATCCCAATGGTAAAAGTCATTATCAATAGTAATAAAATTAAAACACAGAGACCGTAATCATTTGAAATAAATATAAAAAAGAACTTGTCCAAGCTGTTGGGGCACACGTGGCGTATGCGTGATTTGTTTGAATAGCACTTCTGTATTGAGATAACAATGATTCAATGATTCTAAAGGACAAAGCATTTTAACAGCTGACTAGCTGCACAAAATTATTCATATATATGAACGTATTTGACTTGTTGTTGCCATCATCGCCACTCAACTTAATTCAAACTCAATTTTAATTAAATTGCTAGCATTTCGTTTTTTTAGCGTTTGTTCCATTTTTTTGTTTTGTGGCGCCATTAAATTTAAATAAACTAAAAGCTACAAAACCAGCAGGTGCATAAAATGGCGATGGATTTTGCTGATTTTGTGGCAGTAATTTTAATTAATTTGCTCGCAGAGAGCAGCTAAAATTGCAATTACAATCGAATCGAATCGAATCGCATCGAATCGAAATCGCTTCCACAAGTAGAAAACGTGCCAAACAGTCTAAAGGGACCTGAAGGGATCCCACCAAGTGGCATTCATGTGTCAGAGACACGTGTGTGTACACACACAAACACAAACACAAACACACTCACCCAAATACAAACAAATTCGCACACACATAGAGGCAGATTGGCACACAATCTTAATGAATTGATGCTTGGAATCCCAGCCAAAAGGCGTTAAATTTGGACGTCACAACGCACCCAGGACTCACCTAAGACTCCTGAAGATTCATAGAGTTTTCATAACTAATTGTTGGTGCCAAGGTGTCTACAACATTGTAACATATCTTAATACCTTGAAACCATTGAAAATCAGTAAAATAGTGTAGAAAAGTATGGAAAAGCCAAAAGAAGGCGTTGCAAACTCCACAAAATTACACTTGATTAGGACGACGATGACGTTGTCTATACGTCTAATTTGGAAACTACTAAAAAAGCTTTATCAGCCAATTCAGTTTATAGAGATGTGTAATATAGCCGGTTTATATTTGATGGCACGCCCGCTTTACGATATATTCGATCAATAACGAAATACAAATAAGATATTGAACATAGAAGGTTGATATTCAAACTATAAACCCTTTACCCTTCTATTTTTGTTTAAATTGATTAAGAACTGACCGGATCAGTTGGATGGACCCAACTGTAGAATACCCTGTACCGTCTATTTTAAACCTAATTTTAATATATTCAAAAAATTTTATATACAGCGCAGAAGCAACTCGTTTTCTTACATGTTTGTCTGCACCATGTTTTGACGACAGCTCTGGTCTTAAAGAGCTAGCGAGGCAAAGCCTGCAATATTGTTTCTGAAATAACTTCTTGGTTTTTTAACCAATCTCTATAAGCTTTTAAGAATATTTAAATAAAATGGTAGAGAGTACACATTCAAAATTGCAACATTTAATGTTCAATACTACGCTTCTAGCCGCACCAAATGATGATGAAACAAGCTAAATAGTAAAGAAGGCACCTGAGTTTTGTGCAAATGTCTTCAATCAAATAATGGAGATGCTAAAACGAAAACGACAATCGCAACTTAAAGATCCAGTTTCAAACTCGTGTGATAAGTTAGGATTATACACCAACTATTGTTGTATCAACTTTGGCCTAAAACCGTGACAATGCTTCAAAAATACTACATATTTGAATGAAACTGATGCTTGGGCAACTCTTTAGAGCTGGATGGGAAGTTTCACATACATTTATTGGATGGCTGATTCGACATGTTATGAAAGTTTAGAATTAAATTTGGTGGCTGACATGAAATTGGTCGCAAGCGAAGCGGCAGCGAATAGATTAATATTTCAGACAAGAGCCAGCTGAATACATGATTAAAATTGAACACCACAAGTAGACCCAGAAGCAGAACTAGCAAGAAGAAAAAAAAACCCCCGTCTGACAGTATCATGAGCCATTGCCTGGCCTTTGCCTTGCCACAGTTGATTGGTTACCACTAAGCGAAAAATTTGCCGGCCATAAATGTCGGTGTCGTTACTGGTAGCCGGAGCCGGCGTTGGAGTTGGAGCTGGAGTTGGAGTCGGAGTCTATCCCGGAGATGTAGCTCCGATTGTTGCTGCCAGCTTTCGGTCACTGGCCTCGAAAATTTGCATGCGCTCAAAATTTTAGCAACGTTTTTTTGTGTGGCACCAACGTTCACGTTGCATACACCACAGCATTGCATATACACTAGGCTTGCGCTTAGTTTTATTGGGAAAAAACAAGCAAGTTGTAGTTAAAGCCGCCACGACCTTTAAATGCTTGTTTTGGCCCAAACCAATGCACCCATCGACCCATCGGTTAACATTTAGAGTTGAGCGTTTCAAAAAAGACTTACAGCAACATTAAAGACCAGTTAGGACGGCGCAGATCAGTCGGAAGAATTTTGCTGCCTTTGGAATTCGCTACCGATTATACACTAAGCGCATGCATGCGATATACACCCTTCTTAGCAAGTCAGTCGAGTAAATTGTCTGCTGCATATCTTCGCTGTTTCTTCTCCGATCGTGCTAATGTTTACAGAGAATGCCACCGACGTAATTTATATACCAAATTAAAAGTTAAGTTAATGCTATGGTGTCTTTTTTAAAGAAAGGTGGGTAGATATTAAAAATTTAAATCAATCTAGATCAGCATACAGTATGGGTTAACTACATACCAAAAATGGTGTCGCTAGCTCGTTAAGACTGCGAGAGTTTGGTGTTCATACTGACAACGGACAGACAGATAAGTCTATTTCCACTCAGCTCGTTATCTTGATCAAGAATATATACTATACTGAAGAAGAGGGCGTTCCCTCTGGGTGTGAGACACATTTCCCATTTACACTCACTTAATAGACAATTATTATTGTTGTCCAAAGGGAGAACTTATAGTCTAAAGGCGCGACATTTAAATGTTAACCGATCGTGTTGAAGTTTCTTTGGTACCGTCAGCTAGCAAATAAGCCTCAACCTAATACCCACACACACTACTATTTGAGATATTATATACAAATATATATATGGGTGTGTGCGTGCTTTATGTGTGGCTGTGGCTGTGTGTAACGTTGACTTGGCGCATGGCATATTCGGCCAAAATTTGTTGGCTCTGCCGGCTAAAGTTGCTCCAGCAGCTCCAGCTTCAACATGCATATGTGCCGGTTAAGTGGTTTTTGTGGCTGAAAAGCAGAAAACTCATTAAAGTTTATTTGAAACAACAACAACATCAACAACAACAGAGGCCCATGCAGAGGCAACAGCGCAACTTGTAGCAAGGCGCATCCTTTCGACCCGGCCAAAACTCTACGCCCAAAAGTTTGGTCAAAAATTAAGACATGCAGCCCACATGCATAAAATTCCCTGGCCCCCCTTCTGTGGTAATGAATTGTCTCTTTATTGACATGCAGTTCGATGATATGCTCTTGATGACACAGTCATTTCTGCTGCGGTTAAATCCAAAGTTTCCAATACGAAATTCTGAAACGTAAACAGCTTGAATATTCGTATGACCACTGTAAAATCTATGTATAGTATGTACACCCCAACAAATTATTTAGTATTAAGTAGATCCGCCGTTTGACAACAGTTGGTTCTACCAATTAAAGTCAATCAATTTGGATAAATTGAAAAAGGTTCGATTATTTTATATAATTATATATAATCATTTATTTTAATATTTATAATTTACTGCTACTATTTATAGTAACTTGTACAATGGGCTATTTCAATATTTCCCAACAGAAGCGCAGATCATAGTGATCTTACCTAAATGAAAATCTTTTGTTTTAATATTAACGTTTTGTATACCTTGTTTTTGATAACCCTATACCCTTTACCATAATACTTCTATATACCTTTACCACAACACACCCATACTACTATACCACAATACCTCTATCCCTATACCACAACATCCCTATACTCTCTTCATACCATTATACCCCTTTACCTCTATACCCTTTATTTTATACCACTTTCTCTATGTACCCCTTAATCATTGTACCTCAAAATCCCTTCAACACACCACTCCTATTATACCTCTATATCAATGTATGTACCAAAATATTCTATTAAATAACTACATAATGTATACATATCATAATAACACTACAAACTTATTACCCAACAACAAACCGTTGTAATTTTGGGAAAGAAGTTTAGATTCTCGAGATTCTAGCGATAGTCATCGGAGGCTTACCATATAACTACTATAAGGTATAAATTTACCTTAGGACAATGGGATGCGATAAGGAGAGAAACTTTAAAGTCCGGTAGTCTTGGGCTATATGACACAGACAGTTATCAAGTTTATTGCACTATTTTTTTTACGCCTATGTCGATTAAACCGAATACCAAGCAAAATATTGCATATAGTAGATTGTAATTTGAAATATATACCATCTACCATAATATTGATCTATCCTGAAAAGCGCAGTGCAATCAGATAACAAACCAAGAAGTTAATAAAGAAACAATATTGCAGGCTCTGTCTCGCTCGCAAAAAATTAAGAATAAGCCTTGCTGCTGAGCTTTGCATAATATATATTCAGACGTAGATAACCGTGTAGTCTACAGTCGGGCACTTCCGACTGATCAGCTACGTTTTTACTGATTTCGGCATGTTTCTCTCCGCCGTGTGCCCTGATATCCTCTCCCTAATGCGAACGGCAGACTGGGCCAGATGACGCCTTGTGATTTAATAAAGTTGCTGCTGTTGGGCATCCTTCTTCCGAGCCTTACGACATTATAGCCGTGTTGCGAATCGTTGAGCTGCATATTATCAAGCCAAGACCTTCTCCGTTTTCGTCTTTGACATCGTCATCATCATCATCATCATCAGCAGCAGCATCAGCATCATCAGCATCAGCATCAACATCAGCATTGGTACTGCTTTGTCCTGTTGCCAGCTCGTTTTCATGCAGCCATATTAACTGGTTGCAACGTATGTTGCCGCTGAAAATTGTCTACACAGCGAGAAAAATTAGGTTCTAAAATTAAGTTTGAGGGCACTTAATTTAGGAATTTGCAATCTTAACGCAACTACAAGTATAATCGCTAAAAGAAAAAGTACGTTATTTTGCTAAATTCGTAATCAATAATATGGTTGAGATGTTTAAAATGTCATCAAAATTCGAATCGTTGTCACATCGGAATCGTAAGTTCGAATTCGCGCAGGGGAAGGAAAATTTAAAACTTGAATAAATGGAAAATACTTGTAAAAATATAATTTATAAAAAATATTAATCATTACAAAATCGCAGCGTAGAAAATTGTATTTTTCGTTTTCATACAACTTCGAATCGTTGTCATATTCGGAGTCGTGGGTTCGAGTTCACGCAGGAGAAGGAAAAGTAAAATTTTGAATAAATAGGAAATACTTGTAAAAATATAAATAATTTAAAATATTATTCATAACGAAACTGTAGCGAAGAATACTCAATTTTTCGTTTTGTCTGAGTAATCTTGTGGGTTAAATTTTGTAAGTTTCGCTTTTTCGCCCTTAGCAAGCTATCAAGTTTGAACAACAGCCTTTCAAGAATGGAATTCTCTGTTTTATTTTTCTCTCTGCATATGCCGTTGACATTACTGTTGTTGTTGTTGTTGTTGTTGTCGATGTCGTCATAGTTGGCGGGGCATATTAAATTGTGTTAAAACACTTGTGCCATGTATACCTCCTGCCAAGCCCTTCATCAATATGGCTCTGCCCTGGCTCTAGGGTTGCATTCCTTAACTACCGTTTTACATATGTTACATGTGTGCTTTTTTCTGTTTCTGCCTCTGCTTCTGCCTCTGCTTCTGCTTCTGTTTTCGTTACTGTTTCTGTTTCATTTCCTGCAAATTAAAACACATGTACATGTGTATGAACGAATGTTATTTACATCGACATTGAGCCCAACACTTTTACCGCACCAAATTTGACACCTGTTTTTTTTATATATTTTTTTTAAACTGTGTAGCCTTCTCTCTGGAGTAACATAATTTTCACGGGTAGTTCAAATTTATTTACTGAAAATACTTTAATCCATTTGCGAAGTCCTATCAGCAGACAGGCGAGCAGCTTTGAACGCATTGCACCTCGCCTCATAATTAAAAGCTGCACTCCAAAATTTTTCAATAACAGCCATAAATCAGGCATATGCTTGCCAGGGGAGCTAGCCATAAATAACTTTCAGAACCCGCAAACATACATACACCTACCATGTACGAGTTCGAGCAGGGGTATGTGCAAATGCATAGGCTTCTCCAGCCCAGCTGAGCCCTAGGGACCCGTGGGGGCTGCATCGATGACCCAGTCAAGCATGAAAAGCATTAGTTACGCCGGAGGTCTTGTAAGTGTTTGAGCTTGTTTCAACTCAAATCAAATACGTATACCCAATTAGCACATAGCGTGCGCTTGGTTCGCCAGCCGAGTGTGCGAATATTGCCTTGACTTGAAATATTTAAAAGAGTAGGGCTTACAACTAAATCTGTGAAAAAATATTGATATTTGTATAACACTTGCTGACAAAAAACAAAGCCGAATGGGCGGATCTGATCAGTCGGACGTAGAATAGTCTGCACCCTATGTTTGATATATCATTTTAACACACTCCCGTCTGTACCTTGTATCAACCCACAGCTCGCGCTGCGCGCTTTACCATACAGTTGGACGAACCCGATTGTATTTATACCCTAACTTGCGCTGCGTGCCGTCCTGTACAGTATATATGTATATGTATATACAAAAAGCACAACGGACAAAATGGTAACACCCGCGGTGAGGCTGCTAACCTTGTCGATATAGTTGAGAAGGGCTGGCATCCCCAAACAAGTATACATAGTGCATACATACGTGCATGCATGTTGTGCGAGTATACATATCTTATCTTTCTTAATTATGGGCTGAATTTGATGAACTTCTCTATCAGCTACTGAAGACAGTAGACGGCGTTGCTACATAAGGAGGCGTGGCAGACCCCATAAACTATATTTTTGAACGCTGAGATTTTGGGAACTACAAGAGCTAGAATAGCTGTTTTAGATAGACGTATTCAACACGTAGATCAAGTTTTAACTATCCCATAAAATCGGTGAACTAAAGTTGGCGCACGCAAAAAGAAAAGAAGAAGAAGTACTGCTGCTACGCTTCGTATGACAGTTTTATAAAATTATACATAAAAAAATTGTATATTTCTTTTATTGTTTAACAAGTTTTCTACTAGCTACTTGGCAGCTTATAGTATTGCATTCAAATAGGAATTTATTACAGGTTTTATTACAGAAACATTAGTGAATGTTTTCTTCTGTCGGCTACCTTCGACTGTAGCGTTCCCAAATTTTTTATTTATTTCGTTTTGTTTGAACTTTTGCATTGCATGTGCGCATACTTATGCATAACAGGAAATTAAAAATACATACTGAATTTTGTGTGCGGTCTGCCATGTATATATATATATATTGTATATATATACGTGTGTGTGTGTGTGTGCGTTTGTTGGTTGTCCTTTGCTGCTATCCGATCTCCGTCTCTCCGCCAGCTGGTCTGTCCGCTTGGCCTCTTCATCAGCGGAGCGTCTTTGTTAAGCTTTTGGCCTGGTGTTTGCTTTGTTTTCCACATTATTATGATGGTGTGGTGTGTGTGTTTGCTGCGCTCAAATGCAGCGCAAAGTGAGTGCGGAATATGAGTGTAGGTGCTCAAATGTTGCCACTCACAAGTGCACTCATTTTAAGGTCACGAAAATTCATCAAGTGCACACGACAGGCGATGACGATGACGATGACGATGATGCAGTTGATGCTGACATTCTGCTTCGTTGTTTCATTTTTGGCTCAATGGCGTCGCGATGACATTGACACCGGAAATGAACACATTTTCCGGCGTACCTGTGTTGTTATGCACATTTCCCACACTCTCAAGCATTTTACTTAATGCATTGTATTCCACACTTGGTCAACAATTTGCACTTCAGAGCTTGCTCTTGTTCCTTAGGCCACATCAGCGGCATTCCAATTTAATTACTCTCAACGTGCCCCCAAAGGGAACATTAGCAAGGCATTAATGAGATTGCATTGCTGCCTCCCAACAGACCGTATCTGTGAAATATTACTTAAGATTTTTTTACGCAATTATTTTTCTCCATAAGATGAGTAAGACAAAGGTTTGTGGTGTTAGGTTGGCCTAATGCGTAGTAGTAGTTTACTTTCATGCCTAAAAGTATGCAATGAAAAGAGACCATGCTGAGAAGTATGCAATATACTCTAACAGTTCATTGGGAAAGGCACTGTTAAACTACTGATAAGCACTGTTAGAGCTTGTGTCGACATAAAATTCATTGCTAGACTGCTGATTTCGAGCAACAGTTATCAATTACTGGGTCAGCTGTTTTAAAACATTGTGCCCACGCAGTGGATAGAAACAAGGTATACAAATTCGTCAACAAGTGCAGACTCTCGCGCGCTGATCTCACAGAAGCGCTCCATGTCATTCGAGGCATGACAAAAGGCACAACACAGTTAATCAATTCAAATACTAATGGCAGTTGCATAGTCAAGTGTACCCGACGTTTTATTTGCCTGCCTGGGCCGTTTGTCAGGCGACATTCATTCAATCTCACCCACTCACTCAGTTCAAAAATTCATTCAATTCAATTGAAAAATGGCGTTGAATATTTCACGTATAGCAATAGCTAGCGAGTGGGCGTATGTGGGTGTGTCGTCAACTGTCACTTGCAGAGTCAATGAGTTGGACAGCTAAAGTCAGGAGTGAGGAGCCAGGAAGTGAAGGAAAAAAATCAAATCGTCATCTTCGGTGGCCAGCAAGGCGTTAAAAATGACTGTCATAAATTAATGAGCGACTGACGATCGAGTGACGCATTGAAAATAAATTGAATTTCGTTGAATTGCACTCATTATTCATTTACAGCTGCTTGGGCAGCCTCTCAACTGCTTTTATGCATTTTATTCTCGAGCCTGCACTTAAAAAGTCCAAAAAGGTCTCTAAACTGCGGTTTTTCATGATGCGCTGTAAATACTTTCATGTTCAATGTCTGCTTGTAAAAATGAATGGCAATATAACTTAATAGTACTAAAATGAAACTAACGTTGCTCATGTTAACTTCCCATAAAATTGGAAAAAAAAAAACCATCACGCGTTGACTTTGCATTCAGCTGCAAAAATCTACACAAACGTGAGTCACTATGACCTAACGACATTAGACAGTAGAACCATACAATAAGTAAACCTATAAATATGGGAAATGCCACAATATTATTATATTTTGACAAAATGCCAAACTTATGGCTCTTGATAAGCACATCGGTGTCAAGGTTGATTTTGGGCAATTTTTCAATTTCAAGATAACTAAAATGAATTAAAAACGAAAGTCGATTTTGAGATGATTTATTCAAATACCGATTTCGGCGAATAAATACAACTTATTTTAAAATTTTCTGCATTGATAATATTAATGTTTTCTATTTAATTCATACATTCTAAGGAGTTTAGGTTGGAATTAATTTTATTTGTGGACATATTTTGTTCTACACTTTTCGTAATTCTGCATCTAAAATTACTATTTTCTGAGCTTCTCTTTTGTTACTATTTTTTGTTGTTTAAGGTTTTCCAAACCTCGTCTGCACCTATCGATATTGAATATTTTTGATGCTGTTGATGGAAAAAAAGTATGTATATTTATATAAATATTTTTGCTTTTTTTGTTAGATTGTACCAGAATTATACTTTATTTAAGGTTCACAATAAAATGTAATTGACGCCTAGGCGTCCAATAAACGCCACTTTAATTGCGTGAGAAAAGTCCAGTGCATCGTAAGCAAAAACTTTGGTGCTAGCTCCAGCATTGATAAACGCTACGTAGACGTAATAAAGCGTCTTCCCGTACTTGCACCTTCCACTACCACTCTCCTCGTTGTAGCTGTACCTCTTGCTCTAGTTTCCATAGACTACGAATGCCAAATCCCAATCTGAACATAAACGTGACAATAATATAAATCAGCAGATTGGGATGCTGCCGAACCCAGATACCCAGTTGCAGCTGTAGGATGCAGCTGGAGGGGACGAAACTCCAGCCAACTCCTATCCCAAAGCCAACGTCGACATCTACTTAGCCATTTAACCTAATGCCACATGCAACGACAGCGTAAAACGCTTTTAGTCTGGGATTATAACCAACGACGGATGCAAAGACGGCGCCGGAGACCCAAACGGAGACGGCGCTGAGGCGTCGCCCGGCGAATATAAATAAATCGTGTAATTGTTTTCCCAGCCGGCGAAACATTTTAATAGCTAATTAAGGATGTGCCAATGTAGCTGTAGAATAAATATAGCCAGAGAGAACGCATCCGACTGTGGAATACTCTTCCCTTTGATTCAACTTCCCAAAGAGCGAGCTTGAACAAAAATGTAGTATTGCTTTAAGCTTCTTTGCTTTTAACCTTTGTGTTCACAGATTTAAGCACATTTTATTAAAGGTGGTGCCAATTTCGATTTGATATACTCTTCCAAATATTTCTAACTGTTCACCAGATATCGCGGGATATATCTATTTCAAGTCTGTTTAAGTAGTAGTAAACCTAAGCTGTCATCAAATCTGAACAGCAAACCCATTAATCCATACATCCATATTGATAAAAGAATAATGTCAAGATCCCCTACTAGTAGTTGTTACATCAATCTAAAGTTCCGCACAAAATCGAATAGCTTTTGGAGGTCAATAACTGCTATATATGTATATAAGTACTATAAGTGCTATTCACGTCTGCAGCTCACATTTTTTCCCAAATAAATAAAGACTAAACATTGCTTCATAGCTCGCGGTTTTTAGATCTACATAGTACGTATAAAGTATGATTAAGCGATTGTTAATATGTAACTATGTGCTGTACTATCGAATACACCCGACCGACTTAACAAAATATAAATATATATATTTATTCGGCTATCAAGCATGACCTAAGCTACATACGTAGATAGATTGCGTCTCGCGCATCATACACTCCTTATATTCAGCACGAATTTGTTAAGACAATCAATTTCTTTGAATTTAGCAAACCTGCATTATTGCATTGTACAGATACAAAGATACAATTTATATCACCTTCACAGCAAATTGAATGATACGAACTCACAAATATCGAATGATACACAAATATGGTCACATTATTTCAATTAGGCTGGATATAATAATTTATTAAGTGTTCAATGTTTGACTTTGTTGTATCGGTTGTTTTTTTTTATTTTTATTTTTCTTGTAGTTTGGTAGGTATTAGTATATCCCTAGTTTTATAAGTTTTACTTTCCAAGGTTATCCTATACATTGGTCTAGAATTAGATTTGGCTATCTCCGACAATTGTTTTTTCGCTTTCCAGGATATTGCAGTGCACTCCAAGCAGGTATCGCGTGTCTCCTGTAGACGGCAGCACTCGTCAAAGTCTCTGTTCAAGACCTCAAAGCATCGACGAATCGAACCCCGCACTCCGAAGGGACGACAAATCTGGTTATAATCCCCATAGGCTGGCATCGGCAAAAGCAGCAATAGCAGAAGATATCCGAAGCCTGCAACTCGTAGAACCCGACTACTCATGGTGGCACTTTAGAGAACAGTGAGCACATGATCCAGCGTTCTGATTGTGCTCCTATCTGTTCATGAATATATATGTATATATAGACAACATATATGTAAGGTGCTTACCAAAATGATAAGACACTTTTTTGTTCCCGTAATTCAATTGAATTTTTGAATATACAACCAGTATAGACGCAGCTACAGTCGGACGTAACGGACAGTAGCAGAAACTACACTTTGTGTTTCCATAAGCACAAACCGCTCCGTGCACTCAAGCAAATTGTCTGTTACACATCTTCGCTGTTTCTTATTCGAACGTTAGGCAATTCATGCAGACTACATTAATTAATTTGTTGTCAAAACTAATAGTGAAAATTAATGATTAAGGCTTTAACAACTTTTACTTAAGTAACAGTTAAGAAAAATTCCCAATCACAATATGTCCTTTATTTGGCGGAGCAAGTAATGTCGATCGTACCAATTTTAATTCATTCAGCTTTATAAGTTTATTTTAATGCAAATATAAGTTAAATGGCCCAGTGTGCCCAGAGTTTCTTAGCACACAACAAAATACAGCGCCGTACAAGACATTGAGTGAGTGAAAGTAATGAGGTTGACGGAAGTAGGGATGGGTGGAGAGTGGAGAGGGAAGCCTTTCCAGGAGCGAATATTTGGCAATGTGGTAAACCAAATTATGTGCTTAGTAACTTGCAGCATGCAACTGACCAAGGACAGACGTGTGACTATATGTAGTACTTTAGAGTTGCGCTTATTTAAGAAAGTCTTAAGACGTCCACCTAAGACCATAGAATATTTAGTCGGATCGTTCAACGTTTAAACCTCAGTAAACAATTTTTTTTACCAATCGTGTAAATTAATTTATTTTGTAAACAAAGAAAAAACACAGAATAATCAAAAATTTTAGAATAAAACCAGACTGTAAAAAGAATTTTACTCTTTAATTATCTTCTACCGAAACGAACATTTTAAGACCAAGGCAGCTTGACTTTTTTGCTCCATGAAAATAAGCGCAAGCCTAATGTACGCATGTGGGCGTGCCGACCTCTCAGACGCATTGTGCGCTTAACATCTGCATTTACACATCCCCGTCCCCCTCCCCATCCCAACACACCCACAAACTCAACCACTCCCACAATGCCACCACTTGGCACCACAATGCACCACTTGGCGCCACTTGGCACCACATGGCGTTTGGTTGTGTGGATGCAACGTCAACTGCTCTGAGCACAGGTGTTTAATGTTTTAGTTGCTGCGGCAAGTTCATTAAAAAACTTGGACGGTAATCCAAGTTGCCCCACGAAATTGGCTCGAGTTTGCGCAAGTGCTTAATTTGGGAAGCCAGAGAGGAAATAACAGTTATTAACTGTAGTTAATGTATTAACGTAACCAACGACAGGATTTTCTTTACTTTTTCGATACAATTTCAAATAAGATCTTGAACATATATGAGTATCAAGTCAACCTACAGGCATCGGAGATCCCACAAAACATATAGACTCGTACTGATCAGCTCGAAGAGCTCAGTCGACATAGCCATGTGCGTCATTTTGGATGAATGAGTCGATTTCAGACACTATGAGAGCTAGAAGAGTATGCAAATAGATGCAGACCATATGCAGATCAAGTTCATTTCAAATGCTGCATGCCACGCCCCTTAACACCCCAAATCAATAAAACCTACATAACTAGCGTAATTTTGGTTTAATAACAAGCGTAGCATATAAAGGTTGTAATTCGGAATATGTACTCTCTAATACTAAATCGGTTAACAAACACAGAAGATATTAACGAAACAATAGTGCAGACAAAAAAGCATTGCTTCAGAGCTTTATACAGCATCATCTTTGGGTGTTTTAAGTTTAAAATTATATTTGAAATTAGGGTACAAGTTAGTCTACAGTCGGGCGTGTCCGACTGATCTGCTCCAGTCGATATATAATATATGTATACCCTGTACCGATTGAAAAATGGGAAATGCCTTTTACGGTCACTCTGCTATATACTTACTGATCTATCTGCAAATCTTAGTTCCAAGTGTTGACAACAAAAATGCGCACAGTGCAACTAATAATAGAATTGCACATATTAGAAAAGCTCTTACCAATTGCAGTCGAATTTCGTAGAACCCGGCCCAGAACGAAAGGAGGCACAAGACTTTTAATGTGGCATAAAAAAAGAATCAAATGCATTTCGTCCGAGAGCGTACATAAGAGATGTGTGAACAACGTGGCATTAAGCGAATCGAAACAGTTGCGAGTATAGGATTAAATTCATGTACAGGATGGTGCACATCACGATATAGACGACTAGATGGTATCATTTCTTCTTGGCATCCTTCAGACCGGCACCGGCGTTGAATTTAAAGAATATAATATCGCCATCCTCGACCGTGTAGTTGCGACCCTGCTGACGGTACTTGCCAGCCGCCTTGGCGGCCACTTCGCTGCCCTCCGCCTTGAAGTCATCGAAGTGCATCACCTCGGCCATGATGAAACCCTTCTCGAAATCGGTGTGAATGCGTCCAGCTGCTTGGGGCGCCTTGGTGCCCCTCTGAATGGTCCATGCCTTGACCTCATCGGCTCCGGCCGTGAAGAAATAATCGAGCTGCAGAGCCTTGTAGCCCGTTACGATGATCTTCTCCAGCTGGCTCTTGCATTTCGTCTCCTCCTCGTAGGCCTTGCGTTCCAGTTCGTCCTTTTCGGTTAGCTGATTCTCGAAGGCGCCGGAGAATGGTATGAGAAGTGCTCCCGGATCGTGCTTATCGATCCACTCCTTGATCTTCGGCAGCCACTTGTTCTTCTTGCGTATGAAATCCTTGTCGGACAGGTTCACCAGGTAAATGGCTGGCTTGGAGGTCAGGAACAGATACTTGTTGAGTGTCTCGATCTGCAAGCGTAGGAGAAACGTTAAAATATATGGTAAAAATTGTGAGCGTCATTCGAAATGACACAAAACAAGCTTTTGCGTTCGTGAAAATGGAAAGTATTGAATGTTAATAAGAATCGTCGAAGGTTGTTAACAAAGTGTTTAAGCGAATGAGCTTCGTTTCAAATAAAAAACATCGCATAAACATCGGTGGATCGATGTGATATATCGATATCGGCTTGCATCGATGTTCAATTTTTAAAACATGTATTGAAACATCGATCTACAACATGATTTACATCTCTAGAGGGGAGAGAGGGGAATAGGATAACACTTACATCGTGTGCATTCCAGTCCTCGAATCGCAGGTGACGCTTCTGATCGACCAGGATCTCCTTAATCTTCAGCATGGAGTCGTATTCGGGTTTCAGCTTCTTGTCGCCCCCACGTGCCACAACCTTCTCGAGCTTGTCGAGGGCCTGCACCAGTTTCTCCTCGTCTTTGAGGCGCAGCTCCTCGGCGATAATCTCGAGATCCCGAACCGGATCCACCTCGCCCTCCACGTGCGTCACATCCGGATCCTCGAAGGCGCGACACAAGTGAAAGATGCTATCACAGGCGCTGATGTGCGACAGAAAGTCGTTGCCCAGGCCCTGCCCCTCGGCAGCGCCCTTAACCAGGCCCGCAATGTCAACCACATTCAGGTAAGCAGGCACCACACTGAAATAACCCAATACGACCCAAAATAAAGAGCAGATAGAGGGGAAAACCGTTGAAATGAATTGTTAACAATCCGATTACTGGATGTGCTCACCTGGCTGGCTTGTGGAACTCCACGAGGTAGTCGAAGCGCTGATCGGGCACGGGAACGCGACGTGTGGGGAAGGCATCGGTGCGGGAGAGAGACAGAGCGCGGTAGCATGGAAGAGATAGAGAGCGAGATAGAGCGCATGTTAGCTGGCGTTGTGATTGGCCTTTTGGGCTAAAAGAGAGACTGAAAGCCGGCAGCGCCTTGCCTTGACCATATTGCCAGCCAATCTGCCAATCATTGCAATTTTCTATAATTTTGTACAATCAGCGATCCCCAGAGCGAGCTACAGATATGCACATATAAATATGCAATATCGATGCAGATGCAGATACAGGGTGCGTCATCTTTAAGATCGATTTGTGATCAACAGCTTGAAAAAGTGACAGCCGAAATCCGCATATGAAGAATATGATTTTTATATAGTAATTTTGGTTCAGACTGACTTTGGGAATATCAATTAGGTAGTAGAACCTTTTAAAATAGCCAGAATTATTGAATAACTTAGCCAATTGTGAAGCGATTGACATGAATAAACATGTTTTGAAAACGTTAATTGAACATCTTCATAATCAGCAGTTATGACACTCTTCTTGTAAATGAGCGATATACACAAAGTACTGTCGGTTACGTCCTACTGTAGCCTCTGCCCGACTGGTCTGCCCCGAATACTTTTTTCTCCGAGTGTATGTAGTACTACAGGGGTCTGCCGGGCCTCCTGCTTCTGCCTGCTGTAACCGACTTTAGGATATCGGTTAGGTCGCACAACGGATAACGGATGGAGCACCCTGTATATCCGTCTGTATCTGTATCTATATCTCTACCCGTGGCCGTACCGCGAAATCGAAATGAAGTCGCTCAAATTAAGCGGCCCTGGCGCAATTTGCATATGAAGCAGCTGCACAAAGTGGAATCCGCATCCGCATCCGCGCCAAATTGCGAGGCGAGGTTTTGGACCCGCCTTGGCGACTGCATGGGGCGGAGGGCGTGGGGCGGGGCGGGGAGGCAGAAAAGTAATGCTCAAATGCCGATGATTACAATTATTAGGCGAGCACGAAAATTGCAAAGGCCAGCGGCTGGGCACAGTGGGCACAGTGGACGGCGCACAGTGGGTAATTGGAATACTTATTCTCATTGGGCTTGATGGTGCAGAAGGGGAAGTTCTCCGCGGGGGCGGCGCTCTGGGTGAGGACGTTGAAGAACGTTGATTTGCCCACGTTGGGCACGCCCACAATGCCGATGCGCAGATTGGTGCCGATGCGTCCGATCAGCGGCTTGCGCTCGGGCTCCTCGTGCTTCTTAGGTGGCATCTTGTTGTCTGTCTAAAAATACAGTCACATATATCTATATAGACTTCATTATTTTTGGCCACAACAGCAGCATGCGACATAACCTCAAAGCCGCACTGCCAGCGCTCACCTGTTATCGCCCGATATCCGATATCCGCACTATAAGCTATAACTGTATTGGAAAACGATTTGAATTATTGTTTTGTCTGCTACTTTGTTTTACTTTACACTGCGAAAATAATAAATAAATAAAAGCCGCACCGTATGTGGACGCCGTCCGCCTGGTTCACAGAAAGAGACAGAGAGCGGCCGAGGGAGAGAGCGAGAAAGTGTGTTTGACCTCAGTTGCCACACAATCACACAAAATGCACCACAACCAAATAATAGCAAAAAATTTAATTAATACCATATTATGCTGTAATTAGTCATTCAGATTGCACAACGAATTTGCGCTGCTGCAACACAAATCATTAATTAAAAATTAATTAATATTCTTGTTATACAACACTTAAGCAAAAATAACACCAATTGCTGCACAATTGTGCCTGCGGTGGCAACCGTGCAGCAAGCATTCGTCATTAAAGCGCCGCCAGCGGCAATGCGGCAAAACAATTGCGTTCCATGTGTTTACATAGCAATCAGCTTTGTGTCGGCCTGACATTTGCGTTAGTTTGTGCTTTTCGCAATAGAGGGCGTTTCGACCACGCGCGCACTTCATTTAAATTTCTAATAGATATTTTATTATTTATGAATATGTTTTATTCTTAAATTTTAATTAATTATTGCCAAGTTGCGATTGCTAACGTTTTGCAAATTTGTTGTGATATTAATATACCAATATCATCAATATCAAAATTAATCAATAAATTTCTAATTATAATTAATACTTTTGCTCTTGTTTAATAATCACTTTTGACTCTCTTTTTCGATACTTTAACTCATTTTTTAGTCATATTAAAGCATTTAAAAAGAGTGTGTAAAACTGTCACTGTTTTAGCTAGTTACCATTTTTTGAATACATTTTTAATTAACATATTTCCATTATCAATTGAATTGTTTATATATAAATATTAAGCAAGTTTAAAATTAAACAATTGCCTATACTTTGAATATAATTGCTTCTAAAATTTAAGCCGAAATCAATTACATTTCATTTATCCGTCATAAACAAATTGAATTGAAGGCATACCTGAAGGCCTCTATTTATCTGGTTTCAAATTGTTATATTAATATGAATTCTGTTTTACAAGCTTAATAAATAATTAAATAAATGTGAATTCCTTTTTTTTATTTAAAAGACATTTTAAAGCTAGAAGGGAGATATTTCAGACAAATGTCGCAAATATTTATATAAAATCATTTATTTATTAGACATGAATTAGAATCGAATAAGACTCGTCCAGATGCTAAAACAGACTGCAAATTTTTATAAATATGTTAGATTATTTATTAATTTTTCCTATGGTTTGCTGTTACTATTTAAAATAACTATTACGTTAGGGTATTTTAATATTTCTATATACAAT
Source organism: Hypselothyrea guttata (assembly GCA_035045125.1). Lineage (NCBI taxonomy): Eukaryota > Metazoa > Arthropoda > Insecta > Diptera > Drosophilidae > Hypselothyrea > Hypselothyrea guttata. Next base: position 36,931 of record JAWNNJ010002263.1, read on the forward strand.
ATATGAAAATATAAATTTTTTCCTTTCGTTTATTTTAATTTCTTATAAAATATATGTAATATATGTAAGCTGGAGGAATTTCCAGGAATTTCCTTCTGATCATTCTTTTTGTTGATTCCAGAAACCATGCCAAGATCGAAATATATATATATATTTATATCTAAGAGGACAGCACTTTTAAATTTCTTATTTAGTAAGCGATGCTCAAAAGTGAATAAAGTTATATTTTTTAAGGAAACAAATTAGAAGTTCTTCCATTGCGTACATTCAAACCTAATGTTAGAAGACCTTTTAAGAAATCGTATTTATGCTGGATTATAGATATATTTATGTACATACATATGTAGCGCGCAGTTAGTTATGTATAGGTAAAGGTTTCATTAATGCAAATTAAGCTTTAATTAAGTAAATTCCTGTTCTTTTTTATTTCACTGCGAGCTCGAGATTTTTTGCTGCTTTTGGAGACTGTGGATTTTAGTGGATTTGTTAGCGCAAGTGTGACCAGAAAAAGTAACTCCCAAGGTCATCGCGCAGACGCACGTACGCGCAATTTGCCGGCTTAGTGAAAAGCCCGAACGAACTGTAATTTCGGATAATTATTGGACCAATCGAAGGGCTTTATTGCCAACTGCAACGCAACCCGAGTCCCAGAGGAGCACGGCAAGGGGAATAGCAGTGAGAGTAGAGAGAGAGAGAGGGGCAGGGGAGGGGAATCGATCGTTTGATTTGCTTTTTTATTGATTGATCGGAATTAAAAGCGCCGTTATGAGTGTGTGTTTGGGAATCGTGTTGCCATGCATGCTAGGCAATGCCGATCATCGTTTCACGCTCCCTGGACGCGGCTGCGGATAAGGAGCATTTAAAAATCCATTTGTCTGCCCATTGGCAACCGCATTCCACGTTCTCAAGGCCCCAAGGATCAAGGCCAGGCCACAGGCCACAGGCCACAGGCCAACTGGCCAACTGTTACTGTTGTCGACTGCTGCTCTTAACCATGTAACGCTTCTATCCGCAAAAACCGCAAAACGTTTTCTCACAACTTTTTTGTTTTGAATGCACTCTTTTCGGTTTGTTTTTTTTTCTTTTTTTTTTTGCCTGCTGACGTCTGGCAGCCCAAGCCACAGGTAAGCAATACCTATTTAATAAACAATAAAAATAAAAAACACCCTAGATACAATGGGGAAATGAAACACGCAGCCCAACATTTATTTATTTATTTATTTATTAGAAAATTTAAAGTTTTAAATACAAATTGAAATAAAGAATAAAATTATATCAAGGTTGCATCGGTTAGGAAATTATAGCTAAAATACTATTTATTCAAAATTCCATTCAATTCATGTCATAATCAAACAAAAAATATATGGACGGGGCAGATCAGTGGGACGGAGGCTACAGTCGGACGTAACCGACAGTAGAAGACCCTTTACTTTACTACTACTACTACTATATGTACATACAAATACAATCAGAGGCACACACACTAAGCTACCCGCGTATGCAAGGCACACCACCCCCCCTCTGCCTAGTGCGGCAAATTGTTAGTTCCATATTTTCGCTGTTTCTTATCCAATCAGAACGAAATTCACAGGGTCTATAGAGAATGTCATAAGCTAGTTACGTACCAAATTACAAGTCAATAACTTTAAAGCTGTGGCAGCAGTAGCTTTTTGCGGTTTGCGGGGGATGGGGGGAGGTATCCAAAATCTAAAACAAACTCGTGCTGCTCGCGAAATAGGAGAATCTAAATCCCGAATTTGGTGTTTTTAGCTCTTATAGTTGCTGAGATCTAGGTGTTCATACAGACGGACAGACAGACGGACGGACGGACATGGCTATATCGACTTGGCTTGTCATCCTGATCAAGAATATATATACTTTATGGGGCGTGGCACGCCCCCTTCTGAGTGTTACACACATTTCCTCTTTGCACTAAGTTAATAGACCCTTTTTACTTTTTTAAAGTAAAGGGTCTAACCAGTAAGCACGGAACTGTAGTCGGGGTTTCCATAAGCACAAATTGTCTGTTCCATATCTTCGCTGTTTCGTATCATTACGAGCGAATGCCATGGGCTACGTTAATGCCAAATTGCAAAATTGTAACTTTAAAATTGTGATTTTGTTGCGTTAAGCGGGAGATAAAAAGTAGGTGTTAAAATTCTAAAACGATTTTGGGAAGCATACACCATAGGAGAACCTAAATACCAAAACTGGTTATACTATATTTTACAGTTTGTATGATCTAGTTGGCGGCTCTGGTTCTTTTGGTGATTATAAAAGCGCAAGGAAAATGTACTGAGGAAGCATCTATAACTAGCGAGAGTGCGACCAACAAGAGTTCGGCCATCGGCAATTGTGCCATCGAGAGTTGGGCCAGCGAGAGTTTCACATTAATTAAACCAGGGGGCGGAGCTCCGAATTATGTTATGTTTAACTGTAGTTTTATTTGCATAAAATTGTTGAATTTGTGGCTTTTTTTGCAATCCAGTTCAGAAATTTGCATCTTCAAGTTCGTTGCCGAAGTCTTTCGTTTCAGAGTGGCGGCCTTTAAATTATGCGTCGTAGTCCCAAAGCAGCTGAAAGTTGGCCAATTTGTGGGCAACTGCGTGCCAACACAATTGTAATTAAGGGCAATAAAATATGGGCATTTTAGCATTCGGAGCGCATTTGAGGAAGGCAGCGCCCAGAGAGGCGTTAATTAATTGACGCAACTAGCTAGAAAAGCAGAAACTACAACTCGCACTCATTAATTCAGGAAAACTATTCGTACGCATACTCATGCTCATACTCATACTTACACTCATATTCATATTCGTATTCATATTTGTATTCGTATTCATTTCACCTGCCTACGCATGGGATAAAACATAACAAATGCCAATACAAAGTTACAGTGGGCATTTTGTATGAAAGGCGTTGCCATAATTATGCCCATAACCAGAGGGGCTCGAATACGAATACCGAGTGAATAGAGCTGAATGGCGAATGAATGCTTGCGTGGGCTGGCCATCAGAGCTGCTCTCAGCTGAGAGCTGTTAATTTGGTAAATTAAAAGCGGGTGCCATGCCAATGGAAAGCCGCAATTACAGTCAAAGTCATTCGAATACATCAATTTACAAAATTTATGGGCCACGTACAAACATGCCCTTTGGTCAGCCCCATGCGGGTGGCCGGGCTGTCCGGGCTCCCCCCCCCCAACCCACTAACAGCCCTCAACCACTCAACCACTCAGCCACTCAACCACTTTTCGCTCGAATCGCCACCATCAATGGCCGAGCGCGATAATTAGCCGCAATAAAAGGCAATTAAGTGCCGCTAATTAACGAATAATATGCAAAGATCTATCTGTTCGAATTGGAAATTTATACAAAATGTCTGGAGACATACCGAACACAATATCAAATGGAAACCACACAGGCAACATCTATTGAAATATGAATACTGAAGTAGATATGCCAAGATCTTTTCTGCACTGCGTACTATTATTTTACCGGTAACAAGCCGATCATATTATGATATCGATTTTATTCTTATTCAGATCTTTAAATTAAAACAAGTAGTTTTTTTTTTATTTTAATAAATTTTAATTCGAAATTAATGAGAGCTTTGACTTTACATATTCGCTAAAATTTGATTACAATGGTTAATCGATGAATTTTCCTCAATTTCAAAAGGGGGCGTGTGGGGAAAACATATTTTTGATCTTTTAGAATAGCTCTAAAATGACATTTAAGAAATATAATAGCAAGACTGGTATTTGAGAGTTTTATTTTGATAATAAAAAATTGTAAATAATCATTATTGTTTTGCTCAAAAATAGATGATTAATTGTATCAAAATTTCTTAATTGTAATCATTATTTATTAATATCAATGTCAACTCAAAATTAAAAAAAAATTATGGAAATAGAACAGGAAAGGATTTAAATTATGTAACCCTTATTTTGTGTCTATCCTAAGTGATAATCAATAAAAAAAATCAATATAATTATTTACTTTGTTATTTTTGTGCATGTTTAATTTTTAAAACAATTTAAAATCGTATTTCATGTTGTATAATCTAAGCTTAATCTAAGTTTAATACATTTACTTACGTTATGTGACTAATGCTCTAAATTATAAGTCTTTTGTAGTTGTGGCATTAGGTATTGCTCCAGTATTAAATAAATAAATATCGTCAACTCACAAAACCTATCGGATTCGCAAGTTTCTTGTCCTATAACTGCCACTATTGATAGATGTTTATTGATAGAAGTGTAAAGTAGCCTAAGAAATCCAGAAGAGCAGATACTTAAGCAACATTTTATCCAGCTAGATCAATAAAAAGGACAGTTCTGTGCGGAAAGAGGTCGGTTTGGCAGCACTGAGCTTGATCAAAGTTTTGCATATTATCTGCAGCCCAATTATATATAAGTAATTTAACCTATTATAATGCACATTAAAGCAAGGATAGCACTTACTCGCATACCTAGAGATCTTATCGGCATAATTTGGCATTTATCTCAATGGACTGCCGCAGCCATTTAAATTTCCAGAGCAGAATCACTTTGAAGCACGCTCCACAATTTCAGCGCTTCCCGATTAAAGTCCCGCGGTGATAATCGCTTAATACAAAGGCGCAGGCGAAGCGCCGGGCGTGGCAGTCTGAGAATGGTCCAAGCCACAACTAGGGATGGGATATTGGATCAGCTGCGGTCAGCGACTGGGGCCTATACCATGAAAGTCGTAAGTCGCGAGTCACGTGTTATCAGGTAAGCCGAAGGCAAGTGTTGCCAGGTAAGGAGCCTGGGAAATAGGGAAATAGGGATAGGGAGGGGGGGCCAGAGCGAGAGAGCACGATAGCTGCATGTCGCATGCGCAACGGACATACCTAGTTATAATTCATTTAAGATCTGGATATGGAAACAGTGCTGCAAATAAAACAGGGGAATGTCCTTTACACAGAGGGAAAAATTGCGTTCTAAAATAAGCTGGAATAAATCTTATTAAGCACGAAAATTTTAAGAAATAGGTACATTGAGGAAAAAACCATTAAAGATCATATTTGAATAAACAATTTTCGTTGAATAGGCAGGAAAAATATTGATCCAAGCTCAAAATTCCACATTTAATGGCGTTCCTAGAATTTTTATTAAAAAAAAAAAAATTGTCTTAAGAACTTAAGCTAAGTATTTTAATCGGCTATTTTAATCTCGTATCAAGGTTATTTAGTTCCTATTTAAGCTTAGATGTAGTAGCTCTTCATATACTTTTGTGGCTAAAATAAGTTCGATGATGCGTTTTTAAATAAATACTTCCCGTTAACCCGAATTGGCATTTGATCAATCAATGGGGTTTAAGTAATCTCGATTCTTTCTGTCCCGATTTGTACTTATTTGTACTTAAAATAAAAAGATTTGTTGACTTCAGCATTTAGCATGTCTATCATTATTAGAAAAAGTTTTTTTAATTAATTCGTTAGTTTTTTTATTTAGGATATTTTTTATTTTAAAAAGTTTAACGAGAATATATGAGATCTTTTGATCGATTTGTTTAGCGAGTAAAGTTAAAAAATTTAATAATTTTAAAAAGAAACAGGATTTATTCAAGAGTTTTATTTTTTACAACGATTCGTTCTTCTTTTTCTAAGTGTACAAATAAATATATGTACATATATATAGTTGTGAAAACAGAAGAAAGTAGAACATAATTTTCTTTATTTTCTTATTAAAAGCTTAATTTTAGTGCTTAAAATTAATATAAACACAGTTCATCTTAAAATTAAAATAAACGTTCTGGTTTGAAGCGTTATGACATCGTAGTTATGGGTTCGAATAACCGGTAAATTTAAATTAGCTTAAGTATAAACTAACCAAATATAATATAAATAATTTGAATTTTAATTTAACAAAATACAATTTCATAGAATTATATTTAATATAATTTTGCATTAATTTGCATTTTGAATTTTTCGCATACTTGATATAAGTTGCGTCCTATAAGTTTTCCGCATAGAGCTCGAATTTAATGGTTTCAAGAACGGAATTCTTGATTTTTCTCTCTGTGTAGAGTCGCAGCCTCTATGCTAGTTGCATTCCATGCTCTGAATCAGCCTCAGGGGTAGTTTTAAACCCCATTTTCACGTCCCGCTCTGGTTTTGTGTGTTCATGTATTTTTTATTGTTGTTTTCCAGTTTGGTTTTTTTTTTTTATTTTTTTATGATTATTATTGCGTTTATTACAATTTCCATTTCAGCCGTGAGGCAAGGGGAGTCGAAAAGGCAACGCCCACCTTTTATTCCATGTACATATAGTGGCATTTATATAGGGATATTTTTGGATAGGACTCGTTCCGGTGTCAGCTTTTTCAATAACAATGACCCGAGTATACGTGTGTGTGAGTGTATGTGTGTGTATCTGTGTTTGTCGCACCTTTGCCATTGAATTCAATTCAATTTATGTATGTGTATCTCTTGCATCCTCTGGCTTCCTATTCGCACTTTGTTCGTTCTCCTCGGCATTATGTTATGCATTAGTTGTTTCCGCTTTCTTTTAAGCAGCTCCTCCGTTTCAGAGTTGCCTCGTCTTCCCGACTGCAGTTCCTCTTCTGCCTTTCTTTCGAATTTTATTCAGTTTTTTATTATTACATGAAACATGTAATTTAGCAGCAGATGCACGATTAATTTATAGGGATCGCTATGCACGGATCGAGTTGTTTGTGGTTACAATTTGCATGACGGTTTCGGTCCACCTCTCCGCCTCCGTCTCCATCTCCGTCTTGGTTTCGGTTTCGGTTTCGGTTCTCAATATTAGTATTATGTCAAAACTATGAGGTGAAAATAGCTCAACTTGCAGGTACCGCATTTGTTATTAAATGTCAAACTAGTTTGCATTAACATTTAAAACAAAAATTAAAGAATTTTGGACAATTTTTGATTGGACATTTAGTTACAATAGGTACTCTGAATGCCGTAAATAAATGGATGAAAATCTACAAAAACTCCTACTTTCTGTGGCGTTCGCCTGAAGTCTTTTCGAATGGTTGCATTTCAATAAAATCTACAACTGCATGCTTATGGATCTATATAATTGAAGATAACTTTTGCTTTTATGTAAACATTCAATAACTTCAAAACTAAAGTATTTTTATTCGACCCGGTAAACAAAAAAAAAATAAAAATAAAAGGGTCAAATCTTTAATGCCTTTTATAATATTTACCTATTGTTATTTACTCTTCTTATGTATCACTAAAATAATGTCTCCGTTTGGTAATGGACCCGAAAAATAGGTGGTCTCACGGATATAACGTCTATATAACGTGGATATGTCACACACAAAGTATGGGGTCTCCTACTGTCGCTTACGTCCGACTGTAGCCCTTTGTACTACGGAAACTCTCAACTTTATCTTAATTTAGATTTATTTCATCAAACATCAGAAGTCGTTTTTATCCAAATTATTTATATTTATGTTTATTTTATTTATATTATTTATATTTATTTACATATATCATGAACATGCGTCGTGTTTTGCAGATAATTGATCTTTTAGCTTTTGAAGATATCAAGATATCGTTATCAATCTCATTGTCATATTTTACTTTATCAACTAGTAATGAAAGCGCCACATTTTGGAGGTTATAATATCACTAAGGTAACAGTTATTTGCCTATGTCGAAATCCTCCGATTTTATATATAGTATATTTAAATAATCAGATTTACATTTCAAATTAATTTCTCTGTTTTAGGCTGTCATCACTGTTACATATTTTGTAAGTAGTTAAATCACACCGTGACTCAATCGGAATATGTAATAGTTTATTGCTGGACTCTGATTTTCGACTTGTTAAAATAATTATTAGCACTTATTGTTCTAAGAAACAAATTTGGTGTTTTATTTCTTACGGACCTCGAGTATTGAATAAAAGTTTTTAATGAGAGAGGCAAAACCAACATTATGTTACTTGTTATAATTATTTCAAATGATATTGTATCTTATCTCAAATATTGTGAGAAAAATGTAGTATAAATATAGAAAAAGTAAAAGAACTCTGAGAGTAAATAATCCAAGAATAATTCAATCGAAAGTAAACAAATTAAATATTAGGTTAAAATAAGTACGTTTTGTACTTTATTTTATTTGATATCCATTTTGGAAATTTTAATATTTGAAATTGTCTTTAAAAGAAAACTGTTGTCAAACAATCGCTACAAGTTTTATTTGTTGAATAAACAATTCTGGGAGTATCCTCAACGGAATGAAGCTTCCCCCCTGGCCATGCGTTTAACTCGCATCGATGCCACGGGCAATGGCGCGTAATTTCCACTGCGTCGCCATTTTGAAATGCAATTACTGCAGGCCGCCATAGGGGCAACCAAGCAAGTCTAATCAGTCGAACTGACCGTACACTAAAAAAAAGCTACAAAAAAAGAGAAAAAAATTGGAAAAAAAACGAAAACAGAGACAATGAAAAGAAATAAAGTGAAGATAAACTGAATCGCAGTCAAAGGCAATAATTTGGAAGGGAACGCGTTCACATTTTTGTGAAACATCAAAAATGCGGTAATAAACATTAAGTTGAAGTCGAATTTGAATTTCAGATGACGGAGACTCACCCAATTATTATTAGCAACGATAACAGCAGCAACAGCAGCAACAGCAGCAACAGCAGCAACAGCAGCAACAACAAGTTGCAGTTGTAGAAAAACCAGCAGCGAGCAGAGCAAAAAAGTTAATAGGACTGCATTCATTAAATCCATTTAATGCACAGAGAGGCAAATTATTGCGCTAAAAGAAAACCAAAGGAAAGCAAAAAGAAGTCTGCAAAAAAATATACACAGCGCACCATAATTGCAGTTGGCTGAACACCCCAAATGACGACGACGACGACGACGGCGACGACGATGATGATGACGGCCATAAAAATGGCCAACGAATTTGCAGCGACTTGAGCTTGGAGCAGCCAGAAGGGGGCGGGAGCCACTGGGGGGGCAGAGCACAGTGGTCGCTTCCATACCACACAAAAATAAAAAAACCCAAGTCAACATTTTACAGTTTCAATCTTAAATCCTAAAGATTAATTGACTTTTTGAATCAAACGTTTTTTTATTTGTAAGAAAATCCTTTAATTTGATTTTCAGGATAATAGTTCTTTTGAGCATATCATATATTAAAATATATATATTCTAATATTAGATTAAACCTAGAATTATCTGCCTTTAGCTGCAATTGTGTAACAATACATAGCACAATAGCCTAGTTCTATTTATCGACGCAATGGGTTGCAATAAAATCGGATAGGAAACCTGCAAAGATATGCAGCAAACAATTTTGTCAACTGATCCGAAGGGCGATATATTGCATGCAATAACCCAGCTATAGAGTTTTCTGACTGTTATTTATATATTTATTTTTTGCGTATTTTTAATAGACCAAATATTCAAGGTAAATTATCTTGGAAAATAAAACATTTATGAAAAATATATATTATCTTCGTAGCTATGGAAGCTATAATATATGTATTATATAGTCGCATAATTATGGCCAATTTTGTACAACATAATTGAAATGTTTGTCAAAATGTTTTATACAAATTGCATATTTTTATATCTATGCAGAACTTTTTGACGCATTTTTTGCTACAAGTCCGACCACTGTGCAGAGGGTGATTTGGGCATGGCTGCTCCGATACTGACACTGGCCAGCAGAAGGAAAATACAGAAAACATGGCAAAAAGCAAAGCAAAGAAAAAAAGCAGAAAAAACCGGTAGCCAGAGCTCCACTTAGAAGCACCAAGGAGTCCAGCTCCAGCTCCAGCTCCAGCTCCAACCTCAAGTTGAGCTGCAGTAACTGCCGAAGCATCCAGTTCCCCCAATTCAGGCCATGTTGGCTCTCTCTCTGGCTTTAATTACTTTCGTGGAAAACACGCGTGCCATTTTGAATGCTGTTGTTGTTGGTGTTGTTGGTGTACAATGTGTGTTATTGTTGTGGGCTTTTCCTGCGGCATCGAATTATAATTTTCGTGGCCGGCAGTTGCCTTCTCTTTCTTAATCGTCAAACAATTTGCAAATCACATGCAATTTTTTTACTGCTTTGACCTTTTTTGTCGCCCCCTTTGGAATTGGCTGTCGGTTGTTACGACCACAACCAGAGCCGTATAGCTGCATTTCCCGTGCGCCGTCTATTACCTGATCATTAATGAAATGCCCCAATTACAGCACAGCCAATGCAAAACACAAGAAATAATACCAACTTAAGCAGTACTAAATAAGGCATAACTCCATACGATTTAAATACACACATATGTATGTATATGGCATTTGTCGTTGGCCTCTCGCCTCTCTCCTCTTCCGTCGGATTTAAATTGTTGTTTTGCATGTTAAATCGACATTTCCACACCTTTTAATTTACACTCTGTGCCATTGGCTCGGATGGCCAACCGAGTCCAGTCTTGGCCAAGTTGGATCATACAAACAGCACAATTTTTTTTTTATTTTATTCTACTTCTCTTTGAAATAAAATTTTGATTCAAATACTATACTAAATTGAGACAGAAGTGAGAAGTAATCGTAATTAAATCAAGTACTTACAGTGTCAAAAGTTCAGCGTGCTAGTAAATTCTTAACGCAAGAATCAAATCATTCTTCGATTTTAGAGCGTTTTTCCAATTCTTGATTCTATTTTCAACAACTTTTCGGAATAAAAAAATAATATACGGGTCACACTTGGTTTTAGCATTTATTGCTTTTAATTTAAATTCAATCCTGTTTCTTGCCTTAATTAATGTGGATTCATATTCGAGCCTCTACATAAATTCTAAAATAAAATTCTAGAAAAATCTATTTTGCATTATTTATCTATTTATTACTTTTGTTTTATATATTTTGTTCATATTATTATTTTTTATTTGGTTTCAAAAATGCGCAATATAATAAAGAGATTCAAATAGGTAATTTAACAATAAATCGCTTGACGTTTTGTTGTTTTTGTGCCTGTTCAATACTCGTCTAGGAAAAAACGCATTAAACTTCTCAGATTCGCCAGTATCTGGTCTATAAGTGCCACTGTAGCATCTTGCATTGACAGAAGTGTGTAGTATATCTCCTCAAAGAGCTGTTTATTCGACTTTGAGCTTAGACAGCGAAACACGATCAACACACATGCAATCCTGAGCAAGGAGCGCAGAACTGAGATATTGCATCGGGAGATCCAGAAGAGGAAATACTTAAGCAAAGCATAGAACAATATATAGGCCAGCAAGGTTTTCACATCCCAAAGTTTTAGAGCAGCTTTGGCCATATTCTCCAAACTATAAATTATTGATGCAGCGTCTCGGGGATCTTTCTCCTTGTCTTCCGCTTCCATGCCGAGTAACTTTTTTACAGGATTGAAACAATTCAATTCCATTTTTACAATATTGAAAAAGTTGTAAAGAATAAATTTATAGTTGACGTTGAATATTATAGCCTATACACAGACGATTCAAATAAAAAGCCTACTACTAGTTATGTATAATCTTGATCGAGACAAGCTGAATCACTAGAGCCATGTATCGCAAACTGTCAAAAATTCGCAAACTGTTGTATTCCCCTATTAATTTGCTTTTAAATTCTGTATTCTTTTAAATTTTTGGCATTTGGACTAGCTGCAAAATTTGTTTGGCATTAATTGTATCTTTCAAGAGAGAGTCTTGAAACTTTGGCCTAATGTTTATTAATTAGTGGTTATTATATATATCAATCTGAATGAATGCATAGAATTCATATAATAATGCAAGTAGGTGAAAATTCCATCGTATTTTCTTGTAACTTAAATTTAATCGATATTGCAATTATCAGCAAACTTACAAAAATTAAAAAAAAAAGAATCTATAGATTACAAACTACATGGACCATAATTTCCTTTTTGATGCTGATCACGAAAACCGTAGTGAAAATTTGATTTGGCTGACAAGTTGCTGATATTGAAATTTATTGGCAAGCAAACAGCCCACAGCAGCGGCAAATTAAAAGTCTTATCACGCCCACTTGGAGAGAATACCAGAGCTTAGAAAGTTGTGCAGAGAGTGAAGAGATTGCGGATCAATGTTGCCAGAAATTGCTAGATTTGTAGTACGACATATTAAAAAATTATCTTAAATTATCTTAAATTAAAAATTAAACTAACAAAATTAGATACATATAATAATAATAAGAATATAATTTAAAAATTGTTTTTCAAGCTTTAAAAGCTAGGTTTTAATCTATTATGTGACTAATGCTCTAAATTATAAGTCTTTCTGTACTTGTAGCATTAGGAAGTTATTCCATAAATAAATAAATAAATTTAATTTATAAAAATAAACCATGTTGACCGAATTGTCTGCTGCATATCTTTGCTGTTTCTTAGCAAATTGTTTAATTCACAGCTATAGATATATAGCTATATAGTTACCTAACCCATATTATACATTGATGTAGGTCTAGGGAGTATGGCTATATTTACTCAGTTCGTCGTCCTGATCAAGGACGCAACGCCACGCCTCTTTCCGCCCATTACGCACATTTTCCATTTGCATTAATTTGATAGATCCTTTCATACTTTTTTTTAAATTACAGTGTCTAAATATAAGAAAAAATTGAATACAAATAAATAACAGAATTACAAATAATTATAGATTTTCAAATAGATTTACGATAAGCATGAATAAAATTGCGAAAGCCGCTAAATTGGCAACGCTGCTGTGGACCGTAGAGCAGCAAAATTTAGACTCCCCCTCTCGCTGCCCCTTGGCTACTGCGTCCCTCAATCGTCGCTTGCTCTGGCAGAGCAATAATTGGGCCTATGGTATTACGAGCAATATTACGATCTGTGCTTGTCGTTGTGTTTTAATGGATTTCTCGAAATGACGCATTTCTCGCTGGTTTGGCATCGGCCGCGTAGGCCCCAGTTAAAATGGCAACAATCGCCGTGGCGAAAGAGAAGCAACTAAAGCCGCATAAACAGAGCGAGAGAGAGAGAGAGAGAGAGAGAGAGAGGGAGAAAGACAGTGAAAGGGAGAGAGCGAGACAGGCAAAAGCTGAAACGCAACAGCGAGCAGCTTACTGCGATTGGAGAGAAGAAGCCGAAGCCGAAGCCGCAGCCAAAACCGACCCCGCGGACAAATAATGGACAACGCCTTCAATGCGACTGATTGCCACTTGGCACGCAAGCAGCACAGGCAGAGGGGAGGGGCAGCAGTGGCAGAGGGGGGGGGGGGGCAGAGGGGCAGCGACGTCGGCTTGACGACTTGGCATGCCATTGAAGGTAAAGTGCAGTCGACGCCATTGCGCAGCCGCCGTCGACGTTGAAGCCAGCGCAATGGCCGCCAAAGCAGTTAAGTTGCTTTAGTTTTTTGTTTTTGTTTTTGTTTCTGTTTTTTGTTGCTGTTGCTGTTGCTGTTGTTGTTGCTGTTTGCGGTGCGTGTATTTGGCTTTTATTTGCTGCTGGCATGCAAACCGAACGGGCCACTCCCCGCAGCTCCAATCGCCCCTCCCCACCCTGCCAGCCTTTGGCTGCACTGCAAACTGGTTGTGCGGTTGTTGCTGCTGCGAGTATCTGGTATCTGTAGGATACGACTTGCCACTTGCCACATGCCACTTGCCACTTGCCTCTCGCAACTTGCAACTCGCAGCGACTTCTGTTGTTACACTTGACTCTCTAGTTGTCAAGCAGGATCTTTCCATTCAGCTATTTTATTTAATTTTCACATATTTTCAAAACATTAGGGAATTGTTTGTGAAATTTATTAATTTTCTACCTATCGTAAATTTTATTAAATTTATTTATTTATTTATTTATTTTATTGTAAAAACAGAATTAAATCTAAAGATACAATGTTTTTAAAGCCAGAGCGACTGGGGCCTTCAGGCTGAATTTATTAAATTTAATTTATATTGATCAATGGAAGCTACTTTAAGCAAACTTTAATAAAAAGTAATTCTACGATATATTGACTGGAAATGGACAAAAGTTATGCTACAATAGATTATAAACAATTTTTTAATTTTTAATAATAAAAATGATCCATTGATTTACAATTGATTGGTCGTAGCATATCTATAAAGCGTGTTAGAATTGATATACATAAATCTTCGATATGTTCATAAATTTACTAAGCTATCTATCTATCTATCTATAAAAAAAACAAATTTATAGACGTAATAATAAATACAGAAGTCTAAAAAGACTAAATATATTTAAATCCATTAATGAAAAATATTAATTTTGCAGGTCGAATAAATTCGACAGTTTGAATAGGTCTCAACTGGCCTATTTTCATTTTCAGATTAATTGATGATACCATATCAATGTTAAGCAGATAGATTTAAACTTGAAAATAAGTATTAAAATCAACAGCAAATAATTTTCTGCCCTGAACTTTAAACCTAAGCTCAATTGCTTTTAATTTAAGCTGACTTATGTTTATTTTATTTTTGTCACTAATAGGCTTCTATACTTGTAGCATTGGGAACACTTATCAGAAGTAAATAAATAAAATAAATTAACTCAGGTATAAACTTAACTCCCACCAGAACGAGCGAAAAAAGCGCACTCGGAATCTTCCTGGTTGAAAGTATCTGAAACGTGTCAAGTATCTGAAGCGTATGCGTGATTCGATATCTGTTGTTGCCGCTGCTCGTTGTTATTTAAATTTTATGATAATTCGTGCAATCGTTGCTGCCGTTGGTTGCATCTGATTACAGGCTGGAGCTGCTCCCAATTGCCCAGTGTCTGTCCAAGGCACAGTGGTTGGTATGCCACAAAAACAGAAAATTTTCACACAATTTCTTAATTTCCAATATAATATACTATCTTTAATATTGACAGTTGGGTGTAGCTGACAGTAGCAAGCACTGTAGCTTGGCTTTTGCCTGCGAAAAAGTTGACAACATTTTCCGTTGTATATCTTTGCTGTTTCTTATGCGATCGTAATGCAATTCTTACAATCACTTTAAATCTTTGACCACTTTAGCAAAGTACAGGTTCTTAACTGTTGCTGTAATTCTAGGTTTATATTTATTGAAAGAAATAAATCAAATTTCAAATGAATTATAATCCTGGAAATCGGAGAACAACACAACTTAATACTTAAGAAAAGTTATGAGAATCGAAAAACCCTCACAAAAGACTTTTTAGGTATCTTAGAGTTCTAGAGGATACACTGAAATGTACGAATAGTTAATTCGCTTATATCAAGCTTAATGTCTGTGAAATATATGAAAATTTGGAATTACATTAAAGTTATGGGCACTTATTTTAAATACGGATTTTCTGTAGAAAGATATAGTTTATTTTTTTCATTTATTTATTTTAATTATTTTATTTAATGTCAACTACTGTCGACACAGAAAATTAAAAATACATATTAAAGTAAATTGTAACGTGAATGATGGATAATTTGGGGATGAAATGAAATAAAAAATTAAATGCAATTGAAAAGAAAAAATAAAAAATTTCCAGCATTTGCTGCGAGGATATGGGAAAACCCAGATAAAATTAATGAAAAATAGTTTTCATTTCAAAACCAATTTATGCGATGACACACATGATTCAAACAGCAAAATTTCGATACAGGATTTTGTCGCATGCGAGAGACTGAGAGACACTGTGCGTAGGCAAAATGCGTCAGTTGCAGTTGCAGTTGCAGCTTCAGTGTTGGGGCTTGGCCTGGGCATGGAGCATGTTGCAAGAGGCATGGGGTGCGTGGAGAGGGGTTGGGGGTGTGGGGCATTGGGCATTGGGCTTTGGCTTCGGCAATTGCACGCAGACTAGCGAAAATTATTATTAGGCGCATCTTATCGGCAGGAAGCGATCATCGCACATTCGCATTGGCCACGACTACTTGGACCAGTTCCCCCCCCCCCTCCAGTTCCCTCCCCCTCCAGTTCCCCTCCCCCGCACCCCTGTGGCACCCTTAGCCACGGTTGCTGCTGCACTTGCTCAGCCAGTTTGCGAATTCAGTTTGCCGTCAGTTTGCAGTTGCTTATTAAATGCATTTTGTTGTGTTATTAAGCTCGGACATTCGTGGAAATTGTTGGCAGCAACAGCAGCAACTGGTTGCTGCTACTGAAATCCATTGATATCTGCTCTCCCAAAGTGCCAGCAATTTGCTTAACGTCGCTTCGTGCCGCACTGGGCACAGATCTGGCCACATACTCCTCAATAACTGCGACTACTTGTCTTAGGGAGACGTGCATCTCCGACTTTGGGTGCACTCAAATCATGTGTGAATAACGCTAGCCGAAGGCTGCAGCTACAACAATAGAAACCACCATACACTCAGAAAAACAAAGAATGATTCGTCTTGCAAAATAAAGATCTCAAATGCATCATAATTTGTTCTAGCACAAATCGAAATACAATTAATTCGCATTAAATGAGGCAAAAATTGTTGGTTTAAACATGATCAAATTAAGTACGAATCGTATCATATTTTGGGTTTAAGAATTAAATAATAATATAAGATTTTAATATAAGATTCTATCTTCTAACATGAACTTTCTATTCATTGAATTTATTCAATCAGAGTGTTAATCATTGATTCGTTCTACAAAAATATAGCTCCCAAATGCGTTTTGTTTTGTTCTAGATCGTGAATAAATTTTAATAAATTAAGGCAAATAAAATAAGTGCAAAGCTTGTTCAAACCAAACTTGAATTGCATATTATTTGAATTTTAAATAATTAAAATAAATTTAAAAGAAGAAAATATATTTAAAAATTTAAATGAATTTTTCAATTTTATTTTTATGGAAAAAAACTGTAAGAACAAGCCTTATTTTGAATTTAGTTCTTGAATCAAGCATTTTCTCTTGACTTAAGTATGAAAACTCTTCATTTTGCTCTCTGTGTACAAAGTGTATTCGATTGTAATTGAAATTGATTTGAAATTGCTGTGATGTGTGTTTCATCTGGAACTTATTTTGTATTGCAGTTATAGTATCAATTTCAAGCAATGATAAATAATTTAAATTTATATATTATAGACATATAATGATCTTGCATATTTGTTTTAATTTAAAACAATGGAATATATGATTTGAATTTTCTATATAGATAATAAACATACATACATATATTATTTATATTAATAAAACCATTTGTTCTTTTATTTTCATCCCCAGATCTACTTATTAATTATTAAACAATTTTCAATTGACATTAGATAAATAAATAAATAAATAAATAATTTTAGTTTGTCGTCTGTGCAGTCATTTAATAAAAGTGCTTTTAATACATATTTCGCTTGGCATTTAGTATAATTATTCATTTTTATTTTCCTCGTAATTTATAATTTCTATTATTGAACAACTCTCGAAGTTGTCACAATTATCACAGTTGTATTGAGAGTGTTTTATCTTATGACAATTTGTGCAATGGCAAATTTTAATTAGATTTGGTTTGTTA
Source organism: Hypselothyrea guttata (assembly GCA_035045125.1). Lineage (NCBI taxonomy): Eukaryota > Metazoa > Arthropoda > Insecta > Diptera > Drosophilidae > Hypselothyrea > Hypselothyrea guttata. Next base: position 54,337 of record JAWNNJ010002263.1, read on the forward strand.
AATAATTAGACCCCGTACTTTAAAAAAGTAAAAGAATTTGTTAGGTTAATGCAAACGAAAACTGTGTGTAACACCCGAAAGGAATCGTCATATACCCTACAAAGCGATTTTATTTTCTGACCCAGGACGACGAGCTGAGTCGATATAACCCGGTTAAGATAAAGAAACTGGGTACAATTATATATTTGTGAAAAGAAAGAGAACAAATATGGAAAGGAATGTTACTACTAATTGTGAACAAATTGTTATCTATATTATTGAGAATTGCGAAATTTAATATCCCATTTGTTTATATAAGATATTCATTTATTATACGGAATGCATGGAATGCATTAAATTATTGTCTCAGAAAAAACATTTAGCTTCCAATTCACAATTGGGAGAACCTGAAAATAACTAAGAAGAATGTTAGCACGTGCTGTTGACTGTCGACAATGGGCAATAGTTTTGCAACTGCCCGAAGGTAGGAGCTAATCAATCATTTCAACAACGACGTCATGTTTCGAGTAATCAATGGAAATTGAAATTCTCAAATTGAATTATATGGCAACTGTGTATCGTTGGGAGCGGGCAACGTACGAATTATGAAAACACATTAATGGAAACTACTTGAATCTTGGCAGCTGTGCGCGGCAGGATGCGTGAAAACCGATACTTGCCCCATTGTTTTGATAATTATACGTTGCATGCGGAAAGAGATGGCCAGATTCAGATTCAGATTCGGATTCAGATTCAGATTGAGATGCATATTCGGATGGCAATTCAAACAAGATTCCGGTGAACATAGCATGTGCCATGCGTGCATTTGGATTTGATTTCCGGCTGAGAGCAGAGCGCAGGCGCACAAAGCTTTGGCACCCCTGGCAGCCATCGCAGGCCCAGGGTTGCCTTGGGTGCGCCATGAAAGCGCTTCCGGCCCGGGCTCTATAATTATATTAGTGCGTTGCCGTTGCAGGCGTCAAAAGGGTGCGATATGCGAGTCCTGAACGCAATGCGCAGACGTAATTACAACAGAGTACAAAGGCAGAGAGGAACAGAGAGAAGGAGAGGGAGAGAGAGAGAGAGAGAGAGAGAGAGGAAGAGAGAGAGGGAGAGAGAGAGGGAGAGGAAGAGAGAGGCTGGTTGGCTCTCTTGCGCCCCTTTTGTTTTGCTTTTTGCCTTCCTTTTTTGGGTTAATTTTTGCACACTTCCGGCTTGACATGTGACAGGCAACGCGTTCGTCCTGCATTCACCAGCACTGGACAAACACACACACACACACACACACACACACACACTCACACACACAGGCATATATGGGGGCGTGACACGCCCGCCCGTCGAATGAATCGCTGCACAAATGCAAAACGCGCGCCAGAAATGGGCCGGCTGTCGACAGGCATCCAGCCAGCCACTGGGCGTTTACCAGCTGGCTCTGGATTTTTTACCTCGTCATCGTCATCGTCATCGGCATCGACATCGACATCGGGCAAGCTGGGAGCATTGACAGTGCCACTGCCACGCCTGCCGCCAGCCTCTCGGCCGACGCCTTCACTGCATACGCTTTGTTCCAAATTGGTTTTTCATCTGTTTGTCCGCACCACAGCTCTTGTGTCCCCTCTCCCCTGTCCGCTGTTCCTGTTGTCCTTGCTCTCGTTCCATGGAACGTGTCAACGTCAACTAATCAGAAACACCAGACCTCGGCAGCACTACAAATAATCCTTTTCCGCTGCTTACGGCCGTATAATAATATAATATGATTTTGAAATGGTAGGCGTATCGCCGAACCAGACAAATCCAGGGCAATGGGGTGTGAACCCGGCGATTGTAATTGTGTGGGCGATAAATTTATTATGCGCTTAACTGGGCAGCATAGCGAGCATAGGAGAGAAGCACCAGCAAAGAACAAGACACAATGGGATGCATCCGAATCTCGGTCTGTTGTCATCCATCGGGAATTATAACAGGATTGCAGGCATCATTGTGAGAGGCTCAAGTACATTTGAGAAAAATTGCTCTGCACTGAACAATTCGGTTAAAGGACATATGGGATTTCCGGCTAATTTCATTGGCTGAGCATCCATTTGTAGTTTGAGACCGTTTGGATTACAGATATTGCTCATTGGTTGCCACATTTTGTTGTTAGACATTACAATATGTTTGAAACGATAATGGTATTCAAAAAGGATTATCTGTTTTTAGACCCTTTACTGTAAAAAAGTAAAAAGGGTCTATTAACTTAGTGCAAAGAGGAAATGTTTGTAATACCCAAAGTATATATATTCTTGATCAGGACGACGAGATGAGTCGTTATAGCCATGTCCGTCTGTCCGTATGAACACCTAGATCTCAGCAATTATAAAAGCTACAGACACCACCTTTCTTGATATAGGTTGTAAGATGTTGTACGCAGATCAAGTTTGTTTTAGACTTGTGATATCTCGCCCCCTTTCCCCGCAAATCGCAAAAAAAACCTCACCTACCTGACAGATCTCGAACACTTGTTATTGGTCATGTACGTAGCCTATGGCATTTTCCACCGATGCTGTAAATTTTATAATGATAGGATAAGAAACAAAGAAGATATGCAACAAACAATTTTTTATGAAATGTATATATAGTATTATATTCTTGAACAGGACGATGAGCAAAATCGATACAGCTAAGTTCACTGCCCGTCTGTCTGTTGTAATAGCTAGATCTCGTAAATTATAAAGGCTAAGGATACCATATTTGGGTTTTAGGTTTGTTTTTGATTTTAGATATTTGTTCCACATCCCACACTAACTCCATAAAAAAAATAGCAGCTACAATTTTGAAGATACAGCTTGGTTTTTTATTTCCATTAACTCTTAAGATGTTTAAAATAATATACATTTTGTAACTAATTTAATCTTTCATTGTACTTAATTCTGATAATCAAATTGATTTCTATTTCGCTTCGCACTTGAGCTCTACAACAAAACAAGTTTCATTATAGAAGTTTTATTTGCGGAACAATCCGTGTATTATATTTTTTTGAAAGTAGATCCATACGGGCTTGAATAAGCTGTTGCTGATTTTCGAAGATATTTTTGTATCAAGTTTAAGTCTAAGCTGCTGACATTTCGGCCAACAAAGTAGAACATAATGGCACTATAAGTTCTATGGTCTGGCCACTTAGAACAGTTGCTGATGCATTTCGCATGCCGACCATCTGCATGCTCGAGGAGATCCAAAACAAAGGCCAAAACAACTGGCGAAAAGTGCGTGACAAAGATGCCGAGGGGTCGGTGTGTGTTGCCAATTGTATTGGCCATCCCGTGGGCCAAGTTCTGTGTCTATGCCCATGTCTGGTGACGTTATAGTTTTTATTGAATTCTCGCTGAGGCAAATTACAGTGGGAACAAAAGACACGCATACATCGAGGGATCGGTGAGCCAGAAAAAAGGGAGCAGAATACAGTTGGTTCTATTATTTTTTTTTATTGAATATTATTACGTTTTCCATTGTACTATTGTGCACATTCAATTTTCAATTTGCAGCTAAATGTTGGCAACACACGCCAAGTATGAGAAGCATTTTTTATTTGTGTGGCTTTTTTATATTTCATTTTTTCCAGTTTTTTTTTACTGCCAACCGCAACAAGAGTTCATGAACCATGGCAAGGGGAGCACAGATGGTTAAGATTTTAGCGTCCAATGCGAGTAACAGTTGCACGTGGAGCAGGGGCAGCAGGGGGGATTGGGGAGGTGCTGGCGGGCCAATCAGCAAACGCCAATCACAGGCCTCGCTGTGGGCCGTGGGCTGGCACAACAACAATAACAATCGCTGGCTATGCCTAGATATCTTGGGGCCGTCGCTATTACGAGATATCGTAGTATAAAAATAGTAGTAAATAGTAGTAAACAAAAATACAAATTAGATACCAAACATGGTACTAAAATGTATACACTAAGTTGAACAAATAAATATGTTATTAACTTAACCGCGTAATTATGGTCAGAGGGACAGCAACAATGCCATCGGAGGGGTCAAACGCTGTGGGCGTGGCAACCGTTCCGATGACAGTTTTCACTGGCGTCCATTTCTGTTTTCCTACGCTGCGACCATGGCAAGTGCCTGAAAAGGGGTATCAAAACTTTGTGCAAATGTGTGTGACAAGCAGAAAGAGGCGTGGCAGATCAAACAAAGTATACACACTGAGCAAAATCATCAGCGGTTTTTGTTCAATGACAATGCATATTCCTAATTAGAGCATAAAATGCTTTCTACTTTTATAAAAGATATTTTATGATTAAAATATTTTACGATTCGTGTTTAATTTAATTATTGTTTTTTTTTTCCTGCTTTTAATCTCGATGTTCCCCCTCAATAATATAAAATCAATCACGATTCTATGCCGCTTTGTATTTGAACTCTAAAACCAAACAAAATTCTTTTTTTTTTTTTGTAGAACGAATCAGTCTTTATTTTTCCGAGTGTATACTCTGCATCAGAACAACGAGTCAAGTTGATTTAGCCCCGTACGTCTGTCTTTTTTTATTTAAGCGTAAAAAAAAAAATATATATATATATATATTTGGAGTATTGTACAGTCGGGTGTGTTCGACTGATCGGCCACGTCCCTATGGTTTTCACTGTCATGTGATATGCATTCAAACACGCAGTATATACTTAAAAGCTGCACATTGTCTCCCCCACATTTTTCACGTTTTTTACACATTTTCCGTTTATCATTTCGCATTTAACATATGCCATTTATTTGTTATAATCACATGTTTATTTATTATTATTATTCTGCATTGTTATAGATGTGCGTATATGCTTATTATGCTTTTCATGTGATTGTAATATAATCACGGCTCACGCCCCCTTGGTCATCATTTTGTTCAGCAGCTTGTCAAACGTTTATTTTACACAAAACTGAAACTGGTACACTGAACAAAATCAGTAGTTAGCGCACTTTAATCAAGAATTGTCAATGTCAAAAGTAACTCGTGAAACAAGAATAAAATTCTTTATTTAGGCGCCTACTTAAGATGATCATTCCAATTTTTTCAAAACTATTTAGTTTTGAAATTAAAATAAGATATGAGTAGTACTTAGAATAATCATGCTTTTTACTTATTAAAGTAATATAAAAATGTTTGTATTTAATGTGATATAACACATAGTTGATCTGATAAGAATAAAATGCACTTCAATTGAGTTTTTGTAAATGGATTTAAATATGTTAGATAGACGAATCAATAATAATACTACTAAATAAAATTTTTTAAAAATAATCTATACTACGTCCATGAATTTATGGCTTATCGAAAATTTACCATTGAAGTTATGCATTATCATATCTTTATCTAACAATCCATGCAATATTTAAGCTACATATCGAAGAACCTTATATGTATTTTTTTTTAAATAAATTAAATTGTATATATTCTTAGATTGAGTGCGTTTCAATATAATTTAAAAATGTCATGTTTCTCTCTGTGTACATTTTTTAGTACATAGTCTAATAAATCGAACTTTGGGGATAGTAGAATGAATAAGTTTATAACTATCCTATTCTCTTGCTACGAAAAGCTATTTGTAAGTTCGTTGTCAAAATTAAATTAATTTGGTTCAGTAAAATTAAGTCGAGGATCCAATATAAAGCAACCAACCATACAGGAAGATAACTGTGAGTATAGACAAGTTTATATTTATTTAAGTTATAATACATCTGTTGCTTCTAATAAGTCAAAATGAGTTAAAAATGTTTTGCATTCTGTCTAGGCACAGTTGCCAGAAAAAAAGGCTTCCAGGAAGTTGTCAATAAAAAAAATCAATAAAAAAAAGCGGCAATGTCAAAAGAAACATATGCTGCATGTAGAGAATGGGGAAGATTTGTACTTTGGCCAAGTGTTCATCAAACTTGCCGTAAATAGCAAAATTTGCAACAACAATGCACAAAGTCAATATTGGCCCATGGACCACAGAAAGGTAGAGCCAAAGAATTGCTAACAATCGTGGAAGATGCAATAAAATAAAAAAAGGTAACTTAATGGAAAGCAAGCAAAAGGAAAGATGAAAAAATGTTGCACAAAAGTTATTGTTTGCCCAAGTAATTGATACGCTCTCAATGGGCGACAGGCAGCTCTTGGCCAGGGGCCTTAACAAGGGTAACAATAACAACAATAATACGCATAAATGTCAACTTCATGTAACTGACAAACTGTCCTGGAGATGCGGTTGGCCCCTGCCAGCTTCTCCCTGGACTCTGGGCTCTGAGGTCTCTGATCCATTGTTCAATCTCCATTCTCCATTGCGCATTGTGCGATGTCCTATGTCGGATGTCCTATGTCCGATGTCCGATGTCCATTGTCCGTGGCCCGTTGCCATATTGTATCGCTGTCCGTTAACCTGGTGTTTGGTGAGCACACAGCATGCGACAAAATTTATCAATTAAGTGCAATTTGTAGATCCCGTACTTTGGAAAGTACGAGAGTGTCTATTGAGCTAGTGCAGAGGAAGTAGAAGTGCCAAATCCTACAAATATATATATTCTTAGTCAAGAGGTAGTCAATATCATTCTCTATCGATCGTGTGAATTTAATTGCTTACGGCTAAGAACTAGCGAAGATATGCAGCAGACAATTTGCTTGTCTAAGTAGCTTACGTAGCTAAACACCAAGTACAGGGTCTCCCACTGTCGGTTGCCTGCGACTCTAGCCTTCCGTCCGACTGATATGCCCGGTCCTTATTGGTGTTTTTGGTACGATATTGCAGGGTATCGAACAGACGCAATCACCGGGTCTCTGTGAGCCTTCTAATTACGCCGTGTGCTGACAAATTTCCAATGCAGCGGCAAATGGTGTTATTGTTATTGTTGTAGCGACCCTCGTTGCGGAGTCATCGGAAGTCCTGGCACACAATGTTGGATCGTAAATCCCAGCAAATGATTGCAATAGTTGTCAATTTATCACACTCATTGTCGCTTGCGACAAAAATGCACTGATCGATGGATCGACAAATGTGGCTCATGGCATGATGCTACAGAATCTGCTGTCAATGTCCTTCTGCCTGTCCTCTGTCCCTCTGCACTCTCCTCTCTCCTCTCTTCGCTCTCCTCCTTCCAATCACTGCTCCCTTGCCCCTTGCATGTGCCAATTGTTTGTCCGGATAACCACAAAGCATATTGCTTGATGACTCCTGCACTGCGATTTCAATCAACAACAATACAGTGGCTGCCACAGCATGTGGTCCCCAACCACCAGTAGCTTACACAAAGCACTAACAACAACAACAACAACAACAACAACATCAACAACCACAACAACACGGTTTTAAATTGAAAATCGCGCCTGATGTGTTTGTGCGTTAATTTTATGCCGCTGTTTCCACAACTTTTTAATTGACAAATTTTCCATTCATTTGAATAATATTTCTGCTCAACACACAGCTTTGCATATAGTTTTTTTCTCCTTTCATTCCTTATTTTTTTCACTGCATTTGAATAATGCTGTGCATTAGACACAGTTGACTGCATTCAACTCATTTTTTATATTTATTTTTTTAGCTCCAACTGGCATGCATCTTTAGCTTTTGCTGCTGACTTAACTAATTCGCAAATATAATTTGATTTAACACTCAATGGTTCAACTAATTTCTCTCTTCATATTTGCACATACACTGTAAATTGCAATGGGTATTTCGTATATTGATATTTCTAATACGCATAGGCAAAAAAACCTATGGGAAAACATTATTTTATCTTAACAAACGAAATTTATTATATTATTAAAATGAAAAAACCAGAGAAAGATTTTGAGATGTAATATGTTTTCTATCTGATTTCAAAATGTTAAGTAATTAATTTCTAAATAAATTTTGTATACCCTGTACCCATTGAAAAATGGGAAACACAGTGTTATTAACTTTGTCAGAACGTAGGTAACAGGCAGAAGGAGGCGTGGCAGAGCCCACAAAGTATATATATTCTTTACCTTAGCCCTGTCTGTCTGTCCGTCTGTTCGTCTGTCCGTCTGACTTCAGTTGCTGCTTTCACATTTATTTTATATTCTTTCCGATATTTTAAACTTCATATATTAAAAGTAAATTTCATATATTTGAAATACTTCAAAAACTGTGATAATTAAGCGTAAAATATGCTCACATACCAATTTAATACGTATGTTGGTATATTAAAACAACATTTTATATACTCCCAATTTTATAGACTATACAAATATATTAAGGCAAGATTTTTCACATCGGTTTTCAGTATTTTGCATGTGGCTGCCCTTTGTTTGGAAATGGAAATATTCTTTATATTCTTTCCAGATAATTTGCGCTTTGAAACATCATCGGCAGTGCAAACTTACCTCATATATTCATAGAATTACGAATTACGAATTACCCACAACCACATTCCCAATCAATTCATATTTAACCTTGAAGGAATTTCTCAAATTTGACCTATTATAGCCGACAATTAGTAACAATTATATTTTATTGCTTGTATCATGCCGGTCCCCACACAGAGTCTTTGCCATAAGGCAATACGAACTTGGCAAATATTGTATAACTAATGTCAGTGTTGGCTACAATTTTGCCCCTAAATCGGCAAGAAATTAAATCAATCGAATTTTAAAAGAAATTTTCATGTATTTTCTACCCTTTAATTTTAATAGACAATAAAATAACTATAAATTAACTATGTTTTCATTTGAATACTATAAAAAAGTATTGAAGTTTTAAAAAAAAAGTATGCTGATTGCAAAATAATATTTTATTTAATAATATATAATAATAATAAATACATTAATGCACTTTGTATTTACATTAAAAATTGTTGAACTTTGCAATCACCAAAATAATATTTTATTATAAAGTGCATAAAAAACCTTTTTAATAATTGAATAAATCAAAATAAATCCCATATTGAATTTTTGAACATACAAATTTAGTTCAAAATAAAAAAACAAAATAAATTTTACTATTATAATGCTGATTGATTGCAAATTAATATATAATTTAATCATGCAATTCTTTGCAATACTTAAAAACAAAAACATTAAAAACCGAACAGAAAAAAAAAACTTAAAATATTCGATCAAAGTAAATTCTGCTTTTAATTTATGTACATTTAAATTTGGTATGAATTCAATTAAAATAACATAAATGAATACTACTTTTAGTTTTTGTTAATTCACATTTGGTATCATTTACAAAATCAGCATCAAAATTCCTGCAATTTGGGGCTAGCTTGTTAAGCATTTGGCTATAAAAAAGCCATTGGGTCAACACAAACTGGCATCCGCAATGTCAATGAGAAGTGGCAGGTTGCGGGGAGCGTTTTAAGCAGCTGCACATGAGGCATTCAATTTAAAGGCGAATCGAACAATAAAATCGAACCAAGTCCGCCAATGCATAAAGCCAATTGCCACTAATTTTCTAATTAAATCATTAAATTTAATAATAAGGCGTTACCAAAGACACGGACTGTTTGTACATACATACATGCATATCTGTACATATGTATGTACATACATATGTACAGTCGGACATGTGCTTAGCTCATACGTTGAATGCCATTTGAATGAATTTAAACCGGAACTTGGAACTTGAATCTTGACATACCCTTTCTTCTCCCTACCGCATGACAAATGCGTAATTCGAGTGACCATTGCACAAAATAAAGGTGACCATGAAATGTGACATTTCCTACAACTTGAATTATCAAAGCATTCAAAATTCATTTGAACAACATTCAAAAACATTCAAGAAACATATACTCAATTTATTCTTAGAATTACGAATGCAAATCTTAAAATATTTATCCATAAATCCTCAAATTACTTTTATTTTAGAATTACACCCAATATTTATCGAAGCGATAATAAAAATTGTAGTTTCAAGTATTATCCGGTAAGGACAAAGTCAATCAGTCGGACGTGACGGACCGTACGAACGGGATTTTTCTCTCTGTGTATGGCTGTTGTGTCGCAAAATGCCGAAAAGCTTATGTCATGTTCCATGAATGTCAGCTGCGAGTAGTTTTGAGCGATTTCTAATGAAATTTAATTAGAGTTGACAAATTTAAAGCACAATTTGTAAACGTAATCGTTGCCGGCGCTGCGCTCAAATTACGTACGACACGTGTTCAAAATTTTAAATTAGATGACGACAACGGAGTAAATTAGCACGCCAAGGATAACGCCGCAGGCAAAAGGATGTGAGGCTGAGCAAAAGAGCGAGTGTAACTGCCGAACCTCTCTCTCTCTATCTCCCTCTCTCTCTCATTTTCTCTCCCTCTCTCTTTCTGTCTTAGTCTCCCTCTCTCACTCGCTCGCTCGCAGTTCTATTGCGCTGTGGAATTATTTCAATTGAATGACTTCCGACAAAGGACTTTCATTAGGTTTATTTACGGGTTTTCGCAGTCTTTCCACATTTCCCAGTTTATAGGTGAGTGTGGTGAATGTGTGAATGTATACGCATGCGAGTGTGAATTCATTCAAATTTATACTCACCTCAAACCGTTCTGACCAATCTTTGGTATCAATAACTTTTTACCAACTTTCTGAATCCATCGACACGCAGGAGCTTACAATTTAGTAAAATAGCATGTAGTTTCTTTTTATTATACCCTGCGCCCCTTGAAAATAAGAAGAGCTTTATAATAACTTTGTACAAATATATTTGTAACAGAAGTATATAGTACTAGATGTAGGCGTGGCAGATCCCATCAAGTTTATATTTTATTTGTCACGATGATGAGCTTAATCGATATATCCACGTCTCTCTATATGATCACGATCTCAGAACCAGTAAGAGCTTTAACCTTAAAAGCTCATGTTGATTTCAAATTTGATTTCAGAAAATATAGGGACAACTTATATCTTTTTAAAGCATATGTATATAACGCTAATCAGTTTGTTACTTCAGAAGGTATGAGAGTTTTAGCGCAATTTTGTTTAAGAAAATTCGTAAAAAAAAAGATATGTCATCCGTTATCTGGAAACAAAAAGCAACTTAATTAAAATGTGATTGCTTTTAAATATACCTTTTTTCATTCAATTAACCTACTGCGAAAATCTTATTGACATAGATTTGTAAACTCAAAAGCTATTAATGAAGCAATATTTCATGCCTTTTCTCACTCGTTCTTCAGGGTATTTTACTGTCTGGTGCATCCGACTGATCGCTTATGTAGCATTATCAGATAAATACTACTACTGCTACTTTTTATGTTTTTTTACACCAAACTTCTGAATTTTTTAAAGTCAGAAAATAGTGTATTATAATATAAGTTTCAATAAGAATATAATAATAATATTAAAATTGATCTTATTTTGTTTTATATTTATTTTCGAATTTCGCTCTTAATTAATTTTTAAAAATATAAATTATATGATTGTAAATTTTAAATTTTACTAAAACCAATGAAGTCGACAGGCTAATTTTCCCATTTGAAATAAAAAGAAAGAGGATATGGCCAATCCCTGCGTACATAGGGTATATCCATGTCGTATCGCTAACAGCGAATCGTTTTCATTCGTTGTTCTTAACAAGCTACACGACAGCAGCGATAAAACCGCAAAATGTGGTAAGGGGCCATACAGAGGGAATAGAGTGAGAACTAAACTAAAAAAAAAAAAAATAGAAGCAAACAAGCTACAACCAATAAGGACAAAGCCGAACAGTCAGACGAAGCTGAACAGTCGCACACACCCGACTGAGGAACTCCTTTTACACTACTTTACATAAAGGAGAGAAAAGCGAGAAAATGGAGGTAATATTATTTCACCAATAACTTTTGTGTTTATGAAATGATTGTCGTGCGGTTTTCAACTAAGATAAAGAATTATAGGGTTTTTTATATTGATAAGTGGGCGATAAATAAACTTGATTTGCGTTGTTAAATATGCCTATTAAAATCAGCTGCTCAAGAGGTCAGAGAGCTGAGATCGATGCGCTTAAAAAAACTCTAATCGTCATCTTTGTGAAGAATTGATGTGCTTTGTAGGAGCTGCCACGCCTTTTTTACACTTTCACATCTATTTGCACAAAATTATTGTAGTTATTTGATTTATTTCATTTCGATATTATTACACTTACTTGCATAAAGTTATAATGCCTCCGATTTTACAATTTTATGGGTACAGGGACATAAAAAACAGAAGGAAAAAACGCAAGGAATAATTGTAATGCGTTTCATTTGAAAAATATTAATTATAACAAAAAAAAAAACTAGGCATGTGTTTGCCTATGGCAGTCATGTGAAAGGAATTATTCATATGCATACGAGTACATATGGAGTTAAGCTCACCTTTTTTTCCGCTTTTTTTATAGTTTTAAACAGTTTTTTTTGTGTTGTTTTTATGGGTATTGCTGTGGACAAGTCAAACGAAATGTTGACAGGTGGGCGTGGCCGAAACGGAGGGCGGCGTTTGAAAATTGGAACAGGCTGACGACCTAATTGTGAGAACCAGCGAGTGTGCAGGGAATCTGATAACCCAACAGCCAGCCGAGGACCTAAACTTAAACCCAAAACCCAAAACCCAAACTCCAACAGCAACTGGAGTTTAACATCAATATGAATCAGACACACATGTTGCACTTCCAACGTTTGAAACTGAAAACCCATATTAGCTGACAAAATGCAGACAAGATACTCGAATTGTATGCCATCGAATCGAATCGAATCGGTACAGGTACAGGTACAGGTACGGGTACGGGTAAAGATAAAGATAAAGGTACTGTCATAGCTTTTCACATTGGCATGGGCATCTAATGAATGTATGATGAATGATAAGCCCATGGGTACAAAGACCGTGTTCCAGGCACTTCCTGTCTCGTCCTCGTCTCCCATTTCATCAATGGAGTAGCGCCCGTTTCATGCCACTTTTTATACCCTGCACCTATTTTTGACGGCCATATAAGAGTATGATGAGTTTGTGGAGAAGTAGCCGTGCCCCTTAGAGTAATTATATGCGATCAAGCCTTATCTCTGTTTGTATTTTTGGATAAGCGCTTGAACTTCGAAAACAAGAGTTAGAGGCATCAAATTAGAAATATAGTTTTCCAAAATAGTATGTTAAAATATTGGAATGTAGTTCTATAAGTTTGGTCCAAATATTAGCCGTCAACTGCTCAAAGCTAAGATCAATCATTTTTAAATAGATTGTCATGTGAAACTTATTTTGCTGGCCATCCCAAAAAAGCGTCGTTGCTGTTGCGTTTTCTGGGCTGGTGCGTCCGACTGATCCGCAGCGTGTGTAGAGGTCTTATTTTATTTTTGGTAACTATATATTTGCGCAGCGTGGGAGCCATACGGTAGCCGAGTGCATGAGTGCTGAATGATGGACTGTGGACAATAAATAGTGCTCGGAGGACACTCGGATGGGAACAGGTACAGGGCACACGGGAGGTACCGAGCTACCGAGGTGCCGAGGTGCAGAGGTGCAAGAACTGTGCTCATTGTTAACCACAGCACCCAAGCGCTGTTCACAAGTCCTGGCGCACTTTGAGACATACGATACCACTTCAAATGCTGGCAGGCAAAGGGATAATAACGAGGCTAATAGTCGGTATCGAATTTAACTCTAGCAGATAATCATCTCGGCCTGGGTCTCGTTCGCTGCCTCTCTCCATGTCGTGCTGGGGTTCCGAAGTCTTTCCGTTTCGATATAGACTAGTCTGTCTCTCTGTCCGTCTGTCTCTCTGTCCGTCTGTCCTTCTGTGCGAATGTGTAAATGCGAGACAGTGCATAATACGGGGCTAATTGTCTAGGGCTAATTGACGCTGCAGCTAGGGTTGTCGAAAATATATCGAAATATCAAATCGATATTATTTTATACAAATTATAAAATTATATCAGGATATAAAATACTATTGATATATTTAGTATCGAGGATTGAACATACCAATATTTAAAAACGATATATTAAAAACCACTTTCATTACTTTCCTAAAATATAAAATATCAGCGATACGATATTTATAAAATACTCGACAACCTTGCAACTGTCAAACTCTTGCTCTCGCTGTTGCACTTGCTCTCCGCTCCCTGTCACTCTCCGGCAGCGTCTTCTCTTCGGGTCTTCTGATCTGTAGGGTTAAGGAACCAACCATCCACGCTCTGACGTGTCCTTTTGTGTGCACATGGCAACCAGTTGGCTCCTGGCTGCAACGTGGCATGCAGCTTGCGGAACCTCGTGTCTATCGCTGCTCGTCAATCAGACGTAAGTAATTAAATGCCACAGCTATCATCTATCGATTTTTAGGTCTGTAATCTCGCATTTGTGTATCTATAGGTGTGTGTGTGTGTGTGTGGAAAGGATATGCACGAAATGTGGCAGGCATTGCGTGCAGCTTGGGGAGCAGTTGGCTCTACAATTAAATGGCATGTGAACTTGACTACCAAATGCCAAATGAAAAGGGGTTTGGGTTAACAATTGTCGCTTAATTATTTACATATCATGTTCGAAATATACACTCGAACTTATCTTTATAGTGTAGATATGTAGATATGTAGATTGTGGGCTTGTGGGCAGTACTCGAAGTGTGCACTCAACCCTTTAAGGCTGTCACACACTCACAAAATTCAAATGATAGGTTAGATTGACAATTGAAATGAAACTTGAACTAATAATAGTATGTGTACGCTATTTGAAGACTTGTTAACGAACTTATTAAGCGTAACAGCCACATGCAAATGCTGAACAAATAATATATCTATTCATGTGGATTCACTCATTTATTCATTTATTCACTCGCACAGCTACCTCCCATGCCCCGCATGCCATTCATATTCATTTCAACTCACTTCAATTCGAATCTACGCACGTCCCCAATCGCTCTTTTTCCATATACTAACAGAAATGGGGTCCCCAGATGCAAATAGAGCAATTAACTAACTGAAATATAGTACTTTTGTAGCTTGAATTAGACGTGATCTTGTAGTAGCTAAAAGGCATTAGGAATGTTTCTTTGAGCTCCCTAAATACATAGTATGTAATATTGGCCCAGATAGACAAACTAACTTAACATTAGTAAGCTACATAAAATGTTGGTAACCCAGTTTTTACCCATTTTATGAGTACAGGATACAAAAAGAAGTAAATAATCTAGTATGATTACAGAATTATCAAACTTGATGTAGCACTTATATTGTTAATTTGAAAATACTTACGATATATGCAATACTTACTGGTCCAAAAGCTAAACCAATTTAGCCAGAAACTCTTCAAGACTCTTACAAAACAATATTTTGATTAAATAGAATTTTACTGTTTTGGTCAGTGGAAAATCATACTATTAAAATTGAAGTGCTGCGAATTTGGATGTGTTTTGGGGAACAAAAGTAAAAGATATTAGGTGTCAAATCTTGGTTTGAAAATGTGTTAATCAGCCTCTCAGATGTTTGATTTTAGTTCCGATTTTAGCTTGAATTGGTCTTATTTCGAGGCGAGCAGGTGCCAAGTGAAGAAAATGGTCTGTTGCATATCTGCGCTGTTTTTTATCCGATTAACAGAGTTCAATAAGCTACAAACATGATAATTTGCAAGTCTACAGCTTTAAAATTATGGCTTCTGTGGTTTTTTTGTGGTCAGCATAAGAAGAGAAGGAGGTAATAAAAGTCCAAAGCAAACATGATCTGCTTACTGAATTGGAGTATCTAAATAGCAAATATGATGTCTCTAGCTCTTATAAATAGTATGGGAAAACTCGGTGTTTATTCCAACTTAATCTTTTTCCACAACAATAACAATGAAAATTCCAATAACAGAAAATGTTATCGTCCCATCAGATTAATCATTGACTGGCATTTGACTAATACGTAAATTTAGCACCAGAAGCAAAAGCTATTCATTAAGATAATAATTATTATAATTATTGACAGATAATCAGACGAGAATACAAGAGTAAATTGCAGGTTAAATGTAAGTAACAATAAAATGTAATTTTTTACAAAATCTAAGAACTGATCTTAATGTGGGTAAACGGTAAATAGACGATGGACTTTCGTTTAATAAATGCCAAGGTGTTAGATGTTATTGCTCATGGAGAGACGCTTTGAATATTATGCCAGATTAAATGCGTTATGAAACCCCAAGAATAATTCCGACTCCTGCTGATGCGAGGCTCAAGGGCAAAAGCCACAGGGTAACAATTGCAATTTGGCCGAATAAAATGCAGCCACAGCCACCAGAACAGTAGCAATAACCATAACAATAATAACAGTGGCTGTGGCAATAACAACAAATGTAATCAATAGCCAGAAAAACAAGGACAGTTAATGAGATTAAAATACGCTGCGGGTGTTCCAGAGTCCTTGTTAAAATACTACGCCACGGGATATTGAAAGCGAAAATCATAATGAAACCAAAACTGAAACAGAAAAGCATTTTCATTTTGTAAGACTTGGGAATGCGACAGAGGAGAAAAGCGAAGGAATGTGTGAAATGCCAGAGCATAAATCAATGCCATAAATTAGTTGAATTTTAATTACGATTATTATGCTGCTAAAAGCGAGCATTTAACGCGCGATAAACATAAATAATCGTGTCAAATGCAAACAGATGTGTGAAAAGACAATCCACACCAAGACCAAGACCAAGACTGTCTTCCGGAGCCAGGCCAATATCCACAACAAATCACGCGCACTCATTCAGCAGCCACAACTCCAACAGCAAACAGCAACCAGCAACCACACGGCCGTTCAGTCGGACGCAGCTGACTGTAAAATACCAAGCTAACGACTCTGCCACAATCTACAATGCGGCAGTAACCTTTCTTCTTACTTTCGCGCAATTGTAATTTAGATTTGGATTTGTCTACTTGTTAGTTTTGAATAAAGAAGATGAGATAAATAAATAAACCGATTACAAAAGATACTTGCCTGTAATCACCCAACAGCATATTCTAAAAATCGGAGTACAACCTGCCATAACTTTTATTTAAAGCATAGATTAGCAGATCGGTTTTGGTGCCTTGGATTTTATGACAGCTTATGAAATTTCGTGAAAAGATATATGATATAAGATTAATATTAAAAAATAAAAAATAGTTGGTGTTATTTCAATTTCCTTTATTTGACTAGATTGGATTAGAAAATATATTAGAGATGAAGATTATGTGTGCTCAGAACATGGATTAATAGGTTGACGTAATGAAAAAATTTGATTTTATTGATTAAGTAATTTGTAGGCGTAGAGGGCGTGGTTTCTAAAATGCAAACTAAACCGTATAAACGCATTGTTGACACTATCTACATTCCAAATTTGGTGATTCTTGCTTTTATAGTACCCGAAATCTGCGCGTTTATTCAAGAGACCTGTCACAAACCCAATATACCCCTTGGACACATACCGAATGGTATAAAAACAGAGATTTTTGAAATTGCTTTGTGTGCGCTTCTTAATGAAAACAATGTGTGAACAAGAAGGAAGCCCCGCAGTGCCATAGGCGGGTGAAGCAACATCTCTAGATCTACTTTTATTAAAATAATTCAAATATTTTGGTTTATTTACAGCTGTTTTTAATTTCAACACAGGCTGCTTGTGCATGCGTTTAGTTGACTGCTTAAAGGGTATCTATTAGCACATCTAACTGCGCTTGAATTTCCCACTTGGCTTGCGCTGTTCCTTGTTTAATTAAAATTTACTGCTAATGATTTTGTTAGCGCCGCCGAAGCGCCCATTTATCATCTGCCATGTCTTGTGCCATACACAGTGTGTGACCGAGTGTGTGTGTGTGTGTGTGTGTGTGTGAGTATGTGTGTGTGGGTGTGGGTGTTAGTGTTAGTGTTAGTGTACTGCAAACCGATGCCAAACGCATGCGTTTACGGGTTCAGTGTCATGTTTTTTGTGCATTTGCCTTTGTTTTTCTCGTGTTTTAGCGTGTGTATGTGTATTTTATTTCCATTATTTTAATTTACAACTTTGGTGACGGTCCTTTGAAATACGACTAGAGGAACCAGAGACGGCACACAGCAGGAGCACAGCACATGACACAGCGGATAGAAGCGACTTCTCGTATAACCAGCTGAGATTAAACTCGTTCTATTTCACACAAAAAAGGCACACAAATAATACAATTAATACACAAAATATTAGATAAACCGAAAGCAAATATGTCTCCTATGTATTCAAAGGGAAATTGGGTAAAGTTAAAAATATTTTACCAAATGTTGTGTCAAGCCGAAAGCATCAGTCCAAGAAAATAAAAGGGAACAAAAATAAAATCAATGGGTACAGGACATACAAATATAAAAATTTGAAATAAACTTGGATGAAGTTGAAAATATTTAAATAAATATTGTATCCAAAGCTTAACAAAAAAAATATCTATAATTAAATTTTAACCCATTAAATTCATATATTTGGCAATAAATTGCAAAGTGTTCAAAATCAAATTTGTTCAATTTATATTTACTTCTCTAGTCTAGAATTTTTTCTTTAGATTTATATTATAATTGCACAAT
Source organism: Hypselothyrea guttata (assembly GCA_035045125.1). NCBI lineage: Eukaryota > Metazoa > Arthropoda > Insecta > Diptera > Drosophilidae > Hypselothyrea > Hypselothyrea guttata. Next base: position 72,767 of record JAWNNJ010002263.1, read on the forward strand.
AATATGTATATGAAACTTTTTTGAGAGAAACTAATTGAATTTTTAAATTTCTTAACAGTTATTTTCTAATAATTTTAGTACCATAAATGGTCCAAAAAACCAGGGATCGCAATTATTATAATTTTTAAAATAAAAATCAAGAAATAAAAGTAATTTGTCAATTTTATTAAAACAATTAAAAAACAACTCTTATTTACAATTTTTTGAAAAAAAATTGCAAATAAAAATTATTCTCCAATTTTTATAAAAAAATTTGAAAATAATAATTATTTTGCAATTTTTATTTTAAAAATTGAAAATAAAAATTGAATTCCTATATCTTTTGAACCAAGTCGAGTATTGCAAAAATTTAAATGTATTCGTGATCTGTGATGCAATACCTTTCAAATGCCACATCGCATGTCCTTACAGGACGAATATTAAGGATTCTTATACTTAATTTGTTAATATCTAGTATCAAGTGCCAAACTCGTTGCCAGGCACTTTTGGCATATGTATCTGTACATGTACAGATACATAGGCCAATATGCTATAAATGAATATGCACCAATACATATACATAGTATATGTTGGAGCAGCTGCAAGTGGTGCATATATACATCCATAAACACACATCAGTTGCTGCTCCAACATGTACTATGTATATGTATTGGTGCATATTCATATATAGCATATTGGCCTATGTATCTGTACATGTACAGATACATATGCCAAAAGTGCCTGGCATGGGTAGTATGGTTAGTGATACTACATATTAACAAATTTAATATCAGAATCCTTGAATATTCGTCCTGTAAGGACATGCGATGTGGCATTTGAAAGGTATTGCATCACAGATCACGAATACATTTAAATTTTTGCAATACTCGACTTGGTTCAAAAGATATGGGAATTCAATTTTTATTTTCAATTTTTAAAATAAAAATTGCAAAATAATTATTATTTTCAAATTTTTTTATAAAAATTGGAGAATAATTTTTATTTGCAATTTTTTTTCAAAAAATTGTTAATAAGAGTTGTTTTTTAATTGTTTTAATAAAATTGACAAATAACTTTTATTTCTTAATTTATCCTGAACTCTTAATTATTATTTGCGATCCCTGCAAAAAACACACCGACTAATGATATCTATGCTTTAAATAAAGAATATCTGTCTCCACGTTTTCTTAAAACATTATGAAGTGATTGCATGCATTGTTACCTGCACAAACATAAAATTACCTTAAGTGCCATTTACTTTTTCAATTTCAAAAATTGAAGCTAAAAGTGAGAAACCGATGTCTTATTGTAAGCCAATGTAGAGAAACAGACACAGATTCAGATGTACACTTATTTATTATAGGAAAAACTTTCAAGTACAATATAAAGTTTTGCTATTTTTATTAATCAAACATCACAATTTTTGTGTCAATATGGACGATTTTTCCCATTGTCACTGCGATTCAGATACTAATTCGTTGACCCCAGTCCAGATTCGTGGTAAGTAACTTCTTTGCGTTGGCATATGATTGGCATCTAAGTTTATCAAATATTTCTCTCCAAATGCTGCTTAAAAAAAAAAACGAAGAAAAGTTTCCCATGAGGCATCCATTTGTGGAAGTTTGCTTTTCTACTCCGCTTGCAGTTGTTCCTTATTATGGCAATGAGTATACCTTTATGTCGTTCCTTTTTATATGGTAGCAGAAAGGCAGAAGATACCGCTGTCAAAGATAGTAGAGAACTAAGAAAGAAACAAGTGTTCTAGTTTATTTTACATCTTAGGAAATTACCCTTCTCGAGCATACATTTTGAAATCTAAACTAAAGGTTTTGACTGAACTACAAACATTTTCACAATTTATTTTTACCTTATCAATATATAGTCAACTTATTTATAAAAATTGATGCATTCCATATTAAAATTGGTAATGTAGGCTTTCTGTTATAAGTAAATAAGCAAAAATACCTCGTATTTTAACATTATTGTATTTTTCATTGCATACTTTAAGGATTCGTGTTTAAAAATCTGTGAAGTTTAGAGTATTTTTGCTTATAAATTAAATACTACGCGATCAACAATAATATGGATCGTGTTAAAAAATATGTTTACATTTTACATATTTTAAGCCCATTTTCAAAAGGTACAGGGTATAAAGAAAGTATGCCTAATCATACATACGTTTATCTGATTTTCCGACTTTCATAAATACATCTAGAGATGTATGAGAAGCAGATCTGCAAGCACATTAAATTGTATGACACTTAGTGTTATTTATGCATTTACTGTCAAGCATTTGGAATTCATGGCATACCAGAAAACACAATCCAATGCCAACCCTTGGGCAATTCCCAGTCCACACACCAGACCCAACGCCCCATTGCGAATGTCAACACAGAGGGCTGGGAGAGAGAGAGGAAGAGAGAGAGGGGGGTGGAGTGAAAAACACTGACAGCCAAAAGTAAACGCTCAGCTTAATCTACTCATGAGCAAAAAATCAAAAGCAATCTGCACACACTTCAATTTCAATCTGTTCATTCTGGATGCGCGCCCCAGCTCCGTTTGTCTGGCAACCGAGGCGACCCCTGGTAACAAATCTGCTGTAATAAAATTTAAATCACCCAGAATGAGGCGACCCGACCCCATGGCACAATGCCACAAAGTAAGTAAGCATAAGTAACTGGCGCAACCGAAGCAAATAACTTCAAACCGTAAAACGTTTTTCCACCCATGATGTTGATGATGATGATGACCTTTTGCTGCGCTTAAGTCGTTAACGACAAGGTTGGCCGGGCCGCCCACGATGACGCCCACAAGGGCAACCCATATCGCAATGTTAAATAAACTATACGTGAACCCTCATCCGCACCCCCTCCCCCAATCCCCTCACCCCTCAAACACCCGCCAACCCCCCCTCCAATCCACAGCAAGCTCATGCCACAAAAGCTAAATCGGAAGTGCGCTGCTCAGCATCCCCCACATGTTGTTGTTGTTGTTGTTGTTGTTGGTCCAGCTCTCGAGTGAAAACATATTTTACGTTCCGGCCAAGCTGCAGACACAAATCCAGATACAGATACAGATACAGATACAGATACAGATGCGGATACAGCTACAGATACAAATAGAATTCGCGTCTAGCGACTGCCGTTGACAAATTGATTTTCATTAAGCTCTAATCGGGAATGAATCTGTTATTGGTGGCCTTTTAATTTAGAAGAATAGAAGCGTTTCCAATCTGCTGTTTTCATGTTTTTACATTTATTTTCAATACATATATATGCATACAAACATATTCTGCCGAATAGCTATTGTATGCATACATATAATATTTATTAATTTTTATTTAAATAATTAATTTACATAGTGTTGTTTGACAAAAAAAATAATGCATATTTATGTATTTATTAGATTCCATATTACAAGTTACAAGTTGTTAGAGATGCCGCTCTTTTGTTTCAGTTTCTAGCAGTGCACATTGAATATCGGCTAGCTTTCAATTGGGAAAACAAGAAAAAAATATTAATTAAAGCAAAAGCTTCTAAAAACAGTTTAGATATATTATTTATTTGGTTCGTTTTGAAAATAAAAAGCATAGAGAAAATTGTGACAATTAAGTCTGGATTAAACCGCAGGTGTTTTAGTTATTAAACCAAGGAAATCCTGTAAAAAATAGCTACCAAAAGTAGTTTGGATATTATTAATTTTGTTATAAAAATAAAAACATAACTCGCTTTGAGAAAATTGGGAAAAATGAGCCTGAATTGAACCGCAGAAGTTTTCGTTTTTAAAAAACTCTTCCAAGCCAAGGAAATCCTTGAAAAGTAAAAGACATTTATGCGGCTGCCTACAGGAAGTTTATATTATTAATTATTTGATTCAAAGCACCTAGAATAAAAAGCCCATTTGAACTGTTTTGAAAATATTGTAACTTTTTGGAAAATAGATCGACTGTGACTGAATTGCATGGAATATAGCTGGGTTTTTTTTTTTCATTCTGTAATAATTGCGGAAACCGAAAATATGAAATATGATTAATTAGTATTTAGCTTAATAGAGCGTAGGTTGAAAGCCGTTAAACGCTTTCTACATTGTGTGATGTCGCATATTAAAAACTTCTTTAGAAATTATAATATGATATAAATATTTCTAATTCTTGTTTATTTATGCATATCAAATGTCTTATTTAACTTTGATCAATCTTTGTTTTTTTGTTATTTTTTTTTATAAGCAAAGCATTTTGTTTTTACAATTTTGGTTTCTTGTGTTTGTTGTTTTTGTTGTTTTTTATTTTGTAAATTTTGTGTTTATTAAACTTAACTAAGCATTTCAATAAATTTCATTTCTGCTCTTTAATAATTGGACTAGAAATATTATTTTAATTATATGTTTTTAATATTTGCAATAAATGTACTTTTTTCGTTTTATTTATTTTTGTCATAACAAATAATGAAATAAAATTATTTTATTTTTGATAATTATTTTTATTCTGGTTTAAGCATCATAAACACTGTGATTTATAATAAATACATTTACACATATATATAAAAGATATACATATATATATCGCGAGCGATGGGCCTCACACATTCTTATCAATTTATAAATTTCTCATAAATTTCAGGACCTTGACAGCTAATGTTATATCAAATAAGCGCAAGCCTAATATACACATATATATGTTCATATATATACGCAAATATATATACTTAAGTTCGCTTAAGAGCTATTCAAAAAAAAAAAACTAGAATCACAACTATATGCTAGAAAAAAAATGACAAAAAAATACATTTAGTTTAAATCTTAGTCGATAGCAAAGCAATTACTTGATAAGTTTAGATATTGAGAATCGTTTTGCTACACACGACACTACATATAGATATATATATATGCATAGACACCTAGAAGTACATTAAATACATATATACAAAGGGTTATTTAACTGCGTTTCGATATTAAATATAGTACGGCTTTGCGCTAGTTTTAGTTTTAAGTTGTTAATTTTTAAGTTTTATTGGTATTTGATTTGCTTTCGATTGATTGTAGGTATTACGATTTCTAGCTGAATATTTCTATATGTACACGTACATATTATGCAATGAGACATTTATAATTTAGTTTATTCAAAAAAATGCTTAGACTTTAATCTAAAAAAAAAACACACACGCACACACACACACGATTAGCGGTTAAAAACAGACGCTTCAAATGGGCCCATCTGATGGGATGGGCGGGAACCCATTTCTGCTCAGTTGGTGAACAGAAAGGGTCCCAGCGACCCTCAAACCATCGGCGGCTTTATGTCCACCAGCGCGCTGTGGTCCATGCGATGATCGAGGCCCGGACTGGGCGCCGAGGCGCCCACCAGATGATGATGATGATGATGGTGCAGATGGGCATGCGGATGCGATTGCTGCTGGGCGAATTGCTGCTGCTGATGTTGCTGCTGCTGTTGGTGTTGCTGCTGCTGCTGCTGGTGTTGCTGCTGCTGCTGCTGCTGCTGTTGGTGTTGCTGCTGCTGCTGCTGCTGTTGGTGTTGCTGCTGCTGGTGCAGCATCACCGGCGAGCCGCCCGCGGCGACCATCTGGTGCGGCGCGCCCAGGTGCAGACCGCCGCCCAGCAGGCTGCTGGGCGTGCCCGAGGCGCCATGCGCGTGCAGCGAGTTTGGGGTGCCGGGATGGCTGCCAGCAGCGGCGCCCGAGCCCGAGCCGGAGCCCGAGCCGGAGCCGGAGCCAGAGCCGGAACCGGAACCGTTGGCGCCTGCACCGGAACCGGAACCGCTGCCAGAGCTGCTGTGCGTGCCACCCCCGCCGCCACCAAGCCCGCCCGTCTGTTGGCCACTGGACGCGCCGCCCAGCCCGTTCGACTCACCCGACTGATTGGCGGCCTCCTCGGAGTCGCTGCAGGACTCCGAGGAGCCCTTCTTAATGCCGTTCGGCGCCGTGCCGTTGTGCGTCTTCACGTGCTTCGCCAGATGGTCGCTGCGCATAAAACGCTTGTTGCACACGGGGCAAGCAAAGCGCTTCTCGCCGGTGTGCGTCCGCAGATGCCGCTGCAGCTCGTCGGAGCGCGTAAAGCGCTTGCCGCAGAACAGCCAATTGCAGACAAAGGGACGCTCGCCGGTGTGCCAACGCAGATGCGCCTTCAGGTGCGACGTCTTGCCGTACACCTTGCCACAGCCCGGTATGTGGCACGAGTGTATGTTCTTCTTGCGCAGATGCACCCCAGCCGGCCCCAGTCGCTCCGCCTCCTGGCAGTTGGGGCAGTCGCAGGTGGCACGCCCCGCATACCTGCGCTGCGAGCGCGGCGACGGCGTCGATGGCGTCGACGCCTGCGGCGATGCCGCCGCGCTGCCCGCCGACGGCGAACTATGCGGCAGCGAGAATCCGCCCACGCCCACGCCCACGCCCTGTCCGGGCAGCATGCTCTTGTACGTGTCCTGCAGCAGATGCTGCCCCCCGCCCAGCAGATGCGCCGTATTCGACAGCGAGTGCGACAGCGCCGAGCTGTAATCCGTGCCCGCCGCCGCCGCGCTCGCATAGTTCGCCATCGTCGAGTGCATGCCGGCGGCGGCGGCGCTGCCCATGTCCAGCCAACTTCCGGCGGCGGCCGCGCTGTGCATGTCCCACCATCCGGAGTTGACGCTGGCCGCCTCCGCCGCCTTGTGGGCGGATGCGGTGACCGCATTGAAGGGCCAGTCGTAGGGATGCCGCGAGTACACCGAACCGAACGCGGCGCCCTCCACCTTGCCCAGCAGGCCCTGGTGCATGTGATGGTTGTCCGCCATGCTGGCCATCGAGGCCGTCGATGTCGCCGTGTTGGGGAAGTACAGATCGCTGCCGTAGGCGGAGGCTGAGCTGCCCACCGCGGCGCAGGAGGAGGCGAGGGGGCGGCTGTAAGGATAGATGCTGAAATTACTCACAAGTTGTATAGAGCGCGCTGTAGGCTGGACGACGCACAGTGGTCCACAGCCATCACAAAACTGGCCAAATTCAATATAGCAATTAAGTTTCAATGTTACAGTGTAGGTATATATAGTTTGATCTAACAATAATATATACTTTTAATATAATATTTCTATAAATTTTAAATTTATATTATTTAGTTTTTACTTCCACTATTCTGCTTTAACCCTTTTATATGGCACAAATTTTGAGCTTCATAAGTTTCATATTGTTTGATTTCAATTTAAAAAATAAATTATAATTTTTTAATTTAATTTGGTTTTACTGTTTTTAAAAAATGTAAGCATCAGTTAAATATTCAAAAGCAATTATATTTTAATCAAATTTTAAGGCAACAAATGCAAACAGTCTGAAATACATAAATATAAATATTTTTTAAGTCTTTATATAACACAATTCTTATACATTTTTTAAATTTTAATGATAAGCTCCAAAAATTAATTTAAAAAATTAATGGTATAGAAATGAATTAAATACATTTTGGAATACAAAATACTTGTGATTAAACGATATGTTGTAGAAATGCATCACAGCCATGTAAAGGGTTAAGTATTTTACTCCCTAGTAATAAATATGCGCTACCAAGAAATAGATCAAACAAATTTTACTTCCTATTAATAAAGCAACCAAATTAATTAATTCATTCTGAATTTTTATACTATACATATGTCATCAAGTAAACGATAACAAACTTACAAAATAAACGGCAGATTATGGATATAAAAGTATTTTAATTCTGCTCGATCCAGTAGAGTTGTTTTGAACCAATTATATAGACAATATTAGTCAAGTGATTGGGACAAAATAAAATATTTCTATGAAAACAAATATATTGAATAAAATAGAATAAATATAAATTTGTTATTTTGTATTTTTAATATATAACCTTGGCGATTGTGTGCCGCTAAATCTAAACTTTATAACTATCAAAACTCAAAAAAAGAAAACCAAATATATATGAATCTATGATCTGTTGCTGATAATAGTTGGAAATGCAAAGAGATTTAATGAAGAACAATGAGAATAAATTGTTGTATGGTAATATAGTAATCAGTTAGATAGAGATAGATATAGTTAAACTGCCATAAGTTTAGCTATAAAAATGAATGATAATTGGAATGAAATATATAATTTTCTGATGACACATTCTACAATAATATGTTGTGCAAATTCTTGTGATAAGTGTTGCAATATTTTTGTTGGTCAGTTCTTTAGGCATTGGACCACTGTGCGCCGTCGGGCTGCTTACCTAGCGGTGATGTTGACCATGGTGCCGCTGCCGGCGCTCGAGGAGAGGCTGCGGGAGGCTTGACCGGCGGATCCGCCGCCGCCCCCACTGCCGCTGCCGCTGGAACTGGATGAGCTGGCCGCTGAGATGGCGCATGGCGAGTGTTGTCCAACACTGCTGCTTCCGCTTCCGCTGGCCGCGCTGCCGCCGCCGCCCCCGCCGGCAGTGCTGCTGCTGCCAGCGGCAGGGGAATTGGGACTCTTCTTCCAGGGATGGAAACCCTTTCCAACGGCCGCGTCTGCCAGCGGAGGGGGCGATTTATTGGATAGCTTGTTGCACTGGGCAGCCAACATGGCGAGCGGAGTTCCACGCAGACTGGGATGATCCTGAAAGATAGAAGGAGAAGATGGGGAGAAATGGTATTATACTGGGATAATAGAAAATTGAGCGTGAGAACTGCAACATTTCTTAATTAAGCAGCGCGGTGTTTCTGGCGAAACTGCAAATTATTTAAATACAAATTAGTTATGCTCAATTTCGCTTCCTGTTCAACAACAATAAATGTATCTAATGCCCATGCCGACCCAAAAAATTAATTCGCCACGTAAATCAAAACTGAATTTCGCTTTTAGCGTTTAATGTGCCGAGTTTTTACGGTCTGTTGTGGTTCCCTACCAAAAGCCGCAGAAACTGGGGCATCTGCATTTTGTAAACAGGGTTGCCACCTGCCAAGTTCTTCAACCAGTAATTACAGGACAAGACTATTTGGAATATATATTGTTAACGAAAATTTATTTTATCTGATACATCGCTGGAAACCAAAAAGTTTTAGCTTAAATTAACAATTTACTACTTGTCCTAGTAGGAAATATTATTGTTGTTTGGGAAATAAGCAAAGCGACCTTAAAGATCTATGGCAACCCTATTGGAAAGATTTGATTTAATTTAATAAAATTAATTAAACTCAATTATAATATCTTAAAAAGTTTTGAAATTTGAAGGCGAGAATTCAGACTCGCCGTCTAACAATGGGAGATTTTTAATGGAAAAATTTGACTTTGGTCAGATAGTACTATTTCGAATGTTGCCAACAATCTCAACAGTGACCTTAGAAACGAAAATTGTCTGTATACATATGTGAGTAAGGCGTAGGCGGGGTTTGAACCGTGAACCTGTATTTTATGAGGTTATAAATTTATAAATTATAAATTTTATTATAAATTCTAGGGCGATTTTAACACAAGTTTAAACAATGGGTTTAACCTAAAAGATTTATTTTCCGAATGATAAAACGACCTACAAAAATAATCACAATTGAAAGTTTTAAAATTTTACGAGATTTTTGACCTATTACAAATTATAACCCACTACAAATTTTAGGAGATGTTGAGACGCTTTAGCGTTATGGTAGAGCATTGCAGCTTCGACTATGTTCAATAGTCTGAATTTTGCATGATTTATATGCTGACGCCGACGCCGTTGCCGACGCCAACACCAACGCCGGAGAACCCTATAAAAGGAAGTCATTAAACAATCAGTGTTGGGCTGTTTCGTTTTCCATTTCCCATTTGTGTTATTATCCGCTGCCTTTTCTTATGAAAAATTTTGAAAAATTCATTTCTGACACTTGTGCGCTCGCTTTTTCTACCTTTTCCCCGCTATTTCCACTTGCGGTTAACTATTGCTGTAGCGTGATTGACGAGGGTTTCAATCTGCGTCAATCCCATCGGCTCATCGGCTGGTCCTTCAGTTCCATTAGATCCTCATCAAACACATTTCGCCGGGCTCAGGCTGAGGCTCAGGCTCAACAGCTGTTTGATGCCCACAAAATTGTCAACAACAACCACAACCACAACAACAACCCAACCACAACAACATCGAGATCAACAACCGGCAATTGTTGGCCAAAAGGCCAATCGAGCTGAGCTTACAGTAGTCCTACCCGTCCAAGTGAATTATGTTAATGGTTTCACTGCAATAATTTACAGTTTACAGCCTGCCTCACCAGGTTTACCGGGTTTACCGTTGCGGCAGCAGATCAGCATAGATCGAGGCCACGGAAGCTGCTATTTGTCCGATCGTTTCAGAGATCGCCCTACTGCCCACCAGCAACATTATTGCCCGTTGGCTCTTGACTGTTGGCCAATTGGGCCAATTGGGCGTTGCCAGTGGTAGCTGCGATGCGGCTGCTTGTGGCACGTTTATGTCCACGTCGCTAGCCTGGCATTTGCCGTGCAATATGGTAGCATCCGAGACGTGGCAGGTGCCGCGTTGTCCGTTGGCAGTCTAATCACACGGCATCCGCAATCTGCATTTCACAGTCTGCAGTCTTCGATCTGGTCCAGTTCAGTCAGCAGTCAGCAGTCAGCAGTCGACAGTCACAGCGACTGCACATGAAATGGCTAATAGGATGAGCTGAGCCACCGAACTACAGCGGCCCCAGATTTCGTGGCCAAAGTCAGACATATCCACAAAGGCAGAGGCAGAGGCAAAGCCAATGCCAAACGCCAAACGCCAAGACAAAGCCAAAGTCCACGACAGCAACAAGCACAATCAGTGTTGTCAAAAAAGCCGTTTTTTGTCCGGAATCAAGCTCAAATAAAGCTAAAAAAAATTGCCAAATATTCGTATTGCCAAATTTTCCATGCTTTTCCGCAATTATTACAATAAATCTGGATAAGTATTTCCAAAAATTTAATTTTATATTTGATGGATCATAACTTACATTAAAATAAATATAATAAATATAATATAATAATATAAATAAATACTTTTGTAGAAGTATATTTCATATTTCATTATTTTCCCTACAAGATAAAGAATTTTCATACATTTTATATGCGAGATTTTCAATACCTTTTTTTTATGAAATTCAAATTGAATGAAATAAATCCAATAAGCATAGGTATTTTAATAATATTATTAAAATATGGCTGCTGTTAAGAAATTATTCTGGCACATATCGTTTTTGTACGACATTTTTACAAATTCATTTGAGGACGCAAAGGCAAAAAATAATATTTTATTGTTGTACAGTTCTTCATTTTTCTATGCAGATCCTATTAACTTAATTTGTTGAAACATTTATGAAAAAAAAATTAAAAAAAAATAATATTAATTAATCTACTATTTACTTTAATCTTAAAATTATATTGTAAATTAAATTGTAACGAATGAATTAGCAGCTAATCGCTAAATACAAATAAATAAATATTCCAAAGCATCAGTCCATAAAGGTTTTCAAAATCTTCAATTGCATAAAAATGAAATTTATTTTTAACTTTTGCTGTGTTAGTTTTTTATTTGCACAACAATTTTTCTATAACATTTGATTATTTAAATCGCAAAAATATAGAATGCCATCAAAAGATATAGAAACATTTGAAACTTTCACGATATTGCGCTTTAAATTAGAAGTGGTTTGGAAAAATAATATATACATATAATATAATATTTTAATATAATATAATAATATAAATAAATAAAAGGCGACAGATCTATTTGCAATTTTCTAGCAGTTGCTTTAAAAAACATCCAGATTTGACGAAAAAAAGCTGATATGGCAACATTGGCCACAACCCACACCAGATCAAACATAATTGGAGCAATTTCAACGTCGTGCAACTGCGCACATTGTCTGATTATGTGTGTGTGTGTGTGCGTTAGTGTGTGCGTGTGTGTGTAGTTGTGTATGTGGCACGAAAATTATAGAAAATGATATCGGGGCAAGCAGCCAGGCAAGTCAGTTAGATAGTCAGTCAGTCAGTCAATCAAGTCTCTGCAAATTAAAATGCAAGTTGATTTGATTAATCGATCAGCATACAAAACAATAACCAACCAGTACGAAAGCAGCCGCTCAGTCGGACGCACCCAACTCTAGCATATCTTTTATTCTAAAATTTGACTGCTTTATCTGCTGTAACATTATTTGCAATTCTATTCTATTTTTAAAAGCTTGTAGTGCAAGCTGTATGTCTATATTATTATAAACATATTCGGAATCGTTTAGATTGAAATCTTGTTGGTGTCCCGAATATCTATCATCAATTGAATTCTGATCATACGCATTGGTCTGATAATTGCAGCCATTTTAAGGCTAGAAAAAGCGTTTCTTTCATACACTAATTGTGTCCACTTTGCACTCACTCGAGTCACTTAGCATAGGTATTATTTATATGCCGAATGCGCCCCAAATCGAATCGAATCGAATCAAATCGAATCGAATTGCGCACAATGCGGACAATTTAACAATTTGTTTGGCATTGTGCGCCATAGGGGGCGCCACTGGCAGTGGCGCCACGCAGTCGACGCCACCGTCAACTAAACTGACCAAATTAATGCTGAGAGCCACTGCAACGCCCCCATGGCTGACATGTCAATGCGAGTGAGGGAGCGAAGGAAGGGAAGGGCAGCGAGTGGAACGGCAGGGAGGGCAGGGAGAGGGCCTAGTGCCATGTAGCAGCAGTGCTGCCACTTTGGCCATTTTGTGGCTAGTTTCAGCCCTTTCTTTTCTAGAAAACGCCAGAAATGTAGCCATTTTCAAGTTTTTTCTTTCTTATAAATTGTAAAGAAATTTAGATTTGTAATATAGATTTAATTATGTATCAAATTATATATATTAAAAAAATATTTCCAAAAAATATTAAAAGAAAACTCATTTTAAGAGACATTAAAAAATAAAATTAAAATTAAATTAAAATTAAGTCAAATTTTGTCAATTAAATTTAAATGTAGTTCAATTTAAATTTAAATTTTGAAATTGAAAGAAATTTTTTTAAATAAATGTTGAAAATAAATTATTAGAAAATTGCCAAAATCTTCGTTACAAAATATAATATTTGTTATATTTTATTCAAATTTTTAAGTAATCACTACAAATTATGGCTCCTGATTTAAAAATATAAATATTTATAATGCCTAGCAAAATTTTCATCTATTAAACCTTTTTTTTTCAGTTTTCTTTTAAACAAGAAAATATTTATTTATTTTAAATTTAAGCCGTTAAGCTTGAAAGAATTGATTTAATTTTGTACATTTAAATACAACAGATGTGACTACAGCTTAGCCATTTTTACAGCTATTTTATAGCCATTTTCAGCCACAATTTTGTCTAATTTCAGCCGGTTTTAAAGTTGAAATTGTGGCAGCACTGCACGGCAGATGAATAATGAATTCAAATTTATGTGGCAACAACAATACTGTGGAGTGTCCCAGGGCTGTCCAGAGATCTGCCTGCAGCGACTTCAAAGCGAAGCGATAGATTTTGTTGCAGTTGTCTTTTGTTGTTGCTGTTGTTTTTGGTGTTTTTATTGTTGTTGGGGACGCGAGGCGCTGTTAGCGTTGCACTTTGTTGCACTGGTTACGCTGCAGTTGGTCCCTCGGCCTGTAAATCATTAGCAGCGACACCTGCTGTGAAAATTATGACACCGCCTCCGATGATGGGCCCAACTTGTTGTCGGCTATCGGCTATCGGCTATCGCACAAAAGGTGCTGAACCTGCAGCGCCGCCGTTGATAGCACCCGCTGTGATCAGGTTGCAGGTTGCCGCTTGCCGGTTGCCGGTTGCAGGTTCCAGCATCTGCATCCCCTTGCCATCCCCTCAAATTGGTGTGTTCGAGCCGAGAAGGCATCAGTTGACCAGATTCACATTTCCCTCATTCTCCCGGCGTCTCTCGCCACCTGCTGTGCTAAACGTTTTGTTTTCCGTCCGTCCTAAGCCCTAAATGACATGCAATTGTTTTAATTAGCCCAATGCATTTAATTCTCCTCTTCCTTCTATTATTCTCTCCCTTTTGATATACCGAACGACGCACAGTGGCGCTCCTGCCAAATCTAGCGTGCAAAAAATTATATTTTCAACATGGCAGTAATGCCCTCTGACAGTGGATTGTCTACATCCAATAGAAATTGAAATTTTGGGTGGTATCTATCGCCTCTCGAAGTTGATCTATTCTTTCGATCTACAAGTTGTATTCTACTCTTACGTTAGCTTATATAAATGTAATGCTTTCTGGCACTGAAAAGTTGAAACCCAATTGAAATAAATTTTTAGAGCATTTGGCTAAAACGTTCGAAAGTTGTAGCCTCTTAAACTTAAGCGATTCTTTTAATTTGACTATTAGTAAATAAAAAGTTTTGCGTTCTTAAGTTTTTCGAACAACGTACTTTAATAAGTATTTTAAGTTTTGAGTAAACTTTACACAATAATATACTATATTGCGCTTTGAACAAGGTTTTAATAGTTCGAATTTGGGTCAACATTGCCTAAAAGTGTTAAACCAAATATCTAAAGGATTTTAAGTTTTAAGATGATGTTTTTGTCTAGCATAAGAAACTTGAATACAGAATTTATTATAAGCAAATTAGGCCTTTTTAGAACATCAATAATAGAGATTTTATTCTTTAGAAAACAAACTACGAAATTTTCATTCACTAAAAAGCTTTCGTGCCAGAGAAAAAATAAGGAAATATCAGCTTTCCAGGTTAAACATTTTCCAAGTTATAGAGTTTTTAGGAATTTGTGGGCGAAATGGGTGTGGCATTGAGCACATAAACCTAATTTAAGCTGCGTATGATAAACACCTAGCTGTATTCCGAATTTAGCTGATCTGGCTCTTATTATTGCTGCGATCGGAGCTGTCCTGAAAACTGAAAGCTATTATACCCTTTTTTATAACAATACAATAACAATCAAGTTGCGACTTATAACGGCGCCAAAGTTCAAATAAAATAACAAGAGGGCACTAAAAGTTGAAATTGCAGCAAACTGCAGAGAACTGAAAACTGAAAAGGGAGCAGCAGGCATACGATATATGGTATATAGTACACCATATACCATATACCATATACCATATGTATATGGCAGAGTCTGGCTACCCGAATACGCGAATCGGCGGATGAGCTGCAAGGAGGCAAAGGACGGAGGATGGGTTGGTGAATTGGTAAGGCTGTCCGTGCCGAGTTTCATAGGCAATTAAAAAGTTCATTGGTTTTATTTCATCGGGGCATTGGCTGGCGAGTAACCAGAAGTCAGAATATTGCCATCCGATAGCCCGAGGGGTATTTTTTGTTTTTTTTTTTTTGCTTTTTGTTGTGCTCAGCCTTTGTTGAAGGACGCTGAAAACGAAGTTTTGCCATTAGCATGTAAAGTGTAAACTAATGGTTTTGATTTTTGGTTGGCTGTGCCAGCAGCGTGGGAACAGCTCAACAGAAATACCGATAAAAATGAACAAGAGGATGGCCAAGAAGCTGTCGGAGAACCGACTGCGAGTGCCAGTGCAGCTGAAGATGGAGCTGAAGATGGAGATGGAAGTTGGTCAGTGGCAGGCCAAAGTGTTGCCTGTGTGTCGGGGAGTCAGCTCGATCTAAGAGCAGTTTATTAAAAAGAATCACACAGAAGTTAGCAAAAGACGCAAGACGCTGGCAAGCTGGCAAGCTGGCAAGCTGGTCAAAATATTAAGTAGCGTGAGGGTCTGCAACTAGTTCGTGGCCAACTTTGTCTGGGCGCAGAGTTCCTTGGAACTGGTCCTGGTCCTGTTGCGATTGCCTGGCTGCTCTTATAAGTAAGCCATACACGAAAACTCATTAACAATGACGAAGCCGCCACAAAAAATAAAACACAAAAAACACAACAAAAAAACACAAAAAAAAACAATAACAGCAGCAGCAACTACGGCAACAAAAATTAATGGAGTTTCATCATAATTTTTTTTAATATACATATTTTTTTCTTATTTTGTTATCTGCCAGCCAAAAGTGAGCCTGTTTGCTGCTGCTGCTGCTGCTGCTGCCGTTGCTGTTTTTATTATTTATTATTTTTGTGAAATCTTAAAAAGTCGAGGCGACTTGAGTCGAGTCGGGCCTGCGCCTGAGATCATTACGACTTTTGCTTAGAGATGAGCGCGAATCGCACGCAATAGGCTCCGTGCAGGCACGCATGCTTAAAATAATATCTAAATAAAATACTAGATGGGTCAAAAAATAAATAAATGAATTTATACCCAAAGCAGAAGCTATTTAGCTTTGTGTACAGTGCACAATTCGCATATATTTAGCTAGATTTAACTCTAAGATCAGCTTGGAAATCAATAAAACTTTATCTGTCATTTGAGTTCGTGAATTAAAAAATAATAATAATAATATGCTTTATATAGCATAATTTATTGCTATTATTTTAAATGCATATACTTAATTTATTTATATAAATATCTATAAATATATATAGTCGTCACAGCTTCTTTCAATCAGGTTAAGTTGCATTTCAGCAAATTATAGCGCGAAGTTTGTAGTTTATTCAAACTTCAGAAATTGCAGATCTATTTTGATACTTGTGGAAATTAAAAAAAAAAATTTATAAAAAAAATAAAAAATAAAACAATTGTAAAAATTTAAAGTTAAAGAAAAAATAAAAAAAAATAAAACTCTTAAAACCAATTTTTTTTTTTTTTTGCTGAAAAATAAATTGAAAAAATCTAGAAATAAATGTAATATGCTTCTGATTTACATTATATGTATTTTAGACATCAATCTTTAATCGATTCGCAGCCGATAGTTGCCGTTGCACGTGTCACGACACGACACACGCATTCAACTCGTTTTGTAGCCATAACCCAAATTGATGAAGTGCATTAAAGTGTCTTTAATGTGCGGCAAGAGAGCCAAACTCGATGCGAAAACTCGATCCATGATCAAGACCCAAAACCCAAAAGCCAAAATCCAAAACCCAAAGCTCCTAAAGCCCCGAAAGCTGCAAAGCTTTAACGAAATGCTATAATTTTGTGTTTATGCCACGGCGGTTGGGTCTTGCCCACTTGGCTGCATATTATTGTGCCTTGCCCCAACACACTTGCCACTTGCCACTTGCCACATTCAAAGCACATCATCATCAGCTCTATAAGTAGGAATAGCCCTAGTCTGACTCACAACTGGAGTACGATGGTCACGCCCACTCGGCACAGTGTGGTCTAAAATGTCATGATTAGTGAGCGCTCATTAGGACCATATGACAGGTTTTTTTTCGGGGTATCCACACCCTGGACAACATCCCCACTCTCCACTCTCCATTCCCCATTCTATATACGCGAGTGGAGCGTAGTCTGAGCAACCCTTGACGGGGTCACATTTAATTTGTCTCATATTGCAATTAATTTGAACTCTAACTTCTAGTGGCTGGCACTTGGCCAGAGTGGGTCGTTGGGTGGTTAATTATGCCCGCTGTGGTTGTGTGGTTGTGTGGTTGTGTGGTTGTGTTTTGTACTGGCCTCTTGAGCGTCGTCTGCAAGTAATTGGAGTTGATTACAGTTTTCAATTATGCATCGAGCAAGTACGCTGTTGGCCTGCTAAAGGCGTCAAAAGAGCCAAGCTCCCCAAGTTTGGTACAACAAAATCGAACTCTCATTATAAGTGAACCCTATCCTTAGCATACTTAAAGCCTTCCTTTCAAAATCGCATGTGACACTATGCAAAGTGATGCATAATTCAAGAAACTTTCAAATAAAACAACAAACAACTGGGCATATCAGTCGAACGAACGCGACTGTAGAATACCCTGCATAATATATTTTGAATATAATCTTACAAAATGTTATGCGAAACTTAGCAGCAATGCTGATTCTTATATTGTCTGTAGCATGCTCTAATGGCCACACTGTCAGAGAACCAGCAAGGTAAAGTCTGCAATTTGTTTTTTTCAATAAGTTTTGTTTGTATGTGCCGATTTCAATGATCTTTTTTTGGAATGATAAGTATAATGATAGAGAGTATACATTCTGAAAGAGAATCTTCTATGTTCAATGTTAAGCTTGCTATTCAGTTTTTGTCGGTTAGGGAGTTTAGGAAGTTTTAGCATCCAAAAAAAAACTTAATCTGCGTTCTGCACACACCTACCTAAAATGCTTTACCTTCCGAAAATGCTCTAGCTCTTATAGTTTTCGAGATCTCAGGACTAAATCGATTGAGAATACATATAATTTATGGGGTCTGATACGATATCTGAAGGGTACAGAGTATAAACATCTGTAAGTTTTAAATAATTGAGTATATTGGTCTAAAATTTACAAATTATGCTCACATATGCTCAAGAATTGATTGCAATTAAAAGTTCTAAAAAATACTCTTTGATCTCAAATAATCTTCATATAACTGCAGCAATTTCACTTCAATCTAACACTAACTTGAAGCAAACCTTAATGAAATAATTTCAACTCAATTGCATAACACACAACAAAGTTACCAAGGCTTGCTGCATTTCTTAGGCTCTTCCTACCTGCCTCCTGTCAATTCGCATTAACAACACCATCAACAACACAAAACAGCCAACAAAATGCTCCCCTTACAGCGTAATTCTCCCGCTGGAAGCACTCGCACTTAGGACCTGCTTAAAACGTCATAAACTTTTAAACAGGGAGGAGGCGACACAAGGTAAATACCATGCGGTCTATGGTAGCAACAGCCACAACCGCAAATTCATTGCGTCATTAGCAAACAACAACTGCAACAACAACAGCAACAACTGCAACTACAACAATTGCAGCAACAAATACAAAAAGCAATTTAGCAATTTGGCTCGTTGCTTGTTTAACCCCAAAAGAAGAAACAACTAATACTCATATCAAGTCGAGCAGGGGATTTTTTGCCTTTATTTTTGTTAACCAATTGGTTAATATTGTTGGGCTGTGTATGTGTGTGTGTGTGTGTGTATTGTGTCTTAAAGGGTTAGGAAACGGGGTTAAAACCTTGCTACCCTCATGTGCTGTAGCTTTTTTTCAAGCTTCAGGCAGTCGAAAAACCTACAGTCGAAAGTTACCGCCAGTAGAAGACTGCAGCACCGCAAAGGTTATCGGCATTACAAAATAGATGGATCCGATCAGTCGGATGCACCCTATAATTTGAGTAGAATTCTATGTACCTCACAATTTGTTCTATTTCCGTAATAATAATTAATTAATATGGGACGATTGTAAATTAATTTTTAGCATGTATTAAATAAAAAACAGGAAGTTAAGGCTTTGAAAAATTTAGATAATAAGTATTCAAACAATACGCAATTTTTTCAATATACTATTAGAAATTGGATTCGCAAAGAACAGACGTTCATGGGTTTACGAACTGTAGTAGGGAATATATTAAATCCTCTCTGTTGTTTCCTACGTAATATAGAAACTTCTAAAATAAACCACAATACACCAAGTAGCTTCAACGCGATATGATTAAATGTTCTGGGATTGCGATCGCCTATTAAAGTTATGGAGTGTGATCAGCATGTTTATCTCTATCAATATCGCAGCAGCTGAAAGTGAACTGTCAGTAATGTCCCTATCTAGATGATCTGGGCATAAATCAGTTCAACACCTAGTAATATGTAGATCGAACTACGATTGTGAGCCGATAGGTTACTTAAGCTATTCGTTTTCAATGCGGCTTATCGAGTTAACAACCGGAGCTTAATCTACATACAAAAACCTATATAAATTTGGTATGCTATATATTTATTTATGCATGGCATGAGTTTTATTTTCATGGAGTTTGGCGCATGCTGAGCGAAATTAACATTTTGGAAACTTTTAAGTTGAAAGCTTAATTTTAACAAATATTTACAAGAACAGATAGAATCTTTGGCTCATTTTGTTTATAGTATGAACAAATTTAAACGTCGCCCCAAGCTGTCGATGCTCATGTCGATGGTCAGGCAAAACCTCAACATGATCTTCGCTTCCCCTGCCGACCCCCGACCACCGACTCCCGAGCTTACACCTATCCAGTAAACCGAGGCACGGGGCAAAGCTCAACTGGACTCTTCAACCGGCTCCGGTTCTGGCCTGAAGTCTCTCCGAAGTCTCTCAACTGCCAGTGCTCACTCAGTCAGAAAACTCGACAAGTTAGTCAAGTCAAGTCAAGTCAAGTCCAGTCAAGTCGACTTCAGTCGCTCACTTAGTCAGTCAATGGCAGTGCAAGTGTGTGTGTCTCTCTGCATCTGTGTGTGTGTGTGTGTGTGTGTATCTATGTGTCCATACATGTGCATATGTATTGTAGTCGTACGTAGGCGCGTGCAGCTGTGGTCTTTATTAGCATAATGAGCTTGATTGAAAGCTGAAAGTTGATATTGATTTTATGGTGCAACAATTGATTGATTTTGCATTCGTTTAGCGATTACTTTGGATGACTGTATATTGAAGATATTGTGTAAAAATTATCTGAGATAGTTATGCAACATATATTTTGGTATATTGGCCTATTTTACAATTTCTTTTGATTAAATCTCCCACATGCTTAGAGCCTGTACTTTTAAAGAGCACAAAAATCTCTTTTAAATTAAAGCAGCTGAAAAATGTGCGTAACACCCAGAACATCAAAGATATGACATAGACAATTTTGTTGGGCTTCTCCTACTGTCGCTTAGATTCCACTGGAGCCTTTTTTCCGACTGATCTGCTGCTTCTAAATCTAATTGGGCGATTAGTTTTTAAAAATTAAAAGTTTGTTTAAATATTTATTAGCTCTAGATATAGCGAAAAAATTGTTGAGTTGGCAACGGATAACGGATAACTAAATATTTTGGGTATATCATGTCATGAAGCGGATTGCATGGATTTAAGATTGCAAAATCTGTCATATATCATTATGAGGTAATGTTCCCGAACAGTGCCATTTAGACGGGAATTTAAAGAGTACAATGGATGGTCCCAACGCTAGCCAATTACGCAGGACCCTTAGCCAACACTTATCCGACTGCACATGAGGCTAAATGCCGCAAAATGAATGAAATAGCGCAGTAGGAGACGAAGGTCAAAGTGCATGGATAAAAATGCCGCAGCCGCAGCATAAACTGAAAAAAAAAAGAAAAGAGAAAAAAGCAACGACAGAGTGAAAAGCGAATAAAGAAAAACTGGCAAATGGCAGCGCAATTTGATGGATGGCATGGGTTCAAGAATACCATGATGATACAGGGTAGCGACAGGGAGAACAGGGAGGGGCAGGGAGACGGCGGGGATGCTGCTGTGAGCTTAGGGAGAGACGGGCGAAGGGACAATGAGCTGACAGGCAGGCCAGCTACTTCTAACCCATGTTGGGCCGTGTCAGCCAAATGTGCAATTTTGTAACAAATTAGCGAGATGGCACAAAGAGCGGAAGAGAGAGGAGAGAGAGGAGAGAGAGAGAGGATAGGAAGAGGGTTATGAAGAGGGCCTTTTGTTGAATGAAAAGTGCCGTTGTGCGCTGCAGGATATGGCATCAGGTAGGAAGCGATGCCAAAGGGCTTCGGAGACGAAATCCTCAGTGCTAAACTCATGTGGCAAATCCTTTAATGCGGCTCAGACGCAGCGCCTGTTAAATGCTCGTAAGCGGAAAAACAGAACAGGAGAGAACAATGCGAACAAGCTGGAATATTGGGAATATTAAACCAAAACATTGCTCTAAATCTGTTGATCTGTTGATCTGTTGCACTAAGTGCCACAAATAATGCCCAAAAACCAAAGACCAAAGACCAAAGACAACAGAACAACAGAGTGCAACAATAACATGCCGCACGAACAAAAGTTGCCAAAGTCTTGAATAAACAAAATGGCACTTGATTTCGAAACTATGCCACAGTTTGAATGGCCCTCCTAACGCATGCCTGTTTCACAGAATATCGCTTGAGGAAAGTAGGCAAGTGGGCAAGGGGCAGGGGGCAAGGGGCATATGCATAACTGCAGCACGTAGTTGCAAGTGGAATCCGCATGGCAAATTCGAGTCTCTAATTCCAGTGAACGGTGAATTGGCAACAAGCCGAAAACCAAAAAAACCAAAAACCGAAAATCGTAAAACGTAAAACGTTTTTCACTTGAAATTTCGCTGGCCAGGCGCAGACACACTTAAAAGCTAGTTTCCTGCCACGCCCACTGCAACATTGCACACTCAACATTATGCAGTTTATATAGTTACAGCTACTGCCATTCCAAATTATCTGCAGACCCTCCCCTCCTCCTCTCCCTCCTCAACCCTCCACTGCCTACTTGTGTTATCATCAGAACCACGCGAAAGTGTTCTAATTGCAAAACTTTTGCCACGCCACAGACGTCGTCGTGGCTCTGCGTGCCCCCTCTCCCAAGCATTTGTGGCAACTGCAAATTGCAGCCACAGGATGCAGTCTCAACTACGGCTCTGTGCACCCGGGTACGGCGTTTTGCCTCCTACGAGTCTATACGCGCAACTTGCAACCTGCGCCTCAGCTTAGCGTTGCCTTTTAATTAAAAGTGATGAGTATTTAATAAGGGGCAGGCCCACCGAGCACGCAAGCCAAGTACCGCAAACACCAGTGGGCCCAGGGGGTGGCCAGGGGGGTCGAAGATGGCCGGGGGGCAGGCAGCCACAGGTGGCATGTTTAGAATTAAACAAACATAATTATAATGCGATATATTATATTAATAATTAACGTATGCTCAAAATAAAGCAAGAATTATTTCAATAAATATAAATGTAACTATAACATTTAATAATAAATAAATATAGCTAAATTTATAATGCATAATATTTATAACAATCGGCATCATTAACATAAATAAAACATATTCTTTAATCAGTTTCTAGTTCTATTTACCACTTCGTCATCTATGTTGTTACACTTTCGAATTTAATTAATTTAATTTATTAAAACAACCAACACTTTCAATCAAATCATATTAAATTTGTTAAATCAATTTAATATTATATGATATTATATTGTATTATATTATTATTATATTGTTCGAACCAATGTAAATTAGAAATTTATGTGCATATTGCTATAAATTATGTGCCTGCAGCATTCAAATAAAAATGTAGAAAAAATAAATATATATATTATTATAAATATTATTATAATAAACAAAACAATAAAAATAGAATACGAATAAATCGCATTATCCAAATATTTAGACTCAACAAATCAAATCAAATAATTTCATTTACTGAATTAAAATATTAAATATATATCTATAATATACAAAATTAGAAATTTAAGATGTATGTCATTTTTTAACACTGGAGATGAGGTAATAAATACTTAATAATAATAAAAAAATAAGCAAAATTGTTTCAGTTTTTAATAGAGAGAAAGATAATAACAACAATACAAATCACAATAAAAAAATATAGGGGACGGGGCAGTTCAGTGGGACGGAGGCTACAGTCGGACGTAACCGACCGTAGGAGACCCTTTACTTTGAGTATATGTACATACAAACACAATGAGACGCACACACACTAAGCTACCCGCGTATGCAAGGCACACCACCCCCCCTCTGCCTAGTGCGGCAAATTGTCTGTGGCATATGTTCGCTGTTTCTTATCCGATCGAAACAAAATTCACAGCGTCGATAGATAATGTCATAAACTAGTTAAATACCAAATTACAAATCAATAGCTTTAAAACTGTGGCTACAGCAGCTTTTTGCGGTTTGCGGGGGAAGGGGGGGAGGTATCCAAAATCTAAAACAAACTCGTTCTGCTTACTGAATAGGAGAACCTGAATCCCGAATATGGTGTCTCTAGCTCTTATAGTTGCTGAGATCTAGGTGTTCATACAGACAGACAGACGGACAGACGGACAGACGGACAGACAGACAGACGGACAGACGGACAGACGGACAGACGGACAGACGGACATGGCTATATCGACTCGGCTTGTCGTCCTGATCAAGAATATATATACTTTGTGGGGTCTGCCACGCCTCCTTCTGGGTGTTACACACATTTCCTCTTTGCACTAAACTAATAGACCCTTTTTACTTTTTTAAAGTAAAGGGTCTAAATAATTCAATTTGATTTATGTGCTCGTATTTAAAGAATTTAACTTGATGGTATAAATTATACTTCATTTAGATAAATATTTAAAATAACACTAATACCCATCACAATTAAACTAATACATTTGATGCACTTGTATTTGCATTTCTATAGAAATAATCTCAATGTTTATTTGATTTATATATTTATTTAAAAAAAGTTACAAATAATTCAACTCGATGGTACTGGGGCACATTTGAGTGTATTCAGTCATATTCAATTTGTGCATTTGTTTGGCATGTGAGTACCGCTTAAGTATGTGCTCGAAATTTGCCTAATGCATGGCTTTCATGTGTAAATGGAATAGAAGTTGAAAATGTTGAAAATGTTGAAAATGTTGGAATGTTGTTGGGGGGATTGCGTGACTGCAAACATATCGGGGGCAATAAATTCGCATTGTTGGCTTTGGGTCTCGTTTGTGGCGATATTAAAATAAGCTAATGGTCGGAGCATTTCATTATAGTAATATGCCAAGTGATTTGAGCTGAAAAATCAACAAAAAGCTAAAGGACATGTCGTGCCCAGGCCCAATAAATGCGTATCATTATGATTTGTTGTTTGCTGCTGTTCCCAAGTGCAACAATTTGTGTTCAACAAAAGACACAGCATCAAAGCATCAAAGCAACAAAGCAACAAAGTCAAAATACGAAGTTGCCACAAAGCGCAGAGCTAAGCCCGATGCGAATGTGTTTATAATTGGATATGCAAATCAATTTCTTGGACCAGAGGCTGGCCCACAACCAGAGGCATATAAATTGCAGCTTGCTGCACCATAAAACCAGCAACTGTTGCTGCTGCACACCAGCAACACCAACACCAACACCAACAGCAGCAACAGCAGCAACAGCAGTGACAGTGCTACCAACAGACACTCCAAATTCTCTCTGCCAGACCCTATGTCTCTCCGTCTGTCTGTCCCTGTTCCTGTCCCTGTCCCTGTTCCCTGGTTCATCTTCCTCTCATTTGAATTAGCCATATGGATGTAAGAGTCCAGGTCGAGCTTAAAGGCCTACTCTGGGCACCCCGCTGGGAGCTGTCCAGTTGCTTTTGGTCGATGCGAGTTACCAAAATGCTGCCGATTGCTGCCTGTATCTGCGGCTGTATGTAGCTACACAGAGAGAAACATGCTGCTCTTAAGCTAAATATAAGCGCACACTATTGTGCATTAAGCACGAAAAACTAGAATTTCAGAATTACAAGAAAGCACTAAAAAGAATCTTAAAAGCACATAATATGTTATGAAATAAATATTAAACAAACTGACTTAAAGAATCGACTGATATAATTATTAAAAATAATAATTGCTGTAATCTATTTATAGGTAAAATTAACTTACTATTACCTTTTGTATCTGAAGAATTCTATCAAAAATAATTATTTTTTCATTAATTTAATTTTTTTAATTTAATTTAATTCAATAATTTGAAAAGAAAACCAAAAACACTTTTTAATACTAAATCCTTATTTTAAATATTCTATATTGTTTTCTTTTTTTTTAATATTCTATATTAATGTATTTTTTTAAAATGCTTTTGATTATTGTATTTTATGAAACCTTGACTGAATTATTTTTAATTATTTTTTTTTTTCATATCATTATTCTGTATATTCAAAATAAAGAATTTTTGTATATATTTCAAGATTTGTTTATGTATGCCTTAACATATTTTTTAGATATTTTGTAATAAAAATTTAACTATTTCTGACATTTATATATTAAATTAAATTGAATAAAATTATTAAATTAAATTTGTTTGCTTGTGAAATAGTTTAATAGTAGAAACTAGAATTGTTTTCGTACTTGATATCGGGTGCTGTTTTTTCTACTTCTACCTGCAAAGTTAGTTGCTCAAGAGCTGTTGTTGGGCAAGGGAATTCTTGTTTTTTTTTTCTCGCAGTGTAGGCAGCTTATGTGTCTCTGTGGCCATTGTGGACTCTGTGTCTGTGTCTGTGTGTGCTTGAGTCAGTCTCTGGTCTCTGGTCTCCGGTCTCCGGTCTCTGGTCTCTTTTGCATATTCATTTTAATGTGGTAGGCAGGAGAGAGAACACCAGTAGCCAATTGCTTGGCAGTTAAGGTTGCACCAATTCGTTTAATAATAAATAATGAAACAACACAGAGCAAAAAGCGTTAGCATTCGCTGGTAAATGGCCAAAACGAACCAACGGCAACAGCAACAACAATAACAACACGCCAATTTGACATATTGATTTCTTTATTGAACGAATACTTTTGACCAGCACATTCATGCACAGTGCCTACCAACAAATTGTCTACAATCCAGCCAGTTCCACAATTTAGCGTGCTGACTGTGATTAATAGCCAAATGACAAAGTTCCCTAGCAGAGTGTTTGCATATCGATTAGCTTTCCGATTACGATATTTGAATGGATTAAGCCAAACTATATTCATATTTGATTGGCGTCTCCGTTTTTCAGTGGAGCATGCCTTTAAATTGATTAGGTTTAGTTTTATTATAATTCTCTTTATGAATAAGAGCTTACATGATTCAAGTAACTCTTATGTAGTCCATTTTAAATAATTTAGGATTTTTATAAGCGCTTTTTGTCTTGAATTAGAATTTCTTGCAATTCATTCTTAGTCTCTAAATCAATCCTATTCTTAATGCAAGAAATATATAGAACGCAACGAAGAAAGTCCTTAAAAATCAAGAAAGTTATGCCTGAAAACAGATTTATATAGCAAGTCAGTCAAGGCTAACAAATTCATCTTTATAGAGATATATTCTGTAACTTTGTACCCTACAACATCTATCTGCGTAACCTTTTACTCTATGCTCAATGTGGTATTATTAGTATACCTTAAGATAATAAATAATACAGGGTGTTTAAAGCAAACAAACTGGCTTTGGGCTAAAAGTCGGACGTTTTGATGAATTGATACCCACAGGCATACGTGTATCTGTGTTTGTTGAGGTGTAAATTGAGATAAACTTAGACAAATGCCTAGATGAACTTTGGCCTAAATTAATTCAACTAAAGATTCTCAGATATAGTTTGGCAATAAACAGTTAATCAGACTTTATCCTGTCGAACAGAGCGTGCAAATCGCAAGATTTAAGCCCAGAAAAAAATAAATAATAATACAATAAAAAAAATAAAAAAAAGCCGCTGACTGCCTGTTTTAAAAAGCTGCTAAACAAGAAAATTATGATTATTATTTAATGACTCAATAAATCAAAAATGTGCTGGCCATATACCATATTGTGATTCGGACCTGGACTGTTATTAAATATTGCTATTATGGCTGGCTATTGTTGCTGTTGGTGTTGATATTGTTGTTTTTATTGAGCATTAAATGCCTAATTAACAAAACGCAAAAATACCAAAGCCCCAAACATCAAACAGCCAACGGGCATGAGGGGGCGACAGAGTAAAGCGCGATCGACAACATCGATTAGTCTAGTATACAAAATAAAAACAAATAAAAACAAATAACAACTTACAGCCCCTCGCATCTGAGCAGTCGGACACACCCGACTGAATAATACCCTGCAGCCCAAAAAGCCACAGCCTACAATTACAAATATAAATATCCATACAAAAGACTAATTTATACACGACACAGATCGACTCAGTTGGTGATCCTGATCAAGAATATATATATATGCATATTTCTGGATATTATGTATATTTGCACAAACTTTGTATGCCCTTTTTATACCCATTTATATTGAGGGTAGGGTACAATGATAGTTTTTGATTGAGTTTTGCACACGAAAGCTGCGAGCATGAAAAGTAAATATAACAAAATTATGAACAAGATTTCGCCGACTTAGAATATTAAACAGTTTAGAAACCGGTTAAAAAGTAGATACAAAAAATCAATTACAATTATTTAGAGTAACATAACTAAGATTTGATTGTTTTATATGTATTTACGAACTTGTTAGCCAACATTCGTGTGATTTTGAAAGAAATTTATGAATTGGAACCATTTATATAAATCTAAAAATAAAATTAAAAACGGTTAAGCACTTAAATATCTTATACTAAATGTAGCTATTTATATATTTAACTATATGAAACAGTTTTGCAATTTATACACAAAGATGTTTTAGAAATTGTTTATTAAAATTAGAAAATATATAAGTATATATTCAAAATTATATTATTATTAATATCGTGATTATTTTGGGGAATTTTTGAAATATGCTACCAAGAAATCTAAAATTAGTTTATTTTTTCAAGTGCAAAATTTATGCAATACACTTTGGGGAAAAAGTCTAAAATAATGCAATAAATGATATATCAAATATATAGTTTTTTCAAGCATTTAATTTCTTGAAGAAAATATATTAATTTAAAATAAAACATTTATTGAACAAATAATTTGTGATTATTTTATTATCACATTGAAATTATTATTATTTTATTATTGAAACCTATAGCTATACCATATGCTGGCGTTATGACAGCTGGAAATATGGTTGTTGTTATTGGTAAAACGAGTACAAAAATCGTGAATATCATTTGAGTAAAGCTAACTATTTTTTATGAGCAGTTAACAAGTTCCGCCATAATTATGGGCCCCTCTCCTCGCTGCACGATAATGATCGCCTAGCCAATGATCGCAGCAACAGGAACAATAATAAACAAAAAAAAAACAAAAAAAAAACAGAGAGAGAATGATATGTATAGTCCATAGAGCCTAGAGTCGGTTGTGGCTGCATTCTATTATCAGCATTTTTAGGCGCAAAGTAGAAAATTACAACCTGCACACACGCTAACGCTAATGTAAGCAGAGCCCCCAAGAGCCCAAGAGCCCAAGAGACTGGGCAGAAGAAAACTAAAAATTGGTAGAGAAAGAGCCCAAAACCAGGCATACCTTACCTTTTGCCTGGCCCCGAAAATTACCCACAATTTTCAGGCAACAACGTTTAGGTTTCTCGGCTTTTTTTCTCTCTTTTTTTTTGGTTATAGTTGCTGTTGCTGTTGCTGCTGCAACTGGCAGCCTGAGGGCAATTTTCTCAGGTTTTTGAAGACACTTCACGGCTCTGTGCAGAGACTGACGAATGTGGGAACAAGGCTTGCGACGAATTTTATATAAACGTTTTCGATTTTTATTAAGCTGAAGGCTCAAGGGCAGCATGCAGCCCATAGACAGGCCATAGAACATCAGCAACAACAGCAGCAACAGCAGCAACATTGCTCTAACTAATCGTATTTGTAGTGCAAATGACAGCAATTGTTGCTGCTGTTGTTGCTGTTGCTGCTGTTGCTGTGGCTGCAATGATTGCCAAGCAAATTTGTCATGTCAACAAGAAGCTGCAGCAGCAACGGTTGCTGTCAGCCTGCTCTTGACAAACAGCTTAAATGGTCAAAGGTGATGCTGTGATTTTCATTGAGAAAATTGTGCACTGGAATTTAATTCATTGCATTCAAATCGCTCTGCTGCTGCCACAGTAGCAGCAGCAACAGCAGCAACAGCAGCAGCAGCAATTGCTGACTTTGCTATTTGCATGCAACTTATTTGTCAAACGAGCAGCAGCAACATCAGCAACAGCAGCAGCAACTTGCCAACAATTTCTGCGTACACATTTCAATTGAGAAATTGTTGTGTGGCAGCTGCTGCCATCCGCATTCGCAACAGCAGCAGCAACAGCAACAGCCATTGACTGCAACTTGGCTACAAGCTTGACTTGGCTTTTGGCCAATTTGTGGGCGTTGCTGCAAAATGCAAACGGCAAACGGCAAAAGGCAAAGAGATACTAGCAAAATGCTCGTTGCGTTTCAATTGCATTTGCTGCATATTTTGTCGCCGTCGTTTTCAAAATAGCATAAATATGCATGCCTCAATAGATTTTGGCACGCCAGCAACAACTGCAGCGAAGCTGCGACAGCAACCAAAACGCCCACTTTTTGCCCCCACATCAAACGCATTGGCAATTTTTGTTCGTCGTTACCAAAGTGGCTACAAAAATGAAATTAAAACTGAAACAAGTTTAAGCGCTGCACCGTGGCTCCACTCGACGATATATCTTATATACATTTAAACACACAGCTCGCGCTGCGCGCTCTTCCGTACATTATTCAAATATATATTTATAACATACAACAAATAACAAAATACTTTTTGTCTGTAGCGAGCGATGAGTAAATTAAATTAAGAAATCGAATAAGAAACTGCGAAGATATGCAACAGAAGATTTTGTCGATTGAGCAGAAGAGTGTTTTTGCATGCGATTTAGGAGGCCAAATATTACAATTGAATTACAGCGTAAAATCAATGATTTATTAAGAGTTGCTTAGATCGTTTCTATGGAAGCTATGGGATGCTATAGTGGGCCATATTTTTAGACCCTTTACTTTAAAAAATAAAAAGGGTCTATTAGTTTAGGACAAAGAGGAAATGTGTGTAACACCCAGAAGGAGGCGTGGCAGACCCCATAAAGTATATATATTCTTGATCAGGACGACAAGACGAGTCGATATAGCCATGTCCGTCTGTCCGTCTGTATGAACACCTAGATCTCAGCAACTATAAGAGCTAGAGACACCATATTCGGGATTTAGGTTCTCCTATTCAGTAAGCAGAACGAGTTTGTTTTAGATTTTGGATACCTCTCCCCCCTTCCCTCGCAAACCGCAAAAATCTACTGCAACCACAGCTTTAAAGTTATTGACTTGTAATTTGGTACGTAATTAGCTAATGACATTCTTTATTGACACTGTGAATTTCATTCCGATCGGATAAGAAAATATCGACTGATCTGTCCCGTCCATATTTATTATTGTATTAAATTGGTGTTCTAGATTTTTATTAAAAATTTCAGAATGATATCTCAGATAAAACTTTGTATATTTGTCGTATACTTTCAAGCAAGCCCGACCACTGTGCGTTGTTGCTGTCTACATTGCTGTTGATGTTGCTGTTGTTGCTGTTGGTATGCTGTTGCCTTGCAGCTTTGCGTCCACCTTCGTGCCGTGGCAAATCAATCAATTTGCTTGGCTCGCTCGGCTCGCTTGGCATATTTTGTTGCTGGGGATAATCGCTGCGCTTCATCAGGCCACAAACATGAAACATGAACATCATCAACGCCATTTCAGCGAGCGCCTTGGCTCAAAGTTATAAACCCAATTTCGGGCGTATGACTTGGGACCCAACGTGCAGCGACTTGGCTCGATTCAGGCCAAACTGGATCTCGATCTGCACAAGGACAACGAGGCCTCAAAAAAAGCATATTAAATGCTTAAGTACACGCTCGCCTGGTGGTAATCACAGCAGATACATCTTAAGCAGCAGGCGCACACCAACAACACCAACAACAACACCAACAACAACAACAACACCAACAACAATAATGGTATTACCAATGGCAAGGCAAGGCAAGGCGACTGATGTTATGGCCATGTTGCTGCGGGCCTCAACAGCGGATACAATGTTTGTATGCTTATGTATGTTAGAATGTACACTGACAGAAATATGCATATCAAATCAAATTATTCAAGTCCATATTTGGCAGATATAAATAAAAGCCAAGCATCGAAAACCATGGCGTAGCTATAACTTATTTCATAAATCATATATCATATCCATAGCAATAATTTTTCATATTGTTTGCAATAATACTAAATAAATCTAAAATAAATAAAGTAACAAAAGCCCTAGATACACATTCATAAAATAAGTATTATATAGCTCAATATAAAAAATGTATATTCATAAAAATCCGTACAATTTTTGTGAATTATAAACTTATTTATAATCTTGCTTAAGACCGATTGCAAAAAAATTAAATATAAACATTAAAAAAATTAAAAAACATGCTTTAGTTGATTTGCAAATCATAATCGTAAAACGCTATACTTTAAAAAAGTTTAGGGATCTATTAAAATTAAAAAAAAAAAAATTAAAAAAAAAAACATAAATAAAGTTCATGCTTTTTTATCTTTTTATTTAAATTTATTTTTGCTTATCATTTGCACAACTTTGAACAAATTTTTATGAATAATATTCTCTCTTTTGTTTGTAGTACTTTTGACGCATATTTATTTATGTAAATTTGTAAAAATAAAATTAAAATGAAAATAATAATATTAATATTATATGCCTGTATTTATATGGTATTTCTTTCATTGAGCTTTTCATACTTGAAATTTAAAAAAATCATTTATAATATTGTTCAATAAATTTAAATTCACAAAAAAAATATTGACGAATACTTTATGTATTATTTTGTGTAGATTATTTAGATGTATAAATTAGATTACATATATCGTCAATTTTTTCATATTTAAAATTTTGAAAATTTTAAAAATATTAAAAATTATTATGATATTAGAGATATACAGCTTGTTACTTATTCGCTTACATTTACAATCTTTTTTGCAGTGTATATTCATTGCTGTGCGCGCTGAAATACACAAAATGCTCACAGACAGCAAAGTTGTTGCAGCCATGTTGCTGTTGTTGCTGTTGCTGTTGCTGTTGTTGTTGTTGTTGCTGTTGTTGTTGCTGTTGTTGCTGTTGTTGCTGGCATTGATAATGCGCCTCGCTTGACCTTATGACTAGACTGAGACATTAGATTAAAAGTCTCGATGCCATGCAGCTGGGCCACGGCACTTGTTGCTGACGTGCCGTCGTCAAAGTGTTGCTGCGGTGCAATTGCCGATTAACGATTGCCGATTAACGATTGCCGATTGACCAGGCAACATTTGTGTGTGGGCTGGCATAGAAAGTGCCCGCTGCTGGATGCAATCTGCAGCACTAATTGCAATTGCAGAATGTTGAAAAATGAAATTAAAAACGTTTTAGATGTATTAAAATAAAGAGCGTAAGCAGCAGGCAATGGCATGCCAGCCGACACGCAATTGCAGCAGCAGCAGCAGCAGCAATTAAAGCGGCAACAACAGCCAAGGCTGACAGCAGGCAACAGACGGCCGCAACATGCAGCAGCAACATGCAGCAGCAACATGCAGCAGCAGCAGCAACATGCGATTTTTACAAGCTATGAATAATGAGCGAAATAAAACTGCGACTGCCACCAAGTGCCTTTTGCATGCATTTGTCAATTTAGCATGCCATCAAACATCCTTTCAATTCTGTTTGACAACAGACAATGCCGCCAGTGCTGCCGCTGCATGAATGTCATGCCACATGGCTGCCTAGCAGCCATTTGCATGCCTCGCTAGAATGCAACGCAGCGTTGCAGCAACATCGCACAGCAGCAACAGCCAAAGCGTCGGTGTTGAGCATCGCTTCACTTGTTAACGCGAGTGACTAACGAGTGCATCATTAAATGACTTTAACGACTTCATTTCAAGTCCAACATAATCCCCAAGTCGCACAATTCTGGATGCTGTCGTCACCAGCACCAGAGCCGCCAGAAATAGCCAGATCGAGAATACACAGTACATAAAAATACACAAACACACGGCCGTAAAAATAGCTTCAAATAACTTAACAAATCTAAAATTATTTAAACAAAATATTTTAAATAATATATCATTAACCCATAAATCAAGCTGGTTAAAAGGGAAAAACAGTTCGAAACTAGGGTGTTAAGCATTTCCCTCATAACCAGAGGCTCACAAGATCGAACTACACTGGGATCTACTTTTACTATAATATAAACAGATAGTTTAACAAATTTCAATTCTTAGCTCACTGAGTATGTATATGGCAGCATTTGAAATAGTACTATCTGAATAGCCGAAATTTTGCATCAATACTTCCCTAAGCTTATTAACATTGAGCCTACAGAACGAAAAATCAAATACCTGCAATATTGTTTCTTTAATATCTTCAGGGTTTATTAACCGAATTTAATATTCTTTTCAGAATACATAAATATAATGGTGGAGAGTACATATTCGGCATAGCAAACTTCTATGTTTAATTACGCTTCTTTTACCCAACATTTGAAATAAAATTGATATACACCTATTTGAATTTTGAATTTTGATGATCTAGCTTAAATAGCTTACGAGATATCAGCGTTCAAACACACATACAATAAATTAAAGATGCAAAAAATAATAAACATAATGATATATTTTCAAATGGATAATAAATAACAGTTTCCGAAAGATCCGCTAAATTGGCAACGCTGATCGCCAGATTATGCTGTTTATGGGAAGCCGCTAAAACTTTCAAGTAAAATACAATTTTTATACCCTGTGCCCATTTGAAAAATGGGAAAAACAGGGTTATTAACTTTGTGCGAATGTATGTAACAGGCAGAAGGAGGCGTGGCAGACCCCACAAACTATATATATTCTTGATCAGGGAGACGAGCTGAGTCGATTTAGCCCTGTCTGTCTGTCTGTCTGTCCGTCTGTCTGTCTGTCTGTCTGTCTGTCTGTCTGTTTGGATGAACGCGTCGATCTCAGCAACTACAAAAGCTAGAGATGCCGTTTTGGTTGCTATAGGTAGGTAGTTATCTTACGCAGATCAAGTTTATTTGAAGACGTTGATGTCACTCCTCCTTTACGCCCAAAAATCAATAAAACTCACACAACCTCGTGTTTTTTAACATACAAAGTTGAATAACAAGCGTAATATTAAACATAGTATGTTGTTATTCGGAACATAAGTTCCCTTATATTATATTTAACTATCCTGAAACACGAATTGAAATCGGTTAAGAAACACAGGAGATATAAGCTTCACAATAGTTGAACTTAAAAGTTCAAAAACAAGCGTAATATAAAACATAGAATGTTGTTATTTGGTATATATACTCTCTTCTATTATAATTAACTATTCTGAAAAGAGCATTGAAATCGGTTAATAAACAAACTAGATATAAGCTACGCAATTGGCAGCGTAGCCCAGCAGCGCAGCAGCAGCAGCGCAGCGCAGCTGGCGCACGTAAAATGGAAGAATAAGAAGTACTGCTGATACGCTTAGTGTGACAGTTTTATAAAATTGTATATAAAATAAAAGGCCCAGGGTATTCTACAGTCGGGCCCGTCCGACTGCTCTGCCCCGTCCGACTGATCTGCCCTGTCCAAATTTTTTTATTTTATTTACTTTATGGACAAGGCGTTGACGGAAATTGTTTTAATTTAATACAATTCAATTTATTTACAGAATAGAACGTCAATTATCTAAATAACTTGCAAAGAGCGATTATTACAATAATTTAATTATTTATATAACCCTATATAATATATTTATTTAACTAGTGCACTCGCAACTTATATATATTAATTTGCATAAGCCCAGTCGAAGTTGTTTTAAATTGCATGGGGCAAAAACCAGCTAGAGAGCAACAAAACTCATACAAATTTGCAATGAAATTGTGCAGCTATTAAATAAATAAAAATAAGTTTATAAATTGAGTTATTTTGTTAAACATTTTCATGTTGAATCAAAGTCTGTTAATCGTATG
The DNA here is from genome assembly GCA_035045125.1 of Hypselothyrea guttata. Classification (NCBI taxonomy): domain Eukaryota; kingdom Metazoa; phylum Arthropoda; class Insecta; order Diptera; family Drosophilidae; genus Hypselothyrea; species Hypselothyrea guttata. Next base: position 108,091 of record JAWNNJ010002263.1, read on the forward strand.
CCATCTTTGATATGGCCTCAAAATTTCCACTCAATTAGCGCATTCCAGCATATTATCGCTCTGGAAATATGGCATGTATGGGGTATTTTAACAATCTGTGCTGCGCCTTTTTATGGCTATAAATCAATGGCCCCAAGCGATCCCACATATAAATCAAGCCAAAACCTGCTATATTATATATTTGCCCACAAGAGCAAATCAGTTGACACTTCCCAGGCATCGGCAGAAAAATCAAATGCCCATAAATCAGGCCAAATTGTTACAGTTCATAAATGAAAAGTTGCAAATATTTTTGAAAGCTTTTCCCTGGCGGGAGATTTTCTTTCTCGTCGCTCGTTTCCTGTCGGCTGTCCCCCTTCCACCTTCCCCCATCTTGACTTTACTGTTGTTATTTACACCATGTACGACATTCAGTCAACGCCGTGTGTTGTCTTGTCAGTCAACAACACTTCAGCACTTGCCAGATATATGGCCATATAAAAAGGCATGAAATGTGCGGCAAACGCACTAAGGAAATGCCATTTACATGCGGACAGCCGGACGGATGGACGGATGGACTGCAAATACTATAAAACTGCAGGCGCTTAACAGCTCAGCTGAGCAGAGATCGCACAGCTCAAGAACTGCAGAGCCCAAAAAGAAAAGACATCCCATGGTAGTTACAATGGGACACAAACATCAATCTAAGCGCATATAACGTCGTTTGAGCCGCCTTAAGCGGATACTGTAGACTCAAAAAATCCCTTGAAACAAAGGTCAAAACTTATCCGCAACTACACAGAACAGTCGAGGGTTATCGACAATAGACATGCTGCTGCTTACTTTTTTTCCAAATCAAATCCTGCAATATTGTTTCCTTAATAACTTCCTTTTTTATTAGGTAATTTTTTTACAAAAGATAAAAACAATAATCGAGGGTATACTATATTCTGTGTTACATCTTTCATATTCAATATTACGATTGTTATTTGGTTTTATCGATTAGGGCGTAAAGAGGGCGTCGCATTTATCATTTTATATAAATTTGATTTGCGTTGATATAAATCTACCTACTTTTAAAAAATGGCTACTCTGGCTCTTACAGTTCCCGAGAGCTACGAACATGGCTAGATCGACTCATCTCGGATCTGCCACGCCCCCTTCAGCCTGTTGCACACATTCGCACAATGCTATTAACACCGTTTTTACATATTTCTTGGGTACAGGGTACAGAAGTAATAACCAATATTAAAAGAGAGCAAAATGTTGAGCAAATTTCTACCATCTTCGACTGTCGGTTGCGTTCGACTGCAGCCTCTCCGATTCTTTTTTTATTTATAGCATCTACACGCATGGCATACTCCCAAATGTAGCCTGTCTGCAGAGTATTTAAAAATGCAGCATTTTACAAGCATTGAGAGCCCCATTCAGACCGCTTGACAGCAACTTATATGGCTCCGAGACCGCTGCTCTCTTCCTGTTCGCATTCTGCTATATCGCTGTTTCTCCCTCGCTCTTTCTTTCGATTTTATATCGATTTCAAACCAAAATAAAAAATGAAAAACCTGCAACTGCGACTGCGACTGCGACTGCGCCTTTTCGGTATGATTATCACAATTATCTGTAATTCAGACCATAAATCATTTCATTCTGCAGGAAACCTTAAACGTAACCCAATCTGTTATAGCTATGGCTATGGCTATAGCTAAAGCTGAAGCTAAGGCTGTTTTCGTTTTGGCTGATTTTTTTTTAGCAAGTTATACAAGGCTCTATAAAAAATAGATACACATAAATAAATAACTTTGCTCGCTGGCTATGAGCCGCGCTTGTGTTGGATTGTGTTGATTTTGCCTTATATGGCGGTCGGTCGCCATCGCCATCGCCATCGCCATCGCCTTTGTTTTCGGAGCCGGTACTTTGAAAAAGCAGAAAAAGGTCCATCAAGTTAGTGCAAATGGGAAATGGGTGTAACAGGCAGAAGGAGGCGTGGCAGATTTCTCCAAACATACATATCTAGAGACATCATATTTAGTGTTTAGGTTCTCCTACGCAGTAAGCAGATCAAGTTTGTTTTAAATATTGCATACCTATCGCAATTTTAAAGCCACAGTCTTGTAATTTGGTGTGTATTTAGCTTGTAGAATTCTCTATTGACACTATGAACTCCACGATAATCGAATACAAAACAGCAAAGATATGCAACAGACAATTTGCTTAAATTTCTTACATGCAGGCGTTTAGCGCATAATCGATAGCGAATGATTATAGAACCACAAAGTGCAGGGTCTGCCACTGTCGGTTACGTCCGACTGTGGCCTGCCGCCTAGCCGATCTACTCCGTCCTTACTGGCTGTTTTTGCCGTTGCTGTTGCCGTCACCAAGTCGCAAAACGAAAATTTACAACACGATCAAACAATTGGAAAAGCTGTTTCGCGTTGCGCTCTGGCAATCGATTGAAGACGGCAAAGACAGCAAAGACAGACAGAGAGCACAGATCCTCGGGCCTCGGCTTACAGTTTGGATGGATGTACCGAGAGGTGTTCAACTGCAACCAGCTTGGCCAACAACTTGTTGTGCTGCGGTTACAGCCGAGTATTAAAATTGATTAACTCATGAACTTGCATTCAAATCAACGCTGACAAACGTTTTGACTTCGCGTCAACAAAATTTATAACAAGTTGTTGATGTTGCCAGTTGCCGTGGCTTGTGCAACCGTCACGAGACAGACTATTGGCCGAGACTTGGCTTGGCCTAAACTTCAAAATGATCCCTTGTGTGCCAATGAAATGCCAATGCATGTCTCACTTTTTTTCCATCATCATATTTGAGCTGCTCTGAGGCGGTTGTTGTTGTGGTCACACTCTGTAGATGCCGGCACGATTTCGAGCATCATGAAAAAAGCCACAAAGCATGAGCTTAAAACATGACAAGTTATGTAAGCTAACATGGTATTAAAATGTTATTGAAATGTTAAGTTTGGCTTAAAACAATAAAACATAAGGTTTTAGTCGGATCTGTTAGCGCTTGGAAGGTCTCATCAAAGTGCACGTGATTTGTTATCTACAAAGTATAAATTTAAAAAACCTTTAAAGGTTTTTGCAGTTTTTTTTTTAATTTTAAGAGATAAACAAAATACTTTTTAAAAATATTATAAGCTTTATTGGGTTTCATCTGCAGTTTGGCAAACTTAAATAACTTAAAAAATAATATTTTCAATACGCTCGTTGGAGGAAAATGTTATTGAGAACCAATTACTTACATTTTTTTTATGAAAATTAACCTTCACAATTCGTACTCACAATATATTAAAAAGTTAAACAAAAATAAATATTTAGCAAACGCCGTTTTTTAATAGTATAATATCAACAGCCATCAAATTCGTCTTTAGTAATATTGGCAATAATAAAAATAATACAAAAAAACGATAAATTATATGCATCATTCTTTCAGAACAAAAAACATTTTTTAAATAATCTATATTAATTTATAAATTTAATTTTGATTTACTAATTTTAGTCCACAGGCAAATTTTAAATCAAAATAAAAAGTAAATACAGCAAATGAATATAATCTAATCTTTTTCCCTCATTTGTTCCTAATTTAATTAATTTTAATAATTAAATTGTATGCATAATTAACATAATTAAAACTAATAGAAAATTATGTACTCTATACCATACAGTAGTTATTTTTTTATTATCTTGGAGGAATTTGTGAGAGAACTGATTTTAGACGACATTAAATAAATAAAAATAAATATTTATATAAGTATATGGTATCTAAATTTGTAATATTCTAGGGTGCGATGATGTCATAGCAACCCTACACGCTGGCCATAATCGACAATTTTTACTGTTGATATCAAACAATAATTATGCAAGTACAAAACGTTGGCAATAAAGTAAAATGGAGCATAGTACAATGATGACATAATATGACTGCAAATGTGGGTGTTAACGCGGGGGTGGTGGGCGTGGTGGGCGTGGCCGAGGGCATTGCAACGCCTGTCATCGGTTGTCACCTGCTGGCTTACATTTGGCCGTCAGGCAAAGTGAGTGCCAACAGACAAAGGCAAATAGAGAGACAGACAGCCGGAGAGCCGCAGAGCGAGACAGCGCGATGGCGAGCGAGGGAGAGGGAAACATAATTGGGTTGGGGCTAAGTTTGGAGCAATGTTTCAGCTCGACTCGTTCGACTTGGGCAAGAACAAAGTATAAGGTACGCGATTCAATGGCTAATTAGAAGCGCACTCAGTCCATTAGGTTGCAATTGCAATTGCAATTGTTGTTGCCGTTGCTGTTGCTGTTGCTGCAGTTGCAATTGCAATTGCTGTTACTGCTGCTGCTGCTGTTGTTGTTGGAGTTGGTAATTGCCAGGGCCATCTAATATGCATTTAACTGGAAACTGTCGGCCATTTAGCCATTTAGCCATTTAACTTAACTAGTCTACTGTGTACTACATGCCATTTAGCATGTTAATTGTGCTCAAATTTAATGCAAACAAATGAAATATATGCAAATTTGGCATTTGTTGCTGAATATGCATGGTTTTTGATTAGCACCTGACACGTGGAAGTATCGTTTAAGCCGTTTAATATCAGCCATCAAATAATGCAATTTCACCTGGCCTATGATTTGTTTTGAATTTCAATTGATTCATTTGACTAACAAATAATCGGTGAGGATGGAGCAGATCAGTCCGCTATAAGGCTACACGCGTACGTAACTGACAGTAGCAGCCCCTGAACTTTGTTTTTTTTTTATTCGATCGTAATGCAATTCACAGATGGCCAGAATTCATCGATGAACATGCCAAATTGCAAGTCTGTAGCCTTGAAATTGCGGCCATAAGTAACTGAAAAATATGCTTCTAATCAGCTTGAAACATTGCGTATACGCAGCGTTAAACAGGCGCGAGTGTGACTTTTTCGTACGGCAACAGCGAAACAGCGAAAGAGCGAAAACTGCAAGTCAGCTTCGTTGGCCTTTTTTTAGTAATTGAAAAAGACGGGCAAAGGAAACCAATTGAAAACACTCGCCCTCGGCGCTTTTGAAGTGCCCAAAAGACGGCCTTTTAATGCGCTCCCGCTCCCACTGTTCTACATACTGCATACTACATACTGCATACTACATAGCATAGTCTATATCTGGTTGGCTCGCCGACTAGCCTCGACTTTTTCAGCAGCATCATGCCAACTAATTTTTCAAATGACGCAAGTTAATTGCGTCGGCCCGGCCTATTGTCAAAGGTGAAAATGCACAGGCCGTCGCACAAAGCGAAACGCATTCATTAAGCCAAATCATATTAAGTAAATAGTATGTCGAGCAAGCATGGAGAACAAAAAACCAAAAAAAAACAGGGTATCAGCTGAAAACTACAAGAAGCACATTGCCCACTGTCAATGCACTGCGAGAAATGCAATTCATTTGCATGCAACTATTGCTGAGGCGCCGAAATTATGCGTTTTAAACTCAGGGGTATAAAGTTAGGTACTTCATAAATACTCGCTCCCATTATTTATTAATTATATTAATTTAAGAATTTAAGAAATTAAAATAGTAATTACAAAATTTTAATAACAATTAAATGAATCTCAGCACATTAAGTTTTAGAACCTTTGAGATGCTGCGGGCTATCCTATAGATACTTTTGATGCTTTTTCTCTGCGTCTATAATCAGTCAATGATATTTAAGAGATCATCTTAATAAACGATCTTTATTCTTTTATATCTTTATAGATATATATTTTACTAAATTAAGTAGAAATTTGATTTAGGAAAACGCTGAATCTAAATTTATTTTCTTGCACGTTTGTGCATTCCCCATGAAGTTTGAGTGTTAACGGGTCTTAGATTTAATATTTCTGTCCCAAGTTGTGGGCTTTTTTATGTACTTTTAATCTGTAAAGTTTTTGAATGTAAGGGCTAATACGACAGAGTTCAGGGTTTTTGAGATTTGTTGTTGTTGGGAAGAAACGTTAACGTAATGGAGAAAAAATGATCTCACATAAGAATGGGAAAATCTAATTGCATTCTTAGTATAGTACAGTCCAATATAACATTTTACCTTATGAGTTTCTTATAGAGATTGTTCATAGATTTTTTATAGATAGATTATCAACACCTCAATCTCAGAAACTCTAAAAGCTAGCGCCACCATATTTAGTATATAGGTTTTCCTGTGCACTAAGCAGATCAAGTTTGTTTTAGAATTTTGAAACCTCATCGTCTTTGCCCGCTCACCACAAAAAACAATGGTAGCTACGGTTTTAAAGCTACGGACTTGTCATTTGGTATGTACGTAGCCTATACCATTCTCCATGGATACAATGAATTAAATAACAATCGGATAAGAAACAGCGAAGATATCCAACAGGCAATTTGTTCGATATTTGAGCAGATGCGTAAAATAAGCTGTAGCGAATTTGTGGGGTAATTAATTCCCATTTTGATGCGTAATTCAATTACTTTGTAGTGATTCTTGACACACAAATGCACAGGGTATCAAACTATCTGTTACTTCCGACATTATATATTTACAGGTGCTTGGGTATTTATATGCTGTTGAACACACTCAAGTGGCGAATGTAGTTTGTTTAATGGCCGTCAATTGTGCGTAGTTTCTCACTGTGTAGCCAATAGACAAATCCATGGCATCTTCACAATGCGTCCGCTGACAGCGCCTGCTGTGCACTCGGAGCTGTCAGGGATGCCGATGCCCGATGCCCGAACTGTAAATGCGACGCCCTGGCGCCTAACCAAGTTGAGAACACAACAAATTAGTCAATGACGCGGCGGTCTTTTTGCTCCAGCTGGCTTACAGCGGCTCGCAGCGCAGAACGGGTCAAAAGGAGAGCCTAGCTGAGTTTGTATTTTCATTAATATATTATTGCTTAATTTCTTTTGTTATGCTGATTATACCGACGGACAGACAGACAGACAAACGGACGGACAGACGAAGCGCTGAGCAAACGAGGCTCAAATCAGAGAGATGTGTTCATGGGAAAAACGGCAAGAGCGTTGCATGATTTTCAATAATTTAACAGCCACACACACACACACACAATCGTACACATGTATTTCAATAATCTCTTAAAGTTGTTTTATTTTTTATGTTTTTTTGTTAATTTTTTACTGCTACGTCTGATGAGCTGCAACACTTTGTATCCAGCATAAATGTTAATTTCAGTTTGCCTTGGTAATTTATCATATTTCTTGCATGCCCTCTACCCCACTCTGGATCTCTCCCGTTCTCCCGTTCTTCGGTTCTCCTGCTCTGTCTCTGTCTCTGTCTCTGTCTCTGTCTGTTGTCCGCCGTCTTTAAACGCTTTTAATTAAAACCAATGCGCATGTGTAACTTTCTTAAGCAGACCCCAGAGCAGATTAGAGCGCTCTACTCGAATGCTGCTGGTCTAATCCCAGTGCCAGTTCCCAGTTTTCAGTCCCGATCTCAGTCCCAGTCTCATCTCTCACTCTCGCCTAGAGTTCGCTTTGAACTTGGCCGACAGCACGTTTGTAAAATGATTGATGTGGTATTAATTTTAATAAACGCCTGCTCGCTCCATCAATATGCATACGCATACCAACAATAACAGCTCTCAGTGGTATTATACTTAGTATACCTGTTCCGGCTCCAGTTCTGACTCTCTCTCTCTCTCTATCTTTGTCATTCTATCTGTCTCTGTCTCTGTCTCTGCACTCCGTTAGTTTTAGCACTTGCGTGGTGTCTGCACTTTATGCTTGTGGCATTGCCAGTTTATGATTTTTTTCTTTCTCTCTCTGCTGGCCAGATGGCCAGTTGGCCAGATGGACGGACAAGTCGAGCAGACAGGGCTCTCAACAATTTTGCGCCTGTTTGGCTGACTGCTTTATGGTCATTATCGGCGTTACCAACTCTATTAAAAGTGTCATGCAATTGGCCAATGGCCATGCGCTGCAAACCGAAACAAAACTCATCAATTTCGATAAGCCAAGCTGCATATTACATGCCACAGAACTGACAGAGCCCACAAAGTGGCAATAGAATCATCAGTCGCAATGACGTCTATACTGTCCCTCTCGTATATCCCTCGATCTCAATAAGTCAATCAAGCGTTTTCGTGCTTGAGTCAAGAATTTGCGATCTCAAAAGTTCAATAAGACACAAAATTTTTGATCAAAGATCGCAATTCTTATTTATATTTTCTAGAACTTTTCAGATTCAAATAGGCAAGTTTGTAAAGTCAGTAAGGGATATGTGAGTGCTTAGTTCGGTTAAGACACTTTAGTTCAGTAGGAAGTGCAATAAACGTTTGAGATTTTAGAACAATAGTCCCCACTAGTAGCAATAATAATAATAAGTTTAAAATAAGTTACGATTTGTTCTTAATTTAATACTTCATTCCGCTCTATGCTCTAAATAATCTGCATTTATTAACGATTCTATTCCGATTTGTCGTTATAACAAGATTCTGTAGAACGAATAATTTTTTAATTTTAAGTTTTTAAAGTGTAATGGATGATTTCAAATTTTATATGCCACGCCTCCTCCACGCCCCCGCCAATAAGACGTGTTCTGATCGGATAGCGCTTGTTCTCAATAATCGAAATATGTTTTGCCAAATGCAAAAAATATATCATATTAAAGTTTATTTTTGTATCTTGTAAAATTTAGACTATAATAATTCCACTAATCTAAAACTATTCGCATAAAAAGGAAAGTTTGTGAATTCGATATTTATGTTTAAGATCTTAAAAGAAAGATGTATAGTAAGTACTGAGGGCATCAAAGTTTCAATTGTTCGATTCGCATCCATTTGTATCTATAACAAAGTTATTTGAACACTTGAGTTCTTGTATGTTCGATATATAATAATCATAATAGAATACTTTCACAACACTTTTAAAATATTAGTTAAATTATCAAGTGTGTGTGTGATCTGTTTTTGCATTATAATTATCATTAAAGTTTCTTTTTGAAGACGAAATTATTAGTTTGGGCTAAGTAGGTTGAAAGCGGCGCAGAACAAAGCGGCAAGATCATTAACTAAAACTGTCAAACAGTGTCAGAAATGGTGGATATTGGCCACTTCCGCATCAGCGTTGATTGATTTATTGTGCCATAAACTCAATTGGCTAAAGGCGTTAAGAAGTCAGCTCCTTTTTTTTTCAAAAAAAAAAAAAAAAGAAAAGAAAAGAACTGGTAACATAATACACACTGAAAGAACGAAATCATTTCATACTTTTGGCTTCACACCTCAAGCAGCTCAACTATGCACAAATAATTGATTTGGGCAGAGGATAACCGTGATATTCTACATATCGAGGGATACAGCGCACACACATAAGTGCCACTCTATCTGTATCTGTATCTTTAGCTGTAGCTGTATCTGTATCTGTAGCTGTAGCTGTATCTCAAGCGGTGTATCTATGTCTGTGGCCTGCGTATCTGTTAAGCCGTAGCGTGAAATTCGTTTGTACACAGAGCACGGCACGCTGAACAAGCCGCAACTAATCGAATATAAGGAGCTGCCTCTGCCTCTGCCTGCATTTCATTTCGATAGATACAGATACTCGTACTTGTGCTCAGCGTTAGATACTTTCGCTTCTATCGAGCAACAAAGGAAAATCGCCATTGTGGCTCAGCGCTTCTCATTCTGACTCTGATTGTAACTACGATTCGAATTCCGATTCCTATTCCTATTCTCATTTCGATACCGATTCCGATTCTGATTCCGATTGTAATTTCGGTTTTGTAGCTGTTCCTTTGCCTGCCCAAACCCTGCATGTAAATGCCGTTTCATTTTGTTTCGCTACGATCCTTGGGCCATTGTTTGTCACTGTTTATGCGTCATTGTTCGGCCTAATGCCGTTTAAGTGGTTGATTTGCCCAAATACCTAAGGCCAACACACATTCACACTTTCTCATACATATATACACACTCTCAACTGGCAGCTGCCATCCGCAAGTCTAAAGTGGTCCATGGGGTTCGAAGCCCCATGTAGCGCCGCCCTGGGTTTGTTTATTTATTTGTCCATAATAGGCAGCCATATGGCAACGCTTAGCTGGCCTATATACCCGATTTCATTTTGTCAGATTTAGCTCAGACTATTTTATCTAAAACCGCAAAGTTTTAAGCTAAATAAAAATCATAAAAGCACCTCGTATTTCCTACTAGAAATTCTGTAATTAATTTACATTAAATTAGATTTAACAAACAAAAATCAGTACTTTATTTTAGCATATTCTGAATTTATTTAATTATTTAATTTAAAAAAATTCACTCTACAAATTCGGGCACTACAACAAATTTCGGACTTGGTTTAGAATAATGCCGATTTAGCGTCTTCTCTATAAAAGAAAAGCTTTAAGCGGAACAAAACAAATTTTACTCGTGGCTAACTTTCATTAAATTTAATGAAAAATTTAATAAAAAAAATTAAAAATAATTTAAAGCAAATTTAAATTTATACATTTAGTTCAATACTGTTGTCACTTGAGACTTATTTTCATTCATTTAATTTCATTCATTGCTCAAAGATAACTGAAAAGATCCGAACTTTAAACGGCGGCAAAAACAAGAAAATTAAATAATAAAAAAAAAAACGAGTACGTTATTCAAGTATCAAGAATTATTTATAAATCTTGATTCGCAGTTCTACAAATTTGCAAACATTTAAATAATTTCCTTAAATTATTAATTAATTAATTAAAATACGCAAATATTTACTCGAATAATTTTAACAGTATTATTTTGAAAAACTTTATACATCTAATTTTTAGAATAATACAAATTGTTTGCAGTCGTTGTTTTATTGACGTAAATTTAAAATCGTCATGTGAACATATAGTTTGTTTGCTTTTTAATTTTAACGGAAATTTATCAAAATAAAGAAAAATTCGTTATAGTTCCAACTAATCTCTCAATGATCTTTCAAAAGTAAACAAACTATGAACAATTAATGTTAAGTTTTCAAAAAGCTATAAACTTCAATTGTATGGAGAAATTTAGTTTTAGAAAACTAATATGCTTTGTGAAAAATCAGGTTTATGTTTGTCTTATAGAAAATATATATTTATCCCATAAGTTTCATGGAAAACCATTTTATTTGGCTATTAGTTTTAAGTTTTTATTAAAAACCAGCTATTTTTCTATGTCTGTTCAAATATAATACTATAATAAAGATTGCCTGGAAAAGTAGGTAAACTATTGGAGTTTTCGAAAGACGATTCGCATTTTCAGAAACAATATTATTTAAAAAGCATATTATGATTCAGATTGACTATCCTATAACATGCCTGTTTTCATACCCCATTTCCTATGCACCAAATGTAGATCGTGTTATACTCGTACTTGTAGTATTTGTTTTAAGAGCGCAATTTTCTGCAATGTTATTAATTGCTTTACGACTCGATCGGCGCATATGGTATCTGGTAACCGGTATTGACCAGCATTGGCCATGTGACAATGTTGTTTATAGCTTGTTACGTCTAGATCAGCGAAACATAGCTCTACTACACTGAGAAAAGTAAACTGCACAAAATTCTACATTTAAGAGAGTTCTCCGTTTAAATTTAGTACGAAAAGTTGGGATTAAAATAAGTTACTTAATTTCAATTGGGTTTCTTTTTGAGTTACCCTATCTTTTTGCCGCTATTCAACAGAATTCCTACACTGCGAGAAAAATCAACTAAGAATCATCGGTGTTAAAAAAGTTCAAGTAACCAGAAAAGTGCTTGATCCAATAATTTGCTTTATTTGCTTTATTTATTTTTCCATTTTCATGAACTTGCGAGATTTAAATTAAATATGATTCGTTACTAAATTAATTATCTTGCTTTAAATTCGATCTCAATTCCGTATTAAGATTTGTAATTGAATTCTAGATTAAAACCAGATTCATTATATTTTTCTGGGGGTACTTGAATATGAGAACAAAACATTATTATTGTGAAGATCTTTTTTTTTTTGTAGAAGGAATCACAAAATATTATTGAAGGAATATTTTTAAAATATTCGACCACCCTAAAAGCATGTTTCATTCAAGATCTTTATTTTAAAGCACGAATCAAGCTTTTTTTCAAGTGCACCTGAACCAAGCAGGAATTTGCTTAAGATCTTTAATTTGTAGCAGGAATGAAGCTTTATTTATCTGAGTGTACCTGCATTCTTGTTGTTGTTGAACGAATTATGTTACATTTTTCGGAGTGTACTTGAATTCTAGAACAAAACAAGATTTATGTTATTTATTATGTTTAATTTGTATTCTCTGAGTGTGATATTTGAACAAAACAAGATTCATTTAGGATCTATATTTTGTAGCACGAATGTTGCTTTATTTTTCCGAGTGTATTTGAATTCTAGAACGGAATGTAAATTTCTGTTGAGATCTTGGTGTTGTTAAACGAAAGTTGCTTTATTTTTCGGAGTGTAAAGCTGAATGCGATGCAGTACGGAGACTTGCTCTGCATTTCTCTCAGTGTTTGGGATCGTTGCTGCTGCACTTACCGGATTGACTTGCGGTTTCTGCAGATGTGTGGCAATGTTTGTGATATTCATGCCCGCCATGGCCGGAATCTGTGAGCCATACAATTGACCGGCAGTCGGTGTCATGTCCGTTAACATTGCTGCTGCTGCTGCTGCTGCTGCTGCTGCTGCTGCTGCTGCTGTTGCTGCCAATGCAGCTGCTGCTGTTGCTGGAGCGCTTGTGCTTGGCGTGGGCGTGGTCGTGGGCGTGGGCGTTGTTGTTGTTGTTATTTTGAGGCGTACAATGATGCCAAGTTGTTTGTATCGCTTTTGAAGTAAAGTTGATGTTAGCAATATTCGTTTAAGCCGTTTTGCTTAAATGTTATTGTTGTCTGCGAAAGCAAAACAAAGCACACTGAGAAAAATCTATGAAGACACGCGCGTTGCTGGCCAGAGAAAAAAAAACAAACAATAAAAAATATGCAACAAAAATTGCTGGTTTTTTTTCCGCAGTTGTTGCCAATTTGCACTTTTTGCTTGCTGTTTTTTATAATATTTGTTTAATTTTTTTTTAAATATTTTTGAGGCTTTGGTTGCCGTCGGCTGTCACTGTGAATATTGTTGCTGTCACTGTCACTGTCACTATGGCCGTCACTGTCACCTGTCAGCTGCAACTGTAACTGCAACTGTAACCGCAACTGTAACTGTAACTGCAACTGTAACTGTAACTGTGACTGTGACTTTGTAGCTGCATCAAAACTACAGGGTATAACAAAAAACACCGCAAACAAACAGAGCAACAAACAAACGAACAGTGTTGGAAAACGCACGTTGTATATATGTATTTGTGTGTATATATCTGTTTGTTGTTGTTGTTGTTGTTGTTTGTTGTTGCTGTTGCGTCGGCGGCGACGTTGGCGACAAGGAGGCGCCTGCACAAGCAAACAAAATTTTTGTATCCGCGCTAAAGTTGGCGGCGTCGTCGCTGATCGTTCAAAGGCTTGCAACTGTTTCACGCGTCGCCCAGTGCAAACAATAAGCTCGCCAGCGTCGCCGGCGACGCCAGCGTCAGCAGCGGCAGCAGCGGCAGCAGCAGCGGCAGCGACAGAGGGCGCGTCAAAAAAAAAACCAAGCTGGCGGCGAGAGAGCAGGCGAGCATGAGAGCAGGCGAGCGAGCGCGCCTCGCGATTCGCAAGCAAATGGCAGCTGAGAGAGCAACGACGACGACGTCGCGCTCTCTCGGCAGCGACGCTGGCAGCGGCCATTCCCATTCATCATGACGCAGTTACGCGCAGCGTTGGCGCAACAGAGCCAGCACTAAAGCCAAAAACCACCACCGAATGCGTGTCACACACACACACACACACACTCTCCTTGTTGTGTTTTTTTTTTTTTTGTTATGATCAAGCGGCTTTGATGATGATGTATTAGCCAAACGGGCAGCGCAGCCTGCGTCGCCGTCGCAGCTGGCGTCGTGTTTCATTTCGTTTCATTTCGTTTCATTCATAAAAGCCAGCACGCGCTCAGAACAAGTTTCGTTTTGTCTGCGCCAGGCCACGCCCACTGGCATGCGTGCTGCGCGGCGTGGCGTCTGCCATTGGCCAATCAGCGCCCTGGCTTGGGCCAGCGCAGCTGTAACCTATAATTAAAGCGATGGCCGCTGTGCGAGCGAGACGCCCATATAGCCGCACACGCGCATGCAGCAGCTAGCGCGCCTTGTCTAGCGCCAGCCAGCCAACAGCACTGTGCGAGCGAGCAGGCAACAGCGGCATTTGTCAGCATTTGCCAGCAGTTTGAAGCCGTTAGTCGTTGGCTTTGGCTTTGGCTTTAACGCAATCTCATCGCGTGCGAAGGCCGAAATCTATTTTTTATTATTTTTTTGCTCGTTTCGTTTGTGTTTTTGTTTATCTTGTAGCCGCATTTCTCCCTGCCGCTTCTGCTTTCTCTTTCATTCCTTTTTTTCGTGGTATTTTCTTTTTTTTTTTTAGTTTTTTTGCTTTCTACGCTAAATGTTTTTTAAAATGTATTTCAATTGGAAATTGTTGCGACTGCTGAGTTCTTTTCTCGGAATTATTGATTTGCATAAAAAAACGCCAACCACGCGCATTCTAACAAATTGTTTTTTATCTATTTTTTTATTACGGTATTTCTCTCAGTCAGTGCTGCCAATTTAGCTAGTTTCAGCATATCTATTGTGATTATTATACGAATATTTATATAAATAATTTGTTTGCCATATTGCATTGCTTATGTATTTATTTTAAGATATCGTCTTTATTATAAATTTTGTTAATTAAATCTAGCTATTTCTGGCAACACTGGTTGAAGTCAGCGTTGCCTATTTGTCCAGGATCTTCTGCCTATAATACAAATATTTTAAAATATATTTTTATTTTTGATATTTATTCGTGTTTGTATTACTTATATTTTTGTATCCATACATCGATTTCCCATTTAATTTAAATTTAATTTTCAGCTATTTTGTTAATTAAATCTGGCTTTTTCTAGCCTACTGGTTGTAGTCAGCGTTGCCAATTCTGCAATCCTTATAAACTTATTATAAATCAATTAAAAAATATATATATTTACTTATAGAATTCGGTATTGATTTTTAGTTTTTATTTTTTGTTTGTTTATATTTTTTTTTTTTAGCATTTATTGCTATGTTTTCAGATATTTTTGTCTTTTAACACTAGCTTTTTGTGGCAACACTGGTTGTAGCTGCAGCCAATGCGGACATTTCGAGAGATCTGTTATCGACAAATGTAAAAGCTCTCAATAAGAGAAATTCAAATATACAATGTTAAAAACAAATATATATTTCATGAAAAAAATGCAAATAGGCATAAATACTAGAATTCTATAACTGATGGGATATGTCGTAAAAAAATTTTATTGCTGTTCAGGCCGTATTGAAAATTTCGCTGAATTTTTTAAAGTATATAGTCTTAATATATATATAGACGTTTATAAGTTGCCAACGTGTATATATCTAAACATGCACAAACATGTCAGAAATTTGTGATAAATTGTCCGTAGAATAAGCTGCAAGTTGAGCAAATTGATTGGACAGAAAATTTAATCCATTACATGAATATGTTTCCTTACCTGTGTACAACATGTTTACTCTTAGAACTAGACAAGTGCAGAGCATAAGTATATACATATAAATAGATTTATGCACAGAGAGAAAAAAATCATGAGTGCTGCATTTCGATCTTAAAAAACGATAAATAAATAAAAATATGTTTATATATTTATTAAAATATCCCAACTAGCTAAATCGTTTAGAAACTTTTTGACTTGTATTAAATATTATTAAAGAACTTAAGTTAATTCGCTTGAATTTTCACACATGTGATAATAATTGGGAATAGTTTGATCCAACGTTTTAAATATAAATTTTTTAATTGTGTATTTTTTAAACACCATTAAAAAAGATAATTTAAATATTGTTGCAAATACTTCAAAACAAAATCTACAAGGTGTCTGGAAAAGCATACAATTCATATTTTGACATTTTGATCGTTGCAATTGGATAGTTCAATCGGAGCATATTAGACCTCTATTTGCGAAATATTTTAAATGTTAACTTTCTCTCTGTGTATAAGCCAAACAGCCCAACTAACACGAGACAAGCACAATTAGTAGAAAGTGCAGCAACTGTTTCATCATCCACACACTCGTGCTGGTAATTGAGCCACGCCTCCAACCAACTCTGCATCTGCATTGTTATACATTCACACACACACACACACACACATAGATATATATATATGTGCATGCATACATAATAATTGTATCAGGGTTATCCTTATAATTGTTTTTTCTATGCAACCCTACATGGATCGATCAAATCGATGTAATTCCATCGCCTTGCAATATTGTTGCTTTAATAACTTCTGTGTTCATTAACCGATTTGAATGCGCTTTTCAGGAAAGTTAAATACAATGAGGGACAGTACAAATTCCGAATAACAGGCTTCTATGTTCAATATTACGCTTGTTAAGCGGTTTTACCCATGAAACGTTGTTAATAATTTAGTGGGGGGCGTGACAGACACCACAAAGTATATATCTTCTGGATCAGCGCGACGAGCTGAATCGATATTGTCTTGTCCGTCTGTCTGTTTTGAAAAGCCAGTATATCACGGAAACTACAAGAGCTTTCGGATATAGATTAGATTCGATTATATTAGTATTACGAATATTACTTTGAAAGACTCATAGATTGAATTTTATATCTTAAATTTAAATTTATTCACTAAATTGTCTATGGTTGCAATGTTTTTATACCTTGTACCCATTGAAAAATGGGAAAAACAGTGTTAATAATTTGAGAACAGTCTTTGAGTAGAGAGAAGAGGTTAGCGGTTTTAAATATTTGTAGTTTGTAGGCTGTCAAGAATAATATTTAACATAAGGTTAAGGATTCAAATTAAAAATTAAAACTGGTTTATGCATTTAATATATATGATAACGGTTACTAAATTTTAACTCACGAATTAAAAGCCGCTAATTTAAGACACTAACTAATTATCAAACATGAAACCAATATAACTGAACTTTGCATCTTGCCCATACAAATAAGCGCAAGCCTAATGAGTGTGCATTTAATATGCCAACAGAGAGTCAAAGTATTGAGCCCACTTTACGCTCCACACCCACCACAGCTGACTTGAGAATCTGACCACAAGCTACAGAAACGAAACCAGAAAACACAAAAAATAACATCCAAGGAAAACCGAAGAGCAAAGTGCGCCAAGGCACATGCTATTGGCCGCTAGGCTGAAACTGTTTTTCCAGATTCCCTCAGATAATGCTGCCCCATGGCCAGACATATCTCACGACATTGCATTTCAAGCGCCGCCAGTTGCCAGTTGCCAGTTGCCAGTTGCCAGTTGCCAGTTGCCAGTTGCCAGTTGCCAGTTGCCAGTTGCCAGTTGCCAGTTGCCAGTTGCCAGTTGCCAGTTGCCAGTTGCCAGTTGCCAGTTGCCAGTTGCCAGTTGCCAGTTGCCAGTTGCCAGTTGCCAGTTGCCAGTTGCGTGGTCCAAACGAGGCCAGCAAACTTCCTGTAACCATTGAGGCCATCGGGGGCGTTGTGCTGCTGTGGCCAGAAATCATCAGCTGTTGATGACATGGGCTACGGCAACTTCTACGGCTTCGACAACAACTACGGATACGTCTACGGCTACGGCTACGGCTACGGCTACGGCTACGGCTACGGCTATTTTTTACATATACGGCAACTTTTACGGTTCGGCTTTGGCATGCAAGCATATGCAGTCGACTGATTGCAGCTCATCCGACACAAACTCCAACAGTTAGAGAAAAATTGTGCTCTAAGACATTCTAAAAATAAAATAATATTGCTAGTAATAATTCTGAATAAATATTTATATCTTAAAATAAGCATAAAAAACTCTAAAAACGTTTATTTTCGAATTAAAATCAAGTGTTCTAAAAAAATAATAAAAAACGTATTTTTAATATTATATTTATACATATATTAATAATATCTTAAAATGAATGGCATTAAAAACAAATGTTCTTAAAAAATTCTTAAAACTAGTATGGATAATAACAACAATATTAACTTTGAGGAAGAATGTATATCCTTTAATACGAATGTTATGCAAAAAAGAATTATTGTAATTTTTTTCAGTGTACAAGCCCCTTCCTAACCCCAATATAAGTTTGGGTATGTCATGGTTTGGGCAAAGGATTCAACGTCATCAAACCTTCGTCATGCTTAAGCTCAGTCTCGCTAGTTCCGTTTTTAGACCACGTACTTTTGAGAAGTACAAAGGGTTATATTAAGAAGAAGAAGAAGAATGGCATGGCGGACCTCACAAAAAGTTGTGATGAGTCGGTTATCCGTTATCCGTCGTTATCCGAACGTTATCGTTACCGTTATCGCGAACTATACTCGTACTAAGATTCAATTATCGTTATTCGGTATTCGTTTCAAATTTGTAAAAATTCTTACGTTTCCCGTTTCCGTAATCACGAAAAGTACTTGAGACCAAATTGGAATTTATAGATCAGCTTTACGTGCTTATTTATGTCCTTAAACTTTTGTAATACACCAAAAGAATCCTACAAAAATAATAAACATAAATGTTTGTAAATTCAAATATCTGGTTTGTGATCAATTAAAGCTAACAAAACATAAACCCTTGATAGTAATAATAGTAATAATAGTAATAATAGTAATAATAGTAATAATAGTAATAATAGTAATAATAGTAATAATAGTAATAATAGTAATAATATATAGTAATATTAAGTAATTTTAGCCATTCTACAAAGCAACAGTTCAATATTTATTTCAATATTCATGGTAAAAATGTTTAAAAAAGAGCTTATTGCACAATTATGAAATCCCAATTCCGACGAGCATGCTACTAGTAATACTATAACGCATAGAAATTCCGTTAAGGGAGAATTCTACGACATTAATCGTAAATTGCAGAGTTCAGATTTATTATTTAGAGTCATTGGATTCCGATTAAGCTTTAATGCCAATTGGAAATAATCACAACCTATATAATTTACGTAGACCAACTTTATTTTTAAAACTTGAGAAATACGTATTTAATTTAATTTCATCTGCAACCAAATTTGATTACCTCAGGAACACTACTGAAATGGTATATTAAAAGGCTTTTATTTCCATAATCGAGAGAGTTTTGTAATTTTGCTATTGTTGAAGCGTCTGCTTTGAGCTGCATAAAGTGGAAACGATTCAACATCTTCTGACTGAAGGTAAAATATCAAGTTGATGTTGGGCGTGGTCCGGACGGGGCATAGCTTAGTGGGTGGTACGGAGTGGATGAGTGGGCGGCTGGTGGATGAGTGGGGGAGGGGCGGGGGTTTCCACAGTGCTCTGCCCTGTCAACAATTATAATGACACTCTTATTGTCAGCCATTTATGCTTAATTAAACCATTTGCAATTTGTTAAAGACAGCGCGGCAGAAACAAATTTTCCGAGTTTCCCAATCAGAAGGTACCTGAACACACCCACTCCCGGGACCCAGGGAATGGGAGACCGTTGAAGTTGGACAATTTGCCGCTTTGTTGCATTTCATTAAAAATTTAATTTTTAATTGCATTTATTTTATAGCGTTCTTCAGCTTAATTGTTTTCCCCACAACGATACCTGGCCTGGCTAGAAGGGGCGAAGGGGGCGAAGGGGCTGATGAGGTGCCGACAACGCTACAACAAGTTGTGAGGTTGGAGAGAGCCACAATTAGTTTTAGTTACAGTTATTTGAAACTACAATGCGAATGGAAATGTCTTCATTTCGTTGGAAAAGATACCTTGTTGTCGTTGGCACAGTACTCAAAGGAACTGTCGGGGTAGCTCAACATTGTGCAGTTGCGTCCACTTTTATGTAAATCGATGTATCGATCTATCGATGTTTATCGATAAAAAAAAACTGTTCTACATATTACTTAATACCAATTCATTTTTGATAGGAATCTATATTTCATGCAAAAACAGTAAGGATGAAACAGATCAGTCAGACATATATAAGTCGATTCTTATCGATCGTAACGCTATTTATAGTGTCGATAGAAAATGCCAAAGGATACTTGCCAAATTATAACTCTATAGCTCTAAGATTGCATCTGCTGTGTTTTTTTTGCAATAAGCGAAAAAATCTAAAACAAACTCGATCTTTTTAGGGCATAGGAAAACCTAACTAACAAATATATTATCTCTGGCACTTGTTGTTTGCGAGATCTAGGTATTTATAGAGACGGACAGACGGACATAACTATATCGATTCAGCGCTGAACAAAAATATACCATATATTATTGGGGGTCTACCAAGCCTCTTTCTGAATTTAAATAATTAACATTTCTAATTATAATTTTACGATTAATTTATGGTAATTGTCTGTCGAGAACACTCGACTGCAGCTCCCCATCCAGTTACTAGTCATGACAGCACATAGTATACTACATATTACTTAAGAACTTTGCTTAATTACACATCAGAGACAGCTGCAAATATCTAATTAGCATATGAATTCAACAATTGACAATTACCTCACACTCATACATATACATTCGTAGTATATCTAAATTGTGTATGTGTGTTTGTGCTTCAAATTTATCGCAGTGATGATAATATCGCTTGGCTAATTTGCTTTTATTGAGAAGGAATTAAATACTTTTAAATGAGACTCAATTGGCAATATACAATGAAAATTTGGAACAACATTTTGGTATGCCATTTTTTTCACAGTGAGTTATTGCCATTATAACGTTTACTATATCTGAAGTTCTCAAATATAAAGTTATTGGTTTTAGAGCTTGGAGTACTTTAAAAATATACGAAAATTAACAGAGGTTCTCCGACTATATCTTATGAAATGCTTTTACTAAAGATAACGCTTACTGTAAGTAAGTATATTAATTACTCTGAAATTATTTAAATATATTTCCCTGTCCGGGTGTGCCCGACTCATCGGCTATGTTCTTAATTAGCAATACTTTTTAACAACATACCTTGTAACAGGCGGAAGAGAGAATATATATATTCCTAATCAGAACAATATGCTTGATCGATTCAGCCATAAGCGTTTGTCTAATTTTTTATGTCATTCTTCCGTTAAGCCCTATTCGATTTAAACCGAATGTAGAATGTTGGTTTTCAGAATCTGTACACTCTACTGGTATAACAATCTATCCCAAAAAGCGGATTGAAATCGGTTAATAAACACCAAAGTTATTTAAAAAACAATAATTGCCTCGTTCGTCCATTCTGAGTAAGTAAGGAAAAGCATTGCTGCTGCGCTTCGTATAATATTTTGAAAAAATATTAAAAATATAGGGTAATGCAGGGTATTGTACAGTCCGGTGCATTTGACTGATCAGCCTTGTCCTTATGGGTTATACTAAATTTATAATATTTGATTTTTAGTCTTATCTTTCATAAACAACAAATTCAACTTTGAACAAAGTTTAATAATTTTTGTCAGATGGATATTATATGGATATATTATATATATAAATATATATCTGGGTATATGTGCGTGTGTGTGTGTGTGTGTGTGTGTGTGTGTGTGTGTGTATCAAGGACGCCGCTTATTATGCTGATATGCATATTTCAATGGGATTTCAATTTGAAATCGATGAAAGTTTGATTGATTCATATTTGCAATCGATCGATCGATCGATCAGTAGAAAGATTTGAAGTGTGCTCTTGCTGGAGTGTTTTTGTTGTTGCTGTTTGTTGTTGGTGTTGTTGTTGTTGATTAGACACTTAAGCGCTACCGTGTGTCAGGACAAGCAGCGCCTAGCTTGATTTTTACTGTCGCTGCGGGGCATCAACTGGCGATGGCCCTGGCCCTGGCCCTGGTTCTGGATGCTGCCCCTTTGGATTGTGCGATGGACTTGTAGAGGCTTAGAGCCTATAACTGCTGCTGTTGTTGTTGTTGTTGTTGTTGTTGTTGTTGTTGTTGCAGTTGTTGCTGTTCCTGTGTTGGCTGGTGTTGCTTTTTTGTTGTATCGGCGTAAGTTTCCAACGTCGCTTGGACGTCTACGACCCACTTCAAAGTGATTTACGATTTTGTGACACGCCCTCGCCTAGCAATTTAGAGAATGAATCCCCCCTCTAACCGAACCGAACCAAACCGAACCGAACAGAAAACAAAAAATTGTCTAAGAATATTCCCCACAATATGTATATCTGCCGCATGCATACATTTCTACACTTCTACATTTATACATTCGTACATTTATACATTTCTATGGAGCAGACGGCTATGTTTGAACTGCGGTTGGTTCGCTTAGCTTTGGGCTGCTGTTTTTGTTGTTCTTGTTCCATGAACTCTGCCAGTGTTGCCAATTTTTTTCGACAATAAAAAGCTGATTTTGACGGTAACAAAAATAAAGCTGTTAAATTAATTGCCAAAAAAAAAAGCCAGAAAACAGCAAAGTTATTCTAAAGCAAATACAATGTGAAAGTGTAAATTAAAGTTACAATGTAATTTAGGTTTACAATTAAGATATCTAAGAAGAATGAAAACTGCTGCAGGAATTGGGAAAAACACAGTAAACCCAATGAGACCAGAGTTAGTATTTAAATGGCGGCAAAAATTTTGAAATCCAACAAAATATACAGCAAATTTATGCATTTGCACTTTTGCAGATTATTCCGGATGTAAAATGCAAGAAAAATCGGAAATATTTAGTAAAAATTCTTAAATTATTGCCTTTCGCAATTTAACAATTTTGCTAGCAAATGCTCTTCAAAAACCGCCAGACTTGGCGTGAAAAAAGCGAATTTGGCAGCAGTACTTTTACACACCACACACACACACACACACACATACATACTCGTACTCCCTTCTCCACCAGCTCATGAGTATTACGGGTATTCGCATTCATGAGCTCGTTGGTTCGCTCGTTCGCTCGTTTGCTCGTTTGCTCGGAGTCGGATTCGTGTTTGGATTCGGCTTGGGGTTCGTCTTGGGTGCTGTCTGGAAAACCCGGGCCATTGTACCCGCATGGCACTGGCACCACGCCCACGCCCACTTTGACGCTGGCTATCCTTGATACTGACTGCAATTGTGTTTCTATAGCCTGAGGACTAGCTGGACTTGGCTCGGCCGAGAGTCGTTGTGTGGCTTTTATTGTTTCTTGGGGGGTTCTACGGTAGCACTTTCCCTTTTAATGCATTTCTCTATTTGCGCGCTGCCCAGTCGACAATACGATTGCAATAAACTTAATTATACCGTTTCCCCTTTACAGGATAGCCGACTTTCCTATAATACATGCTCAAACTTGCAAGAAGTTGAAAACATGAACGATAGTTTTGTTGGGTTTCGCATTTGATTTGCTTTGACTTCTGGCATTACAGGGTACCGACTAGTCGTTACTTGCTCTTTTTTTTTTTGTTTTTATTTGCCAACGCTAGCCACCAATGAGGCCAGCGCATTACCTAGAAACAATCAATTTCCCCATTTCCAGCGCCTTTTAATCTATTCCCACCGACGATTCACTAATGGAGTAACTGCTCTACTCAGCTCAAAACTCAGCTCTTAAAGGTCTTTAGACTCGCAGTATCATAGTTTTACCGCAGATTTATTAAGTCTGCACTAAACTTTGATTTGCTTTCGACTTTGCCTTTAATGTTTTCCTCAGTTTTTCATTAACGTTGAGTCTTAATGTATCGCTTTTGCTTCTGCAGCTAAATGTATCTGTTAGTCGATTGTCTGTCAATGAATTATGTGATTCGATGACGAAACTGTCTATTAATAGAGTTTTTATACTCTGCATCCACTTTAAATGGGCATAGGTCTTATCTGTTATGTATTACTGGTAGGATTATGATATGGGTCGTATGACAACCATTACTTTAATTAGACCCTGTACTTAAAAAACGACCAAAATGATCTATTATGGTAATGCAAATGTAAATGTGTGTTACATATGTATACTTTTGATCAGATGCCGAGCTGAAATACCCTTGTCCGCCTATCCTTCCATATAAACACCTTTATCTCGAAAACTACAGAAACTGCAAATATCCTTCAGGTATTTTGGTATTTAGGTTCTTCTATGCAGCAAGCAGTTAAGTTTGTTTTAAATTTTTGATAACTCTCTGCCTTACCTCCCCGTCGCCACCTAAATCAATCATAGAAAACATAATTTTAGAGCTACAAGCTTGTTATATGGCATATACGTATCTTATAGCAATCTCTTTCGACGGTGTAAGTTGTTTTACTATAAAAACAACAACAACGAAGATATGTAACAGACAATTTGCTCGACTGGGTTGAGGGATCGTATGGGATGGGATGGCGAATTGGAGCGGCGTAAAGATGTATTTACCTTTTGGTGATAACAGTAGTACTGGGTCTACTACTGTCGGTTATGTACAAACGTTGTATTCCGTTCTACTAATCTGCTCTGTCTTTACCGATTTGCATTCCTACATATTTGGTCATACTCCTCTAATTGATCTATTAATAACGCAGCTATAAAGAAGTCGAATAAACGAATTTGAATCACTTGGTATGAAAAAACAAATTTGAATACATGTGGTATACAAGATATATATTCTGAAGAATAAGTAGAACAATATTTTGGGGTCTTCCACGCGTTCTTTTTCACAAAGTTATAGTCTAGAATTATCGTTATTTTCGTTATTGTCATTTTATGGATACAGAGTATTTGAATTGTTCCCTCAATTTTAGCACCCATGTAGACAACTGGCAAGTCATTCCAAAATTAAAAAGTACTATTTTATCCCAAGAGGTTTGCCTTTAGTAAATACATAAATATAAGTTTTTAAAAGCTTGTTTAATGTAATATTGAGCATGGGTCTGTTTTGAATTTGGATTGAATTAGCTAATTTGTGCATATTATGTAATCGCAATTAGATGGCATCTGTTTTGCTAATAGAGCTATCAAAATGACCGCATCAACGCCAAGTATAAACGGGTATATACTAAATATACATAAATCCCAGGTTAAGACCGAGCTTACTATATAATGACTACCTACCTTGATTACACACTCGTTGATGTTTTCGGTTGCAGATTGAGAGTCAGAGTCAGAGTCAGAGTCAGAGTGAGATTCGGAGCGAGATTCGGAGTTGACGTTGGGCAAAGAGCGTTGCAAGTTGAGGGTGTTGCTGGTTGCAGAGGCAGCAACTGTTGCCGTGGTCTAAAACCTGTGTTTAAGCTGAAAAGGGTGCCAACGTGCAGTGGTCTACAGTCTACAGTCTGCAGAATACAGAATACAGAATACAGGCCACAGTTTACAGTTTACACACTTTCCACACATACACACACATACACACACACACACACACACACACACACACACACACACACACACACTCCGTACACCCTGTGGTTGTGCGTGCCGTTGCCGCCGAACTTAATTATTGTTATTTATTATTTTTATATACTTTTGATGATATGTTGAGCAACATGTTGACGAAATGTCGAATTTGCAAATTGTTTAGTTGCAAACAACTGCAGGAGGTGTGAGGATATTCCGGCCTGCCTTCTTCCCCTCTCTCTCTCTCTTCCCCTCTCTCTCTCTCTATCTCTCTATCTCCCTCGTCTCGCTCTTGCCTCGCCTTATAATTGATCGATTGCAGCTCGAGGCGCTTAGCAAAATTATCATAATTAGACTAAATTCTCAAGCAGCAAGTCAGCTCAGTCAGCTACTGTTTTCACATCAACTTCTCCTTTCCATCATGCAATTTGCCATCACTTCTCTCTCTTTCTCTCTTTCACACTCTTTCTCTCCCTCTCTCTCTGTCGGAGCGTGTGCCAGCCCAAATTCTCAACAGATTTTATTGATGGCGTCATCGATCGCCTGCCTTCGATTTGTGACATTTCACAGTCCGGTAACCTCCTCCTCTCCCTCCTCCTCCTTCTCCTGCTAACTCTTTGTTCTCCTCATTTGCTATTAAATTTTAATCGCATAATGCGGCATAATTACAGCCTGACACTTGTGAGTGCCTAATGAATGCAATTGAGTGTCAATTGAAATTAAATCGTGCTTCAAAACGGCAAATCACATTTACCGACATTTGTTATCTCTGTCGTATCTCTATCTTTAATTCTATGCAATTTGGATGCACTGCTTGTATTAATTACACCAATTGCAAATTGGAAAAGGGTTTAATAACTTTGTGAAAATGCATTCAGCAGGGAGCAGAAGGCGTGGCAAATACCAGAACAACGAACTCAGTCGAACTAACCCTGTACTTCCATATATCGGTCTTAACGCGTCCGTCTCATCATCTATGAAAGCTACAGCATAAACATTTGGAATGTCTAGTTCTAGTTTAAATATATTTCAATTGGTGCAGGGTATATAAATCTTTTATTTATAACATGAGCTCAAATCGACATGAAATAAATAAAATAAAATGAAAATTTATGGACTCAATTGTTAAATAACGTTGCATTATTTAATGCAATTCCCTAAAGCGACGAAGCAAAATTTTTTTCTGCTTTAACTATTATTAAATACTATTATTAATACAATAGTATTAACTAAAATATTAAATTAATACTGGTAACCGAAAAATATATAATTTCATCAAACAAATCCAACTTTTAATTACGAGCATCAAGAACTTTAAGTTGAAAATAAAATAAAATGAGAATGAAGCTTATAAATAATTATTTTTTTGTTTGCAAATTTTTTAAATCTGCTGAAATAACAGTCCAAATGCCAGTCAATAAGTTAACATGCATTTAAAACAAACGTAGGCATTTTAATAATTTTACGTTATACGTATTTTTAGAGGCAATTTTTTCTCAGGCTAAAACATGTTATAAGTGCTTTACGCATGCAATGAATTTATCAACGCCTATTAATAAAATTAAGTTTAAATTCTAGGTTTCAGTGCAGTAATTTGTTCTTAATAGGAATTCAAAAATAAGCTATAATTCGTTTTTAAAATAATGCTCTTAAATTAATATTGCGTCGTTAAATAATTCGAGTAAAAATTAAAATAAAATTCAGATCAATTAAGGCAAAAACCTGGATTGAAAAGTGCATGATGATTAAAGCAAAAATATTTAAATTCTAAAAAATAAATAAAGATTTGATGCAAGAGTTTTAACAAAAAAGTGCATTATTGAATCGAGATCTTTGAAAGCTCTTGATTTTTCTCTCAGTGTACAGTATATGCAGTATTTGGTAAGCTAATTTAACAATCAGTTCATTGAATTTGAGGCTCACTTTATAGTTTTACAAAACAAGTTTAATAGAGTCTTCTGTGCACTTTCAGTTTGTGATCTGAAAATACAATTTTGCACGTCAAAACTAATATACGATATACGATTATTGCATAAGCATAAAAAACGAAATGAGAAATGAAATGAATAAACAAATTTGCGAGTTGCGAAATTTGTTATAAAGCGGCGACTCTTGCCTCGTATACCTGGACTGCTGCTAATAATACCGATTATGGCGATAAAAAAGCAGCTTTTCCAACAGTAGCTGAATATGTCATAGGAGAAAAAGAAAATGCCAGCTCCACATGGCAGAAAAGGGGACTGGCCAGTAAGTGTCTAATGGTTAATTCCATGGGGCAAACTCGTTTTAAGCCGCAGAGTTTACAATCCGGCCAGCAGGAGTGGAAATAGTTTGCTGTCTTACTCACAGTCAACTGTTTCTTTTTAGCTCGTCCACACAATTAATTATTATGGTCGACAGCGCCAAAAAGCCCGCACTAGACAGAGAAAGAGACAGAGAAAGAAAGAGAGAGAGAGAGAGAGAGGGAGAGAGAGACTGCATTAAAGTCAAGCTGAAGACTTGAGACTCGAGTCCGGAATGGGAATGGCAACGGCAACCGAGGCATTTTTCTTCTTACAGCATAACCTGTAATTATCATTCGATACAAATCGAAAACGAAAGACACACAAATTTATTATTGTGAATTAATAAATTTTATTTTGTTTGCCGCAGTTGCCAACAACATTGCCAGGCTCTACTCGAAAATAAATAAGACTCCCAAGCTAACTCTTCCTGCCACTCGCATTATTTTTGCCTCTCTTTCGCATACTTATTCATTTTTTTCATTTTGTTTTCTTTTTTTATACCCTGTACCCATGGGTACAAATGGGGTTAATAGCTTTGGCAGAATCTAGAACGTACATACTATATTCTTGATCAGGACGACGAGTCGACTTAGCGTTATAGCAGCCATTTTTGGAATGTCGTATCCCGGTTTATTCAAATCTTGGATGCCTCGCCCCTTCCGCCCACAATTGGAAACAAATCGATCTACATAAATTCTGTCTTCAGTAGTTGGCATAGATTATCAATGTCTGAAAATTTCATCAAAGTCGATTCATAATTAAGAGAGATATGATACATCAAAATTTTGCCTTTTTGGTAGGTATTTACATGAGTGCGAGAGAGACATCAAGGCGTCGCACAGTGGCTCATTCGCTAGATCTATCGTGCCAAAAATGATTTCCCGCTAAACGAGTTGCTGGATAAAATTAATGTCATCTGATAGATATATATCTAAAACTGGGGAAACCGAAATTTTATTCAATTTGGATTACTGGTTTGGTAGTTACAGACTGTCAAAGTTGAACAAACATTTTCATTTTGGTAAAACGGCCATTTTGACGTGCAATTTGTCTAACTTAAGTGGCGATAAACAAAAAAAGTATAAAAGAAATCGATTATGTTTAAATTTATATTTGCAATTACACTTATTTTAGATGTTATAAAACAAAAAACACTGTGATTCCGTGGTTCGAAAATTTTTGCGGAATTATTTGGCGAACTACCTGTTTTTAGACATATTTTTCAACTTTGGGAGAAGCCCTAAAACGTTGTCCGCATTTGTCCAGGCTGCCCTATCTTTCATCGTATTCTTCAAATATTTCTGAACATGTTTCAAAAAATCTCTTACCCAGGAAAATGCAGGAACATCAGTTAAAGTCAAAAAACTGAAGCTACCTAGTGCAAAATGCATGTGATTCAGGGTATAAGAAGAAGAAAATGAACCGCATGCAGTGTCTCTGTTACATGCATATTCGACTGTTTGTATATGAATTTTAGTGTTTTGAGTTAACGATGACAAAATATACCTATTTAGTAATAAAATTAATATTTATTATTAAATATTGAATATTAGACAATTATTATAATGTTATTGAGTGTATAATGGAAAATTAATTTTGAAAATTTTTTGTACCTTAGACCAATTTTTAAAATAAAATTTTAAATAATAAAAAAATTTTTAGAAAATAAATTTTAACGCAAATGGCCTTTAAATAAATCAAAAAATGATATCTATTAATTATTTTAAATAAAATGTTTTATTTTATGTCTGTTTTCAACCACAACAAATCTAGCTTTTTTTTAGCGGGAAAAATTCTGAAATTTACAACAAAATCCAACTTTGGAAACCTATAGCGCAGCTTCTAGAAGTCGCAGCGCTATAAACCTTGATTATTATATAAATTTGGACAATTATCTAATAAACGCCGTTTGTTTCATGCAAATCCATTAACTAGTTCAAAAGTTATGATTTTTGGCACCATAGATTCGGCAAATGAGCCACTGTGCGTCGATAAGCATTATTATGAAATTACAAATAATTGTGGGGAAACAATAATGTTTTTAAATATTTTTTTTTCAATTTAGTTAACATTATTATTATACTATTTTATTTTATTATTATTATTATGAGTATAATTATTATTTTATTATATTTAATATTTCTAGAGTAAAGGGTACTCTACAGTCGGGCGCGTCCGACTGATCTGCTACGCCCAGTCTGGTTTTTATTTTTTTTTTTGTTTTTGCTTTCTGTATTTCGTTTTCCTGTGTTGCAGCTACAATTTTAGTGCTGAAATAATTTTTATTAGTATTTCATATTTTTTTCCTTCCCATTTTTTTTTTCGCATTGTGTTTTATACTCGCTGCTGTTGTTGCTTTTGTTGCATGCTGTTTTGTAGTTTACTTTTGTTGTCTGACAATGCGCATATATCTTGGGCATTATCTTGTCATACAATCATACAGGCAAAAAACGAAAACGATATAAAAATGCTAAAAAGATGAAAAATGCTATAGCGTACAAAATGAAAACCAGAAGAACGATAGGTGTCTTGTGTCTGGTCTGCTGCTTTTCAAATACTCGTATTCATTCTTGCACTCATACGAGTACCCATACACCCATACCAAGTCAGCGATTTAGTCATACTATTCAAGCATTTACAGCTTCTATCTTAAAGATACACGATGCTACCATTTTGTCTAAGCATCGATAAATATGCAAAACTCGATGCAAAAATCCGTATTTATTCAGCAAAATGTCAAACATCAGCGGCATTAGGCAACATGGAGAAAGCTTTTACTTTTGGATAGTCAAAGGACGAGAGGTACAACAACTATTGGCAAGCCGAAGCTCCAATATGCTTACAAATGGCAATGTTTGGGATGTTTTCTACGAGCGTATACACTGAGAGAAAAATCTAGCACGAGAGGAAGTTTTTTTTTAAGTTTTTTAAGCGCTTGATCCAAAAATTCCTATTTTAATAAACGTTTTTGATCAATTGAAAGTAATTAGAATTTTCTTTAAAAACTTTATGCGCCTAATTATAGAAGTTCCCATTTGAGCTTAGCTTAGATCTAACTATTCGTCTTATTTCATGCACTTTAAAGATTAAAATAAGTACTATTGGTTTTTAAATATTCCTTCTGTGTACTTCATTCTTTTTCTTTGACCAACCATGTTTTTGACTTTAAACTGTTGCGATTCATTCACGTACATATCTGTTCAGATTCGCCCTTTTATGTTATTAGAAATTTCATACTTAAAATAAAAATAAATATTTTTGCTGAAGATTTTTTTAATTCCGAATTGAGCATGTCTATCACAGGTATGAAAAGTTTTAAAATAATTAAGTTATTTTCGTTTTTAATCTTGGAAACAATACGAGAACGACATTCAAAGCACGAAGAATTTATTAAAAATTCTAGAACGAAACATAATATATTTAATATATTTTAGAACAACCCATTTTTTTTTTATAAATGTACACATTTGTTTTCAAATACATTTTTGATTGGCCTACATCGAATTCTAAATCCAGCAAAATTGACAAAGCTGATCTAAACTCTGCACAAAAAGCATACATCTTTTCTCTATTTAAAACTATAAAACTATGATTTAAATCATGTTTTGAATAATAAATTCTTATATAATATAACCAATATTATATAGATGAATTTGTGAAGGAACTGAAAAGCAGCTAAAGATATGAAAAAAGCATGATACCTTTTTTTGGCTGGGTGTAAGAGAGAAGTGAATCGGGATAATGCCGCAGAATGTACAGCATACTGCGTTATCCTTTGAAAGGGAGGCAGCTTGTGGGCGTGGCTTGAGCGTTGGAACCTTCCGCTCGCTTACGCTTTCGTTGACGTTACGTTTTTTATGAGAATTTGCAGCATGACAACGACACAAAAGGCAACATTTAATGAAGTCCCAATAAAAAATAAACAGGCAAATAATAAATTCAAATAAAGAAATAAACAGACAATGACAACGATGTCAATGATGACAATGACAAAATAAACAACAAACAAAAAACAAAACAAAAAAAAAACAAAAAAAAAAATAGATGAGGAGCAAGTGGTGGCATCTTGATGGGGGGGAGGGAGGGGGCGGCGTGTGCTATAGATGCGCCTGGATTGGACTTTGATGCGCAAGGTTTGAGTTGGATTGGATTGGTCTGTGGGGTTTTTGGGCATGGGTTTGGGTTTGGGTTTGGGCTCTTTTGAGGTTGGGCTGCCGCTGCCATTGGGTTGGGTGTTCGGTTTACGGTTCTCGATATAGAGCGTATTCGGTTTGGCTTGAGTTTTACTCAGGAAGCGGCAGCAGCAGCAGCAGCAGCAGCAGCAGCAGCAGCAGCGTTGCAGCAATTTCCCCCCAATGAAATTAACGCAAAAAAGGCGTGGCTTTTGCCGTTGACAAGAACGCTTGGTGAGAGTGCACGCATTAAAAGGGGAGCAAAACAAAGAGCGGCAAAGCAGCGCCGGCGGGTGGTGCGGGTGGTGCGGGTGGTTAACACAACCGCCAACGAGCAATAAACAAACAGTAAAGGCCAACAAACAACAGCAGCTGCAGCAACAACAATATTTCTACCCTGTAGCCATGATATGGCCAAGAGCGGGCTTGATAACTTTGTGCAAATGTATGTAACTTTTGACGCTTATCCCCTACACCACCCCTGGAGACAGAATGTATCCAACAGACAAAGGCAGACGTAGGAGAAACCATAAACTACATATATGTGTATATTCTTGATCGGAACGAAGAACTGAGATACATATATATAGGCTGTTCCTCTGTCTAACTGTTTAAATGCAAGCATTGATCTCGAAAACTATAAGAGATAGAGCAGCCATGTTTGGTATGTACTTAGGTGTATGCCATACGCAGATTAGGTTTATTTTAAATATTAGATGGCACGCCCCCTTTACGTCCAATACCACTAAAAAAAAACATGACTAATGTAAAATTGCGCATAGAATGTTAAATAACAGCGTATTATTAAACATAGAATGTTGTTGTTCGGAAAATATACTCTCTTATATTATATTTCAATATTCTGAAAATCGCATTGAAATCGGTTTATAAACAGCTAAGTTATTAGAGAAACAATATAGCAGGCTTTGCCGCGAACGCCCTTGGATTGCGCGGTAAGTAAGAACAAGCATTGCTGCTGCGCTTCGTATAATATTGAATTCCATAATATGGGCTGCAGGGTATTCCACAGTCGGGTGCGTTCGACTGATCGGCTGCGTGCTTACTGCTTAGAATTGGGATTGGAATTGGAATTGGGATTGGGATTGGCGTTGTGGTTGTGGACGTGGTTGGGTCTGGGGTTGTTTAGGGGCCGAGGTGGTGCGTTGATGCGGGTGGTGCAGGCATAGACAAGCTGACTCGCTAAGCTGCTGCTACACAATTAATTTTTATTGCACTGTTAGCAGCAGCAACAACAAGAGCAACAACAGCAACAACAACAGCAACAACAACAACAACATCGACTGCCCGACAAGTAAGACCTGCCCATCAAAATAACGTACGAACAGCGTAAAAAAACTGCCGCCAACCCCTTTGACAGCTCATAAAAATGTCACAGCAGCTAATTAAAAACAAAAACAATAAAAACAAGCAAACAATGAAGCCAAGCAGAGAGAGAGCAAGAAACAGAGAGAGAAAAAGAGAGAGAGAGAGAGTGGGAGAGAAAGAGATAAATACGTGTATTGAGCACGGCAAACAATTCCGTGATGAGTTGTTGTGACAGCTCTTTGACAAGTTCACAGCCTTCCCTCACTCGAAATCAGCCCAAAATCAGTGCACGAATTCTCCACCGTGATTGACAGCCTCCTCTTATTGCCTCCCTGCCCCCTCACTCCCCACTCCATCCAGGACACAAAGGTGTATACAACTTATGGCATCTGATAAGCCCTAAACTATTTTACAATCAAATACAATCAGCTCTGTTCTAAGCACATTTTACGGAAGTCGTTCGATTGAAAACTCATCGGAAATAAATACTGCAAAGCGTGTTATGAATATTACAAAAGGATTTTATTCTATCTTTTGGTATTTCTAGAAATTGTATAAAAATATTTACTTAAAACCAAATAGGGACGAAGCAGATCAGTCAGACCTAACCGACAGTAGCAGACGCTGTACTGTGTATGCACGAATCGACGTTTTAAATAAATTGTCTGTTGCATATCTTTGCTGTTTTCTATCTGATATAATGTAATTCACATCGAAAATCTGTAGCTTTTAAATAAACGGGAGAAGGAGAAGAGGTTATCAAAAAATTTGACTTAATCTGCTTACTGTATGGGAGCACCTAAGTGTCTAATATTCCTTTTCCAGCTCTTTTAATTTGCGAGATATACGGACGGACAGAAGGACATGGCTATAACGACTTAGCGCCCCGTCCTGATAAAGAATAAATGTATTTAATTTTTGGAGTCAGATTCCTTCTCGGCATCACACACATATCCCACATGCACCAACTAAATAAACCCTTTTGTATTTGTTCAACCTTTGAATTCTAATGAGCATATGAAAAAAGCTATAGTATTATATTTGGAAATCGGTATGTCGGATTTAAACATTGAAAACCTTCATAAGTAACGGATTTTCAAATAATACGTGTTTTTAATTTTTAAACCAATTTTGAGCACAATATTAATCAAGTAAGTTTTGTTGTTTGTTAACTTATTACGAGCTGCATCACAAATAATTAAATATTTAAAATATTAGGTGCACGCCGTGAAGGGGCGGGCAAGAAGGCGGCGCCCTACCAGGAATATCTGCACAGCTGGGAGGTGCACAAGATCAATGATGAACGCATGATGATGATGATGATGATGATGACGGTCGGGACAACCTGCAATAATGGATGGATGGTTAAGCGTGTGCAAGAAGCAGTTCATCTGGAGAGATTGGCGCTTCATTAGGGAGATTTATAATTTACTGGAGATGAGCAAACCCTACGCTATCTCGCCAGATAATCTAGAGATACAATGACCCCGAGTATCGTTTCTACAATTTATGAGATTCCATTGAAGTACATGTCATATACTAATAATGCATAGTGATGTGCATATAGACAAAATTTATATATCTTATTATAGTTTTCGACTGCATTTTTTAATAATTTAAAATCATCATATAGGAACGAATAATAAAACCAAAATAATAATCGTCAATCGCTTACTGAAAACTAATTATCCCTCCGGATTGATAATATGGTTTCTGATCAAAATCATAGTTTTCTGCAATTTTAAACCATGAAATCGAATCCAATAATGATACAAAAATAACAATCGTCAAACAGGAGTGTAAGAAAATAATCATTTTGTATTTATGATATTGGAATTTCTGAAAATCGGGTTTCCCTGTGTAGCTTAACATAGAAAATTGAAAAAAAAACTAAAAAAAAATCCTCAACTGAAAATTGATGACTTTAATCATACATGACTTGTCTTCAGTCATTTAGTTTTATATTCTACATTTCTATATGCCTTCCTATATTTAATTCTGTATTTCAAAGTAATTAGAAAATGCTACAAAATCTGTTGGCAATTTGTTTATGCCAATCAGCGGCAAGTTTAGAGAGAACAGAGTTCTGTTGTTTAATATGAGCTTACTTTCTAACAAAGTTTTGGGTATCATTAGATCAACATTTAGGCTATTTCAATAGCAACTTTAGTCTGTTTTATATTTTCTAGTCTCTCATTTAAAGCCGCCGCGCTAAATGATGCTAGATGAAAATCAATTTGCAGACTACATATTTAATTAATACACAAGAGGTATTCTACTTTTTGTAAAAAATACGATTTTTTAGCATTCAACAATCAGCTTAGAGATGTACATATAAAGAGTAGAATGTCTTCAATGAAAACGCAGCATAATAATTAGGTATAATAATTAAATAAATGTGAAATCATGCATACAATTATGTGAAATATTCATTTAATAATCCATTAAATATATGTATATATGAAAGTGTATTATATGCTTCGGTCTGCCGCAAATCAAATGCCATTTAAATCATAAAAATGTATTTATATACTATATAGATATATTCGTAGTATAGTCGAAAATGGGAGTTACTTGTGCCTCATTATGTGCGCCAAATTAAATCTTTTAATTATGAGAGCGCAAAAAATTGCGAACATTTTATGGTTGGCCATTAAGCTTTGGATAAATGAATGAAAGCTGCAGCAACAAAAAGCCTCTTTTGCTTTTTTCCATTTTTTTCCATTTTATGATTGTATAGTCTGACTAGACTAGAGAAATTTTCATGTCAAAAGCGAAAAACATTTTTTTGGCTTTTTAACCTGCGCATTGGCCATGCAAAATTTTCGTGATGCTGCGAAAGTCAAATAAAAGCAAGAAAAAATCAAGCAAAAAATAAAAAAAAGAAAAAACATCAAAACAAAAAATGCCGACAATGGTAAAATAACGAAAAGAAATATGCTGAAGCAAATAAACAACTAGTAAACAGGCGCCAATTGGGCAAATGTATGAGACTACCAGCTACCCTGTAAGCTGTAAAATATTTATTTAAATGCCAGCAAAATGCAATTTCTATTGTACATTCTATTAATCAAACCCTTTTAATTTAGTTCCAATTTGAAGTTTGCTAAAATCATATTCTAATTATTAAATTGGGTTTTTTATTTTAATCAAATGCAAAATGCATGTTGTGCATCAGAAATACCAAAAAGACCTGATTTGCAATTTAAAACTAAAACATATATTAAAATAAACACAAAAAATAGAAAATAAAAATGCAGCAAATAAATAGCAAAATAAAAATACAATATATAAATTAATTGCACATTTTAAAATAGATTTATAATAAGCCATATTTAGATTCTGTAGGTTTCAATTGAAATATAAGACTATAATAATAAAAAAAATTTTAATAAGGTTATAATTAAATCCAAATGCCATACAAAACTTTAGTTCTTATCAGCCAACTTCTATTTACATAATGTTGGATACATCTAAGAAAAATTTGCATTAAATTTTATTTGGATTTCAATTTTTAAACAATAATCAATAATTATAAATTTATTTATTTATTGCCAACTAAACGCAGTCGACAAGGATATTTAGAAAATGCAATTTAAAAATGTAAATCAAAGTTAAATTATATTTAGGTTTACCAATTAAGATATGCCTATAATAAAATAGAAATACTAAACTACAAACTTTACCTATTTTCAGTCAAATAATTTGTACAAGAATTTGAATAATTCGATTATAAAATGCAATTACCCAACTGCGGAACTTTAATTTTTTCAGTCAACTTTACTCTATTAATTTTTAAATGAGACGCATAAAATATTCTTTTTAAACCAATTGAGATTTTATTCAAAATAAATTTGGATTTGGGATTTATGATACGTATGAAATATTAGACCCAACTGAATGAATGAATTTCAAATACCCGGTCTCTGTAGGTCACGTATAGAGTACAATGTAAGCGCCCAACATTTTCGCAACGCTCTCGAAAAACCAAAAGTTGTTGTTGCTGTAGCTGTATCTGTATCTGTAGCTGTATCTGTATCTGTAGCTGTTGCCTGGCAACTTGTCTGCATTATCAATATATCCAGGTCGCAGTTTCTGGGTGCTGGTACACCACTTGCCTCAATCTCTGAGTGCAGCATAGCGTTTTCATCCTCGTCGACGAGAGTTGGACTTGATGATTTTGACTTGGGAGTTTTGCACAAGTTTTTTGGCCCACGGGCAGGCTGATGCCGCTGCAGTTTTCTGGCCAAAATATGCCCGACGCGTTGAAGATTTTGTTCCAACCCACTTTTTGGCCATATAACGCAGACAGCAAGATTTGTATGTCAAAAGCAAAAGATGGGACAGGCAGGCCAGCAAAGACGCAGACATTAAGCAGACTTTAAGCCACAGAATTCTTCTTATTTTCTGCGGTTGTTGTGGCTCTTTTTCCATTTTTTCCATTTTTTTCCATTTTTTCTTGTTTTCGCGAATTTACCTTTTGCGCTCATTTATTTAACGTTGCCATGGGAATTATTAAATATTTTATTCGCATATTTTTTGAATTATGCTGTGAGCCTGAAAAAACAAAAACAAAAAAGAATTATATGCATCACAATACGAAAACATTTTATTAGTTCAGGCCTAGAATATAATAAATAAAACAAAATAAACAGATTTTATTTTATTTATTTAATATCAACAAATCGCACGAAATTAAAAAATGGCATACAAAATTGTTAATTAAAATTATAAAAATTAAAATTAAATATTTATGCATTGCAATGACAATTGCATGACAAATCGCAGTAGTTAGTATTAATTTAATATAATACATCAAATAAATATTGTAATGTTTTCAATATTGAGCTGTTTAAATTGAAATAATTATTTTTAACAATTGGGCTAATTTATTTGTTGCTGTAGAACGAAAACATTTTCACAAGTTCCTCCTTTCGGCAGACGTAAAATTCTTGTCTGTTACGTTAAACAATTAATAAAAATTTTAAAAATATTTTATAAACGTGCCTGTGAAAATATAAATAATATTACAAATAATAAACCATAAATGCTATCATCTATTTACATCTATCTATTTAATTTGTATTATCTATTCTTTAGATTTTTTTTTTATTTATATTTATTTAAAGATATTTTGTAGATATTTGAATTGAAATCTAGCTATTTCTGGCAACACTAGAACTAGCTATTTGAGTGCCGTGGATTTTGCACTGCCAATTGTTCAGCTGCTGTTTGAAAATTGTCATTAATCTTATTTGAGCCCTTCAGGATACTTGTTCTGTGAGTGCGCAGCCTTGACTCATTAGACGAATTGCAGGTCGAAACTCGGACAAATGCATGGGCTAAATTCATTCAATAATGACACTAATTACTGCATAAGAAACAAAGTTTCTGGGGCTAAGAAAATGCCATTCATTCGTGTATTCGTTTATTCGTTTATTCGTTTATTCGTTCACAGTCTAGTCTAGTTTGGGCTGCCGAATCATTTATCATGAAAGTGGGCACATTGCCTCAACTGCTATTTGTGCCGCCTAGTTTAATTAGGTCAGTGTAGGACTATGACCGACAAAGGATCAGATTAAGTACCAGAATGTGAAGAGCCGCCTCTCAGGTGTGCCCATAGTTGTCTATGATAAATTATGAAGTAAAGCAGTAAGGAGAAATAATTCCTGTAATGAAATTAATAGAACTTGAACCCAGTCGCAGACATTAACTTCAACGGCCTGGACAACGGCCAGCATTCGAAATGTAAATCCAAATAAATGTACTTCTTGTCAAGATCAAGGCCAATCGGAGAGAGAGAGAGAGCGAGAGAGAGTGACTGGAAGAGCGAGACGCAGACAGACAGCTCGAAAATGAAGCCTCCAGCTCAGTCTTGACACCTGTTTGTCATGCGGCTGGTACTGCCTAACCTCCGACTGCAGCACCCTCCCCCCCGTTAGTCCAGCAACTAACTACAAATCATTCATCATTGCGCAATGTCTGACCCCAAGCAACATTATCATCAGCCCAAAAGTGTTTCGACTCCTTTTGCAACCATTGCCATTGCCACAGACAAACAGCCAAACAAACAACAAACACTCTGTTCATCTTTCATATAAATGATTTTTTTCCCCTTTTTTTAACCCTGCTTCCATTGAAAAATTGCCAAAAAGGGGTATAATAGCTTCGTGCAAATCAATTCTTCATCAGGACAACGAATCGATCTAACTTTGTCTGTCTGCCGATCTGACTATAAAAAAAGAGCTAAAACCACCATGTTTCTAATGTAGAAGGTAGTAACAAAGTAGAGAAAGGGAAACAAAGTAATATAGCATTCACAGATTACATTTGATGAACATTTTCCATGCCACGCCCACATGATCGATAAAAGCTATAACCTTTATATACTTTTGATCTTAGAAATTTATAAATAAACTGTTGCCAAGTTTGTGGCAGGGTATGCTGCAGCCGGTTGTGTCCGACTGATCGGCTACGTCCTTAGTGGCTTCTTTTTCATTTTCTTTCGCTGTCCGCTCGATTCTACATTCACTCAGTCTCTATGGTTTCCAAAATGCCCGCTAACCCATAATTATGCGTCTTTGACACAACGTCTGAACGGGGGCTGGTCTCCCATTCCTTTGCGCTTTGCTAAAACTTCTACAAAAAGGAATAAAAATTAATTAAATGGAAATATTCCCGGAATTTCTAGATTCCATGCACCTTACGGCAAGCACATTAAGGGCATGCATATTTATGTTCAAGACTATGCCAAATTTGAAAGGCCTACAGGTGCATTATCCTACTTAGCTTTATCTACTAACAACATCGACTGTTGGTACTTTCCAGTACAGGGTATCGCCAGTAGTCAACCCAACAATTATCTATATGAAAATTTCTCGCTAACATTATGGTATTAATATAGTATGAAAACTGTGACAGAACCATGAATTATAAAAAACTAAGGAAGGCGAGTGGAGTCGATATAACTATGTCTTTCTGTCCCTCTCTCCCTCTATACATCTGTATAAACACCTAAATAAGAGCTAAGGACACCATTTATTTAGGTTTTCCTATGTGGTCAGCAGTAAGGCACAATTGTTAGCTACAGAATTGTAATTTTGCTAAAAATTGCATTATGATCGGATAAGAAACAGCAAAGATATGTAGCATACAATTTGCTAGACTTGGCAGAGGGGTGTGTGTGTCACAGTTAAATCGGAAGCGAATTCGGGAGAGGAAAAAAATGCAATCACTTTGCAATGATTATTGATACACAAAGTACAGGGTATCCTGCTGTCGGTTAATATTTGTTATATTATAATTTAAGTATACCTAGCACCCGTTATAAATTAACTAACTAAAAATTAATTATTTTGCGCCAAAAAAGTTAAGGGAACCCGAAACAGAATAAAAACTCGTTTTAGCTAAACTCAATGCTTATAAGTTAAAAATTTTACTGATCTAGTTTATTATATGGTTTGGTTCTAAATAGTTTTAAATTAAATTTCATCTTAAGGCAAAGAAAAAATTGTATGTTAAGCATAAAAAGAAAGACATCAAACATTGAGCAATTTAGCAGTGGGCATACTTTTGTGCGTGACTGTTTATAGTATAAATATATAACAGACTTTTAATGATTGTGATTCATGTAAGGCTTAAACAACTATCAAAATGTGGCGTGAAAAGGCCGCTTGTTAGAGTTTCTAAATTATTTGCTCAGCACTTTCCAAGTTGGCGTGTGACAATGCATTTTAATAAAATATAATGGACCACTCATCGTATCCAAAATAGTACATATATGTATACATTTGAATGGATATGAGTGCTTGTATTTATACAAATAGAAATAATTATAATTGATTTTCGGTGCAGCCTTTTTGGTGAAAATCGATTAATAAACGATGGAAATTGGACGCGCCGAAAATTAATAAATTTGTGAACAAAACTGTCAGATCTATACAGACTAGAGACCTATTCAAGACTCGAAAAAATAATCATTCAGTGTGTTGGCGCCACTAAGCTGGCCCATAATTAACCAAACAAAGAGCCGCATGGGCCGTTAAAGTGTCGAAGCCAAACTCAAAGTCAGCCAGGGCCCAGAGAATTCAGACAAAAGGCCAAAATGAGAAAAAACCAAAAACAAAAAAAAAACAAAAAACTATTTGAGCAGTCGAAAAACCAAATCAAAAATGCGGCAAAGTACAAAGAAGAAAGCCAGGCACTGTGGGATGGCGGTAACATTGGAAACTGTAACGAAAGAACTCTGTGCCAGAGAGCTCTATCTAAGAAAGTCCGTCCCAACGTCCCTACGTCCCACGTCTGCACCACTTCTGTATCACTGTCCCTCTCCTCACCTCTCTCTCTGCATCGGTATGTTTGCATTAATGCTGCCACCTACATTCGTAGGGATACGCTGGCTTTCTTCTGCTGTGGGACCTGTTGGGCCCCACAGATCCCACACCGAATGCGAAGAGCTGAGAGCGAAAAAACCATTAGGCATGATTAAAAATCAGCACACAAAACAGCAAAAAAAACCACCAAAAAGGATAAAATGTTTTCCTTTAAATGAGCTGAAGATCACTTGGCCAAAAAGTCAGAAGAACAGTCTGCAAAGGCTTCCAACTACGCTCATGCTAAACAAAACTGGATCAAAGATTTTTGCTGATCAATGGCTACGCAAGTATAGATCATACGTACTATTTTTAAATTTAAATATTGTTCAGCGTTTGAGAATTTTATTCACCATATTGTTATAATGATTTCCTTCGGTAGATCAACTGTTTCGCCCATTGTTCGTCGCACAGTGTTTCTCCTTCTAAGTTTGACGTTATCAAATTGATTTTCCGCTGTTTAATTTTCTTTATAAAATTATTATAAGCCATTCAAAGCCATCAGCTCAGAGTTTTCAAGGCAACGAATCAATATATTCAATAATATTCATTATTTATTCAAATAAATTCAATAAATTACCCTCAGCTGCAGATCTACTAGTTTTATCCCTTGAAAATGTAAGATCTCAAGAAGATTTTGTGGGTCATTTTCTTTTGGGATATATTGTTATTAAATTAATATACTATAAATAATAAATAAATAAATGATTTAATAAATAAATTGGCAAAATTATATATAAATAAATAAATAAATAAAAAACAATATGTGCATGTTTAAATAATTTTCGATTGCATATAACTTTCTAATATGAAGGTAAAAAGAAATAAATTATTTTTTGAACTTGTCATTGTATAAAACAAAAACTCAATCTTGACAACGTATAGCGCAGTTTCTACTTATCGCAGTAGAAAAATTGAGTTACAATATATCTTTGAACATTTTTCAATTATCTGAAAATATTGCATAGAAATAGCTTTATCCGTTTAAAAATTATGACGCATGGCAGCTCCAATACATATATGTACTTTGTGTGAATATAAGATATATAATATAGATATATTTTGTTATTATTGGATATATTTGATATAGATATATTGCTGAAAATTGTTAAACACTTTTGTGTATTATGTTTGCTGGCAATTAGAGTAATGAAAATAAAAGAATCAAATATTATTCACATTAATTAATAATATTTTACGCTGCTCCTACTTCGAGCAATGTTAATATATAGTCTGAAAAGTGTTTTATGCAGCCCTAAGTGTGCGTGAGCATAAAAAGCTAAACCATATTAATAATTCTGTTTGACTGCTGCTTTAGCAGTGTTACAAATTAAACTCCTTGTTTTTTTTTCAGCTTTTTTTTGTGTTTTTTTGTTTTTTGCTGGAAATAAAAGAAGCAGCCAGAGAGGTTTAAATATATCATTCCAGTTGCTGTTTGTGATGTTGGTGCTGCTGTTGCTGCTGCTGTTGCTGCTGTTGCTGCTGCTTCTGTTGTTGTTACTGGCAGCCCTGTAATTAGCCACAGACGCTGCTGCCATTGCCATTGCCATTGCCAAGTTGTCTGACTTTAAGTCTGAGTTTGAGGCAACAACTAAAACTGAGACTGCGACTGCGACTGCGACTGAGACTCGAAATCCGAGAGTCTTGTATCTCAGCCTCTGCGCTGCGCTTCGAGTTAGAGTTTGCTGTGCATGTTTCCCAGCTCCGTGTCTGTTTCTGCCTTTTAGCGTCTTCAACTGGGCAACCGGGCAACCGGGCAGCCGGCGCAAGTTCCCTAGGTTTCCAAATCCAAGTCAAAGTCAAGTCCATGGCCATGCTGCCGTCGCGATTTTGACGTTGCTGTTTGACCGCGCGACCTGACAACAACAACAACAACAACAACAACAACAACAACAACAACAAGCCGACAATCTGCACTGCTGATACCCTGTATTCACAAAACGCCGCAAGGGGCATTGGCAAATTCTACAGAACGCAAAAAGGCAGCCAGTTGTGCTGACAATAAGTGCTGTGATGTTTTGAAATGATTGCTTCCCTCACAGCGTCATATTATTTATTTACTTAACTCCACTTCTATTCAACTATGATTTGTTTATTTTTCAAGGCACAGACTAGCAGTAAATATCTATTAATTAAAATTAAAATTTTCACAACATTTTAAGTAAATAAATATTACTTAAATTATAGGTGTATAATGAGTGTATATTAATGAGTTTACATACAATGCCGCAAGAAAATTCCACAAGCCCAAATCATCTCAAATATATTTATTTTTATTTTTACTTATTGATGATTTATTTATTTTTCAACTTACAGATTAATATTAGTAAATAAATATTGCTTAAAATTAAATATTATTACTCTTAAAATAACGCAAGGGGCAAAATAAAATTCAACAATCGCAAATCATTTCAATTGTCACTTTTATTTATTTATGGTTTATTTATTTTTAATGCACATCCTATTAGTATATCAATATTACCAACAATACATTTTATTATACAATTTTCATTAAAAAAAAACTTGAAGAACATTCATCAAATAATACTTGATGTATTAGATTAATTTATATATTTATTCTTTTTTTTTAATATGCATTATTATATACTTATTTCTATTATTTTAATTAATGATTTATTTATTTTTCAAAAGAAAATAAATTTTACATAAAATGCAGCGAGAGAATTTTAAAAACTCAAATCAATTGTTATAGTATAATTTAAATAATTTTTTGTTTATTTTTTAAACGACAGACCAAGTGTTAATAAATATTATTTTAAACCGAAACAAATAACATTATATAACTAATAGAAACCAGTATCAAAACTATACAAAATGTAAACTTCGTTTAAGTAGTAGCTGCATTCTAGTACAGGGTATAAATTAGTCACTTTCACTACTCCAGCAGAATCTTTCTTGTTGTCTTAAGTTTTTTTCTCATTATTTTTATACCCTGTACTCATAAAATGGGCAAACCCAAGGTGTAATAACTTTGTAAAAATATGTATAATAGGCTGAAGCAGACGTGGTATATATGAAATATATATTTAACTGAATTAAAAAACTGTGCATTGAATTAAACAAATTAAATTCTGATTATATCAAGTGCCAAATAGAAACTTAAATTTAATGCAATATTCTTTAAACAAGAGTTGTGAAATATTAAATACAGTACGATTTAAGTACAAGATATAAGTGCATTTAATTTGTTTCATAATATACTTGAATTTACTTTCAGTGCAGGCTGTTGGAGAG
The DNA here is from genome assembly GCA_035045125.1 of Hypselothyrea guttata. Taxonomy (NCBI): domain Eukaryota; kingdom Metazoa; phylum Arthropoda; class Insecta; order Diptera; family Drosophilidae; genus Hypselothyrea; species Hypselothyrea guttata. Next base: position 152,733 of record JAWNNJ010002263.1, read on the forward strand.
TTGGGTGCTGGGTATTCAACAGTCGGGTATCTCCGCCTGATCGTCGTCACTGGTTGCTTTGAGTTTAAACCTTTTTTAGACTTTTTTGTGTTGAGTTAGTAGGTGCAACTCGTAAAAGTCTAGACGTGATTGTATCACGATTTCTATCGCCATTTTTGTTGTCTTTTCACGTTATTTTTGGCCATTTTGGTCCGTTTCGCGTCTTCAACATCATCTGCTGTCGCGCTTTTCTTTTCGCTCTTTCTCTGTTGCACACTCTCTCCGAAACAGATTCATACGTTAATGTGCACAATTCTTGGTAATTTTCGGGCCAGGCGCTTCAAATCTTTCAAAATTTCTCATTAACAACCAAACCGAATCCAGCATCAAATGCGTGGGCCTTTAATGCACGAACGTGAAGGAGCGAGGAAGGCAAGACGGCGATGGATCCCTATAAATATTGCAAACATTTCGTATTCTGAACATTTTGTTCCCTTTTTTCATCAGCGTTTAGGGTAATATTTTAAGTTGCCCATGGGAGACATAATGCAGTCAATATGCTGAACGCATTGCTAATGATCGCAGCAATTAGAAGCCATCCAAGTGCAGTTTGATCTTGCCAAAATAATCAATATTATTGAAAGTAAGCCAAAAAGCCGATTATCGATTGCTGCGCCTATCCATCGATTACTCGATACACACAATTTTGACTGTATAAAACCCAACCAAAATAAAGAATATATGCTATATGCTAAGTATGCTGTATGATATTGTCCTTTCGTAAAAAAAATAATGATAATAAAATGGCCTTTTTAAAACTTCTTATAGATCTCATCATTTTCAATTTAATAATCTATTTAGACAATGCATAATACTACTTATGCAAACAATTCAAAAAATGCATTCCATTTGAATAAATTGCTGAACAACAAATGGAGTTATCTGCCTGTATTTTAATTGAGCTGTCACAGTGCCAACGTCTAAATAATCATTAATCAGTATATAAGACTGACAAAACTGTATATGTATAGGTTCAGGTAAACTGGCAGTATTTTAACCCCTTTGGTGGCCAAAAGAGAGAGACAATAAAATGTGGTAGCGACAAAATATTTTAATTTATACAAATGACAAAATAATTAAAATTACCAAGTTGACCAAACCGTCAGCTAGACTATATATCATTAGTATAACGATATGAGGTTTACGAAGCTCCAAGTACGAAGCACCGCACAAAAGCATAATGGCCAAAAACGAGGCACGAGCACGAATACCACAACGACAGCGACAACGACAGCGACACGAAGAGAGACATGTTGGGGGAATATGCATAGACGGGTAGACCAATTAGCCCTAGCTAGATGACTGCATAGCTCTCTAGATGGGGTCTGCCGGCTTCTAGGCGGTGTCACTGCTGTTGCGACAATTTTCATTATTGACAAATTAATTGTCACCTTTTAACAAAATGCGGAACAGCACACAGCGAAGAGGCCGACAAGGCGACAAGAGTAGATAGCAGGTTAATCGGTGCCCAAAATGACTCAAATGGCCCTTCATTTTAATACAATTATTGTACAACAATTGTGAACCCATATAAATCACATAATTATGATTAAGTCCGTCAGATACTTGAGTACCCTCAGCTCAGCCTCACCTTCCACCTTCCACGTTGCCTGTGGCCCCTAATAAAAGCGTTCACGCTAAACACGTAAAACATAGATTAGCGCCTTTTGTCAGTAGAAACCGTATACCCCCAGTAAACTCAGCCAAACTTGTCTAAATGTCATTAGTTAGCACAGGATACGGAACAGGCCAGGACCAGGACACCGAACAGCCCAAAAATGAATATTACGGACAACAATCCCTCGAATATTCGATACTCTTTTAGTTATATGATAGTAAGACCTCTTTAAAAAGGTACAAGAGGGTGAATTATGTTAGTGCAAGTGGGAGATGTATCAAAAAGCTAGAAGGAGGCGTGGCAAACCCCACAAAGTATTAGTCGATATAGCCCTGTCCGTCTGATCCTCTGTCTATCTGTTTGTCCTATAAAAGCTCCAATATCTCGCAAGCTATAAAAGCTTGAAACAGCTTTTTTGGTATTTATTTCTCTTACAAGCAGATCAAATTTGTTTTACATTTTCGCACACAGCATGCTTTGTCTGCGTCCGACTGATCGGCTACCTTTGTTCGAGAAAGTTACCATCAAACCAGGTGTATTATTTTAATTCTGCGTCTTAATGCAATGTTTTTATTGGATGACAAAGAGCATGGTTTATTCAATTATGCTCGCTTGACAAAGAGTACAATCTGTTAGAGTTGAGTTAGCGTTGAGCTCTAATTAAATAGACACTCAATGGTATGAACCACGAAGTTAATCATATTTTAATGTGCCACCCTTGCTGAATGGGAATTCCTTGTTGGCAGTCGAGCCAAGAAGACATGCCAAGCCGAAAGGGGCCAAGCTAATAACAATAACAAAAGCGAAAGGTCCTTTGAGCTCTGTATGTTTGCATAGTAGAAAGAGTCGTACGTCATTAGAGTCGAGTCGGGTCGACTCCATGCGATGTTCTGACCTTAGCGGTTCGCATCGATTTTATCGATGGTTTTGTGGCAATTTGTAATCAGCTAATAAAAGAGCTAACTAGATTTATATATACCCATGTATATACAAACACACACGACAGCTCAGCCAAAGGAAAGCGCAGTCTCTCCGCACCTGGAATGTAATTTATCTAATGCAGTCATTAATTTCATATTAACAAGGTGTGGATAGAAAATTATCCTAGGCACATTCACTCGATTTGTATTGTGCAAATAAGTAGACAACGCCAAGTTTAATAGTCATTCATTATAAGCGCATGAATGTACACAAATGAACCTGAATGTGAAGAATCTACAATATATGGAAGTATGTCCATTATTAATCTTATTAATCACGGACCCACTGTGCATATGAGATTTACCAAATCTGCAAAGAACCATTCTCAAATTAAAATTAGAGTTACTATATAAAATGTAAAAAACGATATAGCAGTATATTTTTACTTCATTCGAAAACTACAAGATCTACAGAATGTACATGCTTATTTCATATATTGGAGTTTTGATGAAAATGTCCTGAATAATACAAATTAATTTGTCAATCAGTAGCAGGAATGCATATTCTTACTGTTTTGTCTGTACTATGCATTAATAGCCATGTTGTTTCTTAAAACTGTTGTTTCCACAATAACTTTGGTGTTTGTTAAACGATTTCAATGCACTTTTTAGAATACATATATATACTTATAAACAATCTTCCATGTTTAATATCACGCTTGCCATTCGCTTTTATTTATTAGAACGTAAAGAAGGCGTGACATTAAAAACTTTAAAGAAACTTGATCTGCGTATGGCATACATCAACCTACATTCCGAAAATGGTTACCATAGCAGACAGACAGACGGGGCTAGATCGGCTCAGTTCGTCGTTCTAATCAAGAATATAATACATTATGCAGTCTGCCACGCCTCCTTATTACCGTGTTATGCGTACATAGAATTTAAATAATAAAATTTGAAAACAAACTTGATTTGATTACGATGTAGGCGAAATTAGAATCAAATTTGATGGTTCGGACGGATAGATATGACAATACCGCCTTATCCTCATCAAGAATATATATATTTTGTGTGGTCTATCATGTCTGTCCCATGGGATAACTCACTTGCTCTTAAGAGGGCTTAAGAGAGCATTTGTACCCTTTCGAAGTACTACATGGCATGAAAGTACTGCAATATTTCTAGCTTCTGATTGAGCCAATTAGCTGTGATTATGTTGAAACCAAATACAGTTCGAGCAACAGCAATTTAACAAGGCACACACGCACACACACACACGCACACACACACGCACACACACACGCACACACACTCGCAGGCTCCTTATGGCAGAGACTTTCAAGTTTTTAAGCTGGCAGATAAATCTAGAAACGTCGCAGACGAATGGCACGTGACCTTTGACACATTAGTGTCAGTTGTTGTGTGCGCAATGCAGCCATTAAAATTGAAAGTCGAGCAGAGCACACACACACACATGCACACAGAGACAGATAGTGAAAGAGAGGAGGGGGGAAGGGGAAAGCAGAGAGACGCACACAAGCTAATATACAAACAGCATGACGAGGCAATTTACGCAATTGTTGTCAAATTAAAGTGCATCCGCTTCGTTGGTCATTTAAAGCCAAAAGTCGTTGTCAACAACATCAACACCCCACGCACACACTCACACACACTCACACACACTCACACACACACACACACAGGCGCGTAATGAGGCAACGCATCATGTACGCTTTTCAAAAACAGTTTGAAAATCTTCACTTCACTTGCTTCCTTGGTCGCATTTAGTGACAATGTTGACGTTAATAAATTACAAAATGAAACTAATGACAAAATACAGACGCCACACAATACACACAAATCTACCCCCTCTCCACCATCTCCTCCCTCGCTCTTGCCTGCGGGGGTGATTTTAAAACCCAACTGCCATACAGGAGAGGGTGGCAACAGCCGCGTAACGAGCGTAAATTGTGGCAAGGCTGCTGCTTCCTTCACTTGCCCACCGTAGCCCCCGTTCCACAGTGGGTCGAGCGCCTCTCCTACCGCTATTTTATTAATAACTCGCCCAAAATGTATACAGATTTTAATGCAAATTTAAACCTAAGGTTCTTCAAACCAGGAACCGTAACGATTATAATTTATCCCATATAAATTATACCGATGTGTACCACAATAATTAAAAAATTCTGGTTCTCAATTTTATGAAAAAAAAAAAAAAATTAAAAATTAACATTTAATTTTCAATATGTTAATTGGGAATAAAAGTTATTTTGAAATTTTGGACCCTGTTGTTTAAAAAATCTAGTAAATTAGCTCAAATATTAAATGTAGGTAACACCCAGAAGGAGGCGGGGCAGACCCCACAAAGTATATATATATATATTCAGCAACAGGATGACGAGCTGAGTCGATATAGCTCACATATCTCGCAAGCTATAAGAGCTATAATCACCATTTTGGTAGGTAGGTTCTACCATGCAAGTGTTGATTTGCTACAAAATTCGATTCTAGATACCTTCGCCCTTTTCCCCCTTACCCTAAAAGATCATGCTTGTCATTATTTTAAAGCTACATACGTGTGGCATTCTCTATCGAATCTGTTAATCCGTGTTACTACCAAATAAACAACATAGAAGATACGCAACAGACAATTTGCTCGACTTGGCAGAAGAGGGTATATCGAATTACATTTTAGTGACAAGGTTATGTCCAACAAGGTCGGCTAGTTTCGGTTATATCCGACTGCAGTCTTCCTTACTAGAAACAAATGTGGTATTTCAAAGCTCGCATGCGATCGGGGAGGCATTTAATAGCTTCTTTAAGCTTAATAAGGAATTTCCAATTAAATGAAAACAAAATTAAATGCAGTTTTAGAAATTAAATTCGACTTGTGTTTCGCTAGATACGTCATGGATGCCACTGTGCATTCTCCGTCCGTCCGTCCGTCCGTCTCCCTCCCCCTGCTCTACTAACTGCCTAACTGCAGCCGGTCAGGAAGACCACAATTTGGCTGAGGCTGCCACCACGTGACCAGCACATAAGATCAACTTTGTTTGGACGGACTTCTTGCGCGCGTCTTTTGTAATAATTAAATATTACTCATACGCCATGTAAGTTAATTAAAAATTTCTTCTTTTTTTCCACATGCTGTACGTATTTATGTACGTAACACGAAATTAATTTTGCTACGTGTTTTGCTATGCACATCTGCAAGCAGAACCAGACTCGACACGCCCACAAAAAGGCTGCCCCCTGCCCACACACAAAATGATTGGTAGATGGGATGGGGAGGGGGGAGGCAGGGGCAGAGGGAGGCACACCTGCAAGTGTCATGGCTGCAAACACACACACACACACACACACAAACACACACACACAGGCAAAGCTACGTCGCCGGTGAAGTCGCCATTGTCGACAGATCCGCTTGGTTCGATAGTGCAAAGTGTGCCGCAAACATACAGCAACAACACTGGCAACAACAACAACAACAAGAACAACAACAACGACAACGACATGAACAACAACGTCAGCAAAGCAGGCAAGAAATCAAGTAAAAAGCGACGACACAGCAGTCGGATGCCACCGACAGTGGAATGCCCAGCACCCTTGTTTTCAACATCATACAAAGGCTGCAGCAATGCTTCTTCTTTCTTTTGCTTCGTTTAAGAACCGAGCAACACAAAATATGCAATATTGTTTAGTAAATATCTTCTGTGTTTATTAACCAATTGGAATGCGATTTTCCTCTTTTATTCATATGATGACAGAAAACATATATTTAAAATACAAATCTTCAACTTTTACTTTTATTAATTTTTGGTCAAAGTGGGCGTGCCAGTCAAAATCTAACCAAAGCATGATCTGCTTATGTTATACATTTACCTATATTCTAAATTTAGCCCTTCTAGCTATTAGATGGGGCTAAAACGCCTCAGTCCGTCATTTTAATTAAACATAAACTTGTTGTGATCTGCCACGCCTTTTTCTGCCTATTACACACATTAGCACAAATATGGTATACCCCTATTTAACCATTTTCAATGGGTGCAGGATATAAAAATAATTTCAAGAAATTGCTTTAATGCAATGCAGGCGCAAGAGTCCAACACAATGCCAAATATATGGATATAAATATACATATATACATTTATATATACATATATCTGCACACACATACAGCTTTATATACACATACATACATGCATATGTATATATAGACACTTACACCGATACAAGGCCTGGGCTTGGGGCTCCGCTGACTGCATTTTGTGTACGCGCTGCACTTTATTAGATTTTTATCGGGCCATGTTTAAAATGACTTGAGGTCTTTGGTAAGCGTGCGAGTGTATGGATGTGAAGCAAGAGCCTCAATACATACATACATACAGCATGAGTATGTATGTGAGTGTGCATAGTTTGTCGACGTTACGTTGATGTTTATTCTATGCATATAGATCCAACATCAATGGTACCTACTAGTAGAGGTGGAGAACTATCGGTGGCACTAACGAGTTCGATAACCGCATCAGAATGAAATCAAAATAAGCGAAATGAATGATAAGAGCTAAAATATAAATAGGCCGATGCAACATTATTGCCAAATGCACCATTTTATATATTGTTACTCATTTTTATGCCCTGTACCCATTAAAAATAGATGAAAATGTATATTTTATTTAACAATTTTAAACGCATTTATTGCATAATTAATAACTAACAAAATGCGACAAAGGTAATAAATAACCTAATATATAATTCGTAGAAATAAACACACTATCGAAAACAGACGATGGTTATCGATGGTTTGGGAAACACTTTTGCCAACTATAGATGGTACTGACTATCTATAGTTATCCACCTCTATCAATTTTTTATTTTGATAGAAACTTAAAATAAATAAGATAATATGCACATAATAAAACTATTTTTCTCCTATTAAAATTATTGTTTAATATTATTTATATTTGATACATTTATTTCACTAGACGAACTTAAAAACAAAAAAATATTTGTTTTGATTTGATATTATCAATATCATATTTTTAACCGGTGATATATTTAAAATATTATTAATTTATATTAAAACTATAGAGTGGGCATTTAATATTACTTATGTACTACTAAATAAACGGAATTTGCGCAGAATATTGACGGTATATCCAGTAAAGTTTAACAATTTGTTGCTGTATAAATACATAGTAATCTCCATTTCAAATTTCAAGCTAGAGGTTCAGGGATGTACCATGAAACTAGGCATTGCTACCTGTTAACATGCCATCAAGTTATGATGCCGCTGTAAGGTAGGAAATACCGCCAAACATCGACAAATTGCATTAAAAGCCCGCACCGACAATAAAGTACAACATAATCTACGACTCATCCGACTTGCTGACACCCATCAATCAAAGCATCAAGCTTAAATTGCTGAGTGCGTAGTTGGCAGGCAAGGGCAGGCAGGAGAGCGAGCCAGAGGCGCTGCGGAAGGGGGGCAATGGGCGCAATGGGGTGGGGACAGGGTGCGGACACGGGTGCGGGCGGGGTCGGGGAAGGCAGTAAATGATCACTGGTTCATGCGCTCAATTGAGCGTTCAATCAATGCTAACGCCCCCAACGCCCACCACCGCCGCCTGAGCATCTAACCAGCCACTGTAAAGACTCAAGCCATCCATACACAGCGCGAAAAATTGTGTTCGAATATTAACTTCGACTGCACTTAATTTTAGAATTTTAAAAATAAGTGTATATGCTTTAATATTAAAATAAAAACTTGTATTTTTGAATTGAAAACATGCATATGAAATCCATAATAGAGAAAAAACAGTTTTATTCTTAAAACGAGATTGAATATTCTAGTTATATATGGAAATAACTTTTTTTAATAATAAATAAATAACTCTTCTTGCAGAAAAAAGTGCTAAAAGTTAAATTATATATTATAAATATAGTTAAAATTTCCAATAAGAATAGAAAATAAAAACTTATTTTATTCGCATGATTTACTGCCATATCGAGCAAATTGTCTGTTGCATATCTTCGCTGTTTCTTATGCGATCATAATACGAGTAGCAGCACGAATTGAGAAGGTAGAAGTAAGAGATATGAAAAATCTAAATCAAACTTGACCAAATATAGTATCTCTAGGCCGAGATCTAGATGTTGATACGGACAACAAACGACAGTCGTGTCTATATCGTCTCAGCACATGATTCTGATCAAGAATGTATACACTTTACGTATGCTTCCCTTTTATACCCTATTTTAAGTACAGGGTTTGAAAACTAGATTTTTATCAAAAATTCTTTAAAGTTAAGTCTACTTATAATTTAATTTTAATTTTTAAGCGCGCAGAAACTTGAATCTGGATTCAAATTTGTAGGAGGAGAAATGCAAACGGAATTTCAGATTTTTCTCGCTGTGTAGCCACAGCTGTAGTACAGTAGTTTATGTGAGGTATTGTTGTTGTTTATCTGTTTGTATTGTTGCTGCAGTGGGCCACGCAGTGCTGACATTCAATTAAGCCAAACGAATAACTTAACTAAAGAAAGCGCCAACGGAGATGCCGATGCCAATGGAGATGCCGATACTGATGCAGATGCAGATGCAGATGCAGATGCAGCGCAGCGGGGGGATCGGGGAGTCGCAAGCTCCCAAAGTCCACTCGTAAATGGTGCCTCTTGCACTCCTGTGGACTCCGTGCACCTGCACGTAATTTGCCTATTCATGCGGCTGCGCTTTGAAATCAAATTAACAGCCGCAACGCAACGGCTAAACACAGTCGCTGCAAAAATCCCACAAAAATTATGTTCGGTCATCTTTACATCAGCAGTTTCTATTCAAACTTGTAAAAGCGCCGGCAGCCCATACGGAATCACACAAACAACGCACAGTTATGTCTTTAGAAAAATACGACTCGACGGTCAGATACGCTGTACAAATTGTCGCTGAGAAATAATTAGACATTTCAAACTATTACTATTTAATAAACGTTTTTATTAGAGAAAAGAACCAAGAAAAAATTATACAAAATTAAAATTATATATGTATATATATTATAGTAACTAATGCAATAATTTATAAGTTTTATACTTGTAGCATTAGGATAACATATATAAATAAATAAATATTTTTTTACTGAAAAAAAAATTAAATTAAGCATAATATAAAATTTATGATTTAAATACTACCAAAATAAATCGATTAAGCTGAAGATTAGGAAATCTAAGGTAATATTTAAATATGATATTCAAGAAAAGTTCTTCTTTAACATCAAACATTATAAAATCAAGGCAAAAATCGTTTTATTCGATTTTACAAAATCTTCAGTATTCGATTTAGTTTAGTTCAGTCTTATATGAAAACTTTTGCATTTACCAATAACTCAGTTGGATAAGTACGAAAACCTTAAATTTAGTCTATGAATACTAATAAATCAAACTACTCTCTTTTCACCCTTTCACATGCATGTGTATTATACCCCATTTGCTTGTGTTGCTGCGTACAGGGTATTACAATTCGCAAAACTTAAAAGCATTTTGAGTGTGTCTTTAACAGAAGCCGTAGTGCTCGTCTTCAGCCCCTGCATATACGCATGGTACCTACATACATATACGCCATACATACATACATACATACATTCATATATGTACATATAAGCCATAACTCCACTCACTCCACACGTGATTGATGTCAAGTTAAAGGCAACAAAAGTTGCCTATAAGCCACTTACAACTTATCGCAGTAAGATCAGTATGATGCCCATGCCGTCATCATAATTAAGAGCGCATATCGTGCACACACACAGACTTCACTATATACATAAGTATATTTACTTTTCAGTCAAGGACGCTGAAGATGTCCTTGTGAATTGGATTTTCAGCAGATCAAAATGTATATATCGCTCGCTACTTGAAGACTGACATAAGTCAAATAACAATGATGCAGATATGTATGTTCGTTAGTTAATAATCTAAGTTATGTAAAAATGTCATCATACCATCTTCAATACACAGAGCATAAACAATAAATATACCATGTACTTTTGAATAAATGTACTTTTCCGAGTTTTTCGCATTTTATTCGTAAGGATTAATGCAGCATAATTATACAGTTACCGCCATAATTAAGGGGGAGCATAAACATTGTTTTGAATTTAAATTTGAATTCAATGTAACTATCGATATCAACAGCTGTCTGCGCACAGCGTTATAACTAATTGTTATCGATATTTTTGGCGATATATCGACCATTCGTGCTTTCCAACTTCAGTTACTGAAATAATAATTATATTGTGTAATATTGCTTTCAAAAGTCGGTTATTTCTCGTCTCAACTTCTGCAACCATAGATACAATATACGTAAGGAAAGCTGTCGGATATTTTTCAGACCCTTTACTTTACGAAAATAAAAAGGGTCTATAAGGTTAGTGCAAAAAGGAAATGTGTGTAATACCCAGTAGAAGGCGTGGCAGACCCCACAAAATATATATATTCTTCATAACGACGCCAAGCTGAGCCGATATAGCCATGTCCGTATGTTTGTCCGTCCGTCTGTCCGTCTGTATAAACATCCCCTTAGTACTGCAAATCGCAAAACTTGCAGAGATCCTCATGGATCACGAAGATACAGTCTTTTAATTTGGCATGTATGTGCCACCGATGCTGTACATTTAATTACAATCAAATAACAAACAACGAAGATATGCAACATACAACTTTTGCCAAATGTATGAATGTGCAACTGCAGACACAATATTAAAGCTACCGACTTGTTATTTGTCATGTAGGTAGACTACAGCATTTCATTTTGATCGGATAAGAAACAGCGAAGATATGCCACATTCAATTAGCGGCACTAAGCAATAGGGGGCTGGTGTGCCATGCATACCCGCGTAGCTTCGTATGTGTGTCTCTGATTGTGTTTGTAAAGGGTAAAGGTAAATTAAAGTGTTTTTAACGGTCGGTTACGTTCTTCTGACTGATCTGGCCCGCCCATATATTTTTTTTAAAACAAAGTATTTACAAAGTGTATTTACACTAGTAATAAATTGGACACGCGTTCTTTTTTAAATCCAAATCTCAAGATGTTGAGGAACCATGTTAAGTAACATTACACAGACTATCGATAATAATATGGGTTGCCTTGTATCCAATACTTAATAGTAATCTATGTCAAATAACGTCACGCAAAATATATGTATGTATTGATGCATAAATCAATTCACAAAGCTATTGTATAAAAGTTTTTTTAGCTAGGCGCATGCGATTCGGACGTTTTTCCTTCAATTAAGAGCGGATTGACAATTGCAATGGCTGATCAAGGCCCAGATGCGGTATATGATGGAGAGGGAAACTCGGCGCGCCTATGCCGGATTTGCTTTGAAACCGAGGCGGGTGACCAAAGGGCCAACTGGTTGAGCCCCTGCAGGTGCCGAGGAAGTGTTAAGTGGGTGCACGAGGGCTGCCTTTGTCGCTGGATTGAAGAGGTGCAGAAAGGCGATTCCAGTACTAAGGCAGTTTGCATGCTATGCCGCACCGAATATACCATCGCCCCTCCTAGGGTCGGTCGTTGGGTAACCGTCCTGAATGGAATTCAAGAAACAGTTCCGATTGTGACCATAATCTCTTTTATCTGTGCCGTCTATATGATAGCTTGTGTCTTTGGGCGCGCCACAATTGTCCAGGTCCTTGGCTCGCAGCGTGCCACGGAGCTGCTGGAGAACTGTGATACTTTATATCTGGTATTTGGCCTGCCAGCTATACCGGCTGTCCTGTTGCTAGGCCAATTCATATCCTGGGAGGAGGCTATCCTATACCTCTGGCATAATCGACGTAATATTCTGCGGAAAGTGCCCATAATCAATTGGTTCATCGAGGACCCGAGCGATATAGAGGGACAAGCTTACATACCATTTCCCGAAGAGTATTTCAATCTTCCACGAGTTTTCTTTGAAGCCATTCTGCGCCCTACTATTTCCACCTGGTTGGGCGGTTTGCTGTATGGAAATCTGGCCAACCCATTTTATCGCACGCTCCTCGGGGGCTTGACGTACATTGGAGTCAAAGGTTTACTCCAAATCTACTGGCGCCAAAAGCAATTTCGCAACAGGACTCGACGGCGTATGCGCAGTTTTAATTGGGACTGTGAAAATATTCTCCAAAATGCCGAATAACGCTGCGGGGCAGCATCATGTGGAAGCGGAAGATGATTAGAATGCAGTACCACAAAAACATTAAGCTTTTAATATGACCGTAAATTTTTATATAGTATTGCAAAATTTACTTGTTTTAAATACATTAATAAATTCGATCGATAAATGACCCACTAAACTAGAGAGAATTCTTCACAATTAACCAGCAGTTAGGCTGTAGCCTTAAAACCATACAATAGATGTGTAAATTCACAGAATCTTGTAAATTCAAACAATGTCTAAATATTGCAATGTTGAGGAGTTTTAGAAATATAATTTCATTATAGTTTGCAAATGCCCCTCCAGTTTAGGTTTAAAACACGATTCTGAAGTAATTGGAAGCGCTAAGTTCGAAATGGGCACCAAAAACATTCAATTGTCTGTTCTTCAGATAGTAGCGAAAATAATAATTTCCGATTTTTCGCAATAGTATGAGCAAATAGTATAATCTAAATCGATTAAATCGATTAAATTCGGCATTTTGTTAATCAATTTCATGTTTGGCTGACATTTTCCTGAATTTTTTGACAGGTGCACTGGCATTTCATTTATTCTAATTGAAAATTTGGGATCAATTTACCCATGAGCTTAGTGTCGAGGCAGCCGGAGCAGTTACGTTATAGCCCTTCCCGTTTTCTCATTTGTTCAGAACTCGTTCAACAGCGCACAGCTCGAACTCAATAAAAATCATAAATAAATAGCACAACAAATTGGAAAATATAAAATTTATTCCTGTAAATTTGTAAGAGTAAGTAAATACTTTTTTCTGAAAATTTGTGAACAGTTCACTTAATACTTAAAAAAAAGTGGAAAAAGTGTTTGTGCATAAAACATTTGGAAATAGTTTGACAAATTTTACCAGTTAAATAATCAATTCTTTTTATTTCCTAATTATAGTTCAATATGTCGTCGGACAAGGAAGTTTTTTCTGGCACTGGGAACCGTCCTGTCCAGATCCCAGACGGAGAAGCTGTGGACGTGGTCATACAGCCACTGGAAGTGGAAGGGTCTCCAATCCAGGAGAATACTCCAGGCCCAAATGCCAGTGAGCTGGATGCTCGGAAAGCGGGAAAGCGTGGAAAGCGTAAGCTCGACTCTCCCCCTCTGTCCACTACCAAGTCGGCCCAGGACGCAGAGGTGCCGCCGCCAAAGCGTTCGCGCTACGAGAAGATCCGCAGCACCCTAGCCGTCTTCCTAGCCCACACGGGCACGCTCACCTCCGCTTCTAGCCAGAACGCCGCATCCGGCGATGTGGAGAATGTGCCAAATGCGCAAAATGAATCGGCCATTGCAATGCAAGAGAAGGAGGAAGAGCAGGAGGATGAGGAGGAGGCGGAGAAGGAAAAGGAAGAGGGGGAGGAGGAGCAGGAGGCGGAAGAAGAGGAGAAAGAGGAGGAGGAAGAGGAGGTGGAAGAAGAGGAGGAGGAGGAGCAGGAGGATGAGGAGGAGGCGGAGGAGGAAGAGGAGGAGGAAGAGGAGGAGGAGGAGGAGGAAGAGGAGGAGGAGGAGCAGGAGGATGAGCAGGAGGAGGAGCAGGAGGAGGAAGAGGAGGAAAAGGAAGAAGGGGAGGAGGAGGAGGAGCAAGAGGAGGAAGAGCAGGAGCAGGAGGAGGAGGAGGATGAGGAGGAGCAGGAGGCGGAGCAGGAGGAGGAGCAGGAGAAGGAGCAGGAGAAGGAGGAGGATGGTGAAGGGGAGGAGGATGGTGAAGGGGAGGAGGAGGAGAAGGAGGAGGAGGAGGAGGAGCCGGCCAACGCAGTTTAGGCCGTCGAGCAGGAGGTTCAGGTGGCGAACGAAGGCGAGGGCTCAAAGAAGTCTTGTTCTTAAAATTAGTCTCAATAAATATAACTGAATACAACTAAATAGCAATTCCTCATTATACACTGTACCCTTAAAATAGGTAAAAATGGGGCTAATAAATAATGGAAGGTTTTTCGATGTAGTAAACAATTTTATAGGGTAATGCTGGCAAATGAAACTCATAGTTAATGGGTTGAAAATTCACCAACATTTGAAACTAATTTCAATTAACTGGAAAAGATTACAAGAGAAGCAAAAAGCGAGTCAGAAAGATAAGTAAAATGATCAACAGCGATTACATAAGCCAATCAATACAACAAAAATGCCAAAAGTACCCAAAGCTACAACAGGCGTAAATTGGCATAAAAAGCAACGTGGAAGTGAATGTGAATGTGAATGTGAGTATGAATTGAAATTCGAATGCAAATGCGAATACGAATGCTTATGAATGTGGCAGGCAGCCAAAAGTCGTTGCCACAGCATCGACTGCGTATTTCTAAGAAATAAAAACAGTTTGGGCGTGTCCACGGCGCACAAACCACCGCCCCAGAGTTGAAGTTGTGGATCGCATTGCGCTCGTTTTGATAGGCCCATTGCAGTTCCAGTCGCAGTCTGAGTCTGAGTCTCAGTACCGGAGTTTCAGTCTTTGTGACCCTTTTTTTGGCACTCCACTTTCAATAAAACACCCTCTTTACCGCACATTCTTGGCTCAACACATCAATCAAGGGCAAAAAGATTCTAGCAAAAAACATTGTGCTTGGGAAAGCGTATGAAATAAAACAAGTTACTTTCGCTTTTACTTGTTATACCCTGTACCCACCATATGGGTAAAAACAGGGTAAATTGCTTTGGGAGAATGTTTGTAAGTATGGAACAGGCAAAAGGAGGCGTGCCTGAGCCCAAACAGTATATAGTATAAATTTAGTATATAGTATATATATATTTTAGATCAGGTCGGAGAGCTGAGTTATACCCATATCTGTCTGTCCGTATGGACGAACGCCAAGAAATCGGAATCTATGTATAAGAGCTAGGGCTCCCATTTTCAGGACGAGATCTTTATTTCCAGGCTTTGTCTCGCCTCGACAAAAATGTAAGATGAAGCATTGCTGCTGCGCTACGTATAACCTTTTTTAAAATGATGTATTCAAAATATTTTAAAATAACGTAGTTATTTTATAGAGCTTTGATTTGAGGATGCTCTTCCAAATCTTACGTTTAATTCAGAAAATTTCGATGTGCTATGTACCTTACGCTCCCTCCCACCCCCTGTGCGTATGTGTAGTGAGTGGAAAATGGGTGTCAACGCATGAAAATCAAACAAACACTCATATTGAGCTGCGTGCAAAGCCAAAGCCAAAGCCAGACCGAAAGCCAAAGCCGTGCAGTAACCCTAAACCAAAGGCGAACTTCAAAGACTTGCCAAAGTTAAACAAGCCACGGATGACTGCAACCCCATCACTCAAAGGCTAACATTCCACGCATATGGAGGAGGGGGGGAGCTCCATTATTTGACACCCTCTGCCCACTTCCCTGCCTCCGTGCCCCTGCAGGACTGTGGACTGTTCATTGCTCTTGCCGCACGAAAGGGTTCAAATTGTTGCCTCATTTGAATGAATGGCGTCAGTCGACAGCGACGGCAGTAGCAGTGCTGCCAAGTCCGCGTTTTCCCGCCAGATCTGGCTGTTTTTGCAGAGCATTTGTTAGAAGCATTGGGTAACTACGGCAAGCGCAAATTCTGTTTTATTTTGAAAAATATTTTAACTTTTATTAGTTTTTTCTTTAGAATTAATATAAGTATCTGTCATTATTTTAATAGATATTTTTCCATAACATAATTATTTTAAAGCACACCATTGTCCTTAGCATGAAAATGCTAACATTTAAACAGGGGAAAGCTTTTCCTCCTAGTAAAGAAGAGAGCAACATCCATCCCATAAAATACTGCACAATGTTCGGAACATTGATGGTTGGGTTAGTTATAGAAAACTCTAGTAGGAGGTACAAAAGATCTTTTCGGCCGCAATGCACAATTTCCCAAACAATAATAGTAATAACAGTTAAATATTGTAGGGAAATCTTTATTTTTAGAGTTACAACAAATGTGTATGTTACGGAGTTGAAGAATTGAAAAACCTGTAAGGACTGTAGACTATCCAGAAATCAAAAACAATAAAACCGCTTTTCCCATTCTCGCTATGTGCCTATATTCCATCAAAAATCTTAAGATATTTTAATCTTTAAAAGTTCTTTGACTTGTCAGATTAGGAAACCAACTCGAGCCAAAGTTTCAAAAGCTTTATGTGTATAATAGAAGCACAAAATGATTTATGTTAACATATATAAAAGAAAATGTTGTGGAAAAATTGAGAGACTATGATTACATATAAGGAAAACTATGAAACATCTTTGTAATAACTAATGTTATTTTCTGGTTGTTCAACTTTATTCTTATGCCTTTCCCGCCAAGAGCAGACTTTTTTCTCAATCAAAACTTGGCAACACTGATGAGCAGTAGCATCAGACATCAGAATGATGGGAATGGACAGGAGCAGAAACAGGAGTAGGATAGGGAACATGGGTATGGGTACAACATGGGTCGCTGTCTGATTTTGCGTTCTGTATTTGCGTTTGTGCTGAGATAGAGTCTGTGAATTGTGCGAGTTCTGGCATCCAGCTAATGCTAATGTTAATGCTAATGCTAATGCTAATGCGAAAATGCAGGCAATTGGAAAATTTATTCAATTGTTGGCAATTCAACTAAATCACTCATTGGCTTTATTATGTGCGCCTACGTATGTGTGTGTGCGTGTGTGTGTGTGTGTGTGTGTGTGACTTTAACGCCTTTAAGCACCCATACCAATAGTATACTTATCTGAGCATACCCCATAATCATTGCCAACACAACGCATCCTCATCAGCCACGTTGTCCCTTTTGCTGGAAATAATTCGAAAATTTGAATTACTTTGCCATTTTGCGGCTTGATGAAAGGCATATTGCCACACAGCAACGGATGGCCAGAGATACAGGGACAAACAGTACGGCATTAGCCTTTAAGTCGAACGCACCTGACCTAACCCCTTCAAGACTACTGAAATAATACGACATTTTAAATGTATTTTGTATTTACATATATACCGTCGAAGTACATGATCTCTGGGGTACAAAAGATCTTTTAGGTAGCGGTGCAGAGTTTCCTGTCCAATAATAAAATCATAAGCACAGGGTATAAAAATCTCGCGCGCTCTGGCGCGCTCGACCTGACAGTCGGGCAAGCCCGACTGTCTTATACCCTGTACCACAGCTCGCGCTGCGCGCTCGCCTGTTCAGTATATAATAAAATTCTTTAAATATAATTTAATCTATCTTGATTAAAACGATCTGACGAGGTGGCAACGCTACCGCCAAAACTCAATTTGGCACATGGTATGGCGATGAAGGTGGCGCTCGAACACTTGTCGCTTGGTCTCTGACGTCACGCGTCACAGAGTTTTGTTATTTTGCGCAATCTTATTTTGGCACCTTGCAATTGGTGTTGTTTACATGCGTACATGCACACATACATGTATGGTATTCGTCTATTCTACATGTATGTGTGTTTCTGTTTATACATACACACATACACTTGCTGGGCTGCAGGGCCCGTGCGAAGCAATACATGCAGTATTGAGTAGCTTATATCTCTTCTATTTATAAACCGATTTTAATGCGCTTTTCAGGATAGTTAAATATAATAGAAGAGAGTATATATATCAAATAACAATATTCTATGTTTAATATTACGCTTGTTTATTAACATTTAAGTCCAACTTTTGTGAAGCTTATATCTCCTGTGTTTCTTAACCAATTTCAATGCGCTTTTCAGAATAGTTAAATATAATAGAAGAAAGCTTATGTTCCAAATAACAACCTTCTATGTTTAATATTACGCTTGTTATTCAACTTTTTGTGTTAAAAACACGAGGTTATGTGAGTTTTATTGATTTTTGGGCGTCAAGGGGGCGTGGCATCAACGATTTGAAATAAACTTGATCTGCGTATTGAATACACCTACCGACAGCAACCAACACGGCTGCTCTAGCTTTTGTAGTTTCCGAAATCGACGCGTTCATACAAACGGACAGACGGACGGACAGACGGACAGACAGACAGACGGACATGGCTAAATCGACTCAGCTCGTCTTCCTGATCAAGAATATATATACTTTATGGGGTCTGCCACGCCTCCTTCTGCCTGTTACATACATTCTGACAAAGTTATTAACCCTGTTTTTCCCATTTTTCAAATGGGCACAGGGTATAAAAAGGACATGATCTAAAAAAGCCACACGCATTTGGACTTAAAGTGTAGATTCCTATAAAAACTTCAAAATTAAACTAATTAAATTTTTAAACAACAATACAATATTACAATGTTGGGGAGTTTTGAAAAGATAATTTCATTATAATTTGCAAATGCCCCTCCAGTTTATGTTCAAAACATATTTTCTGAAAAATATGGATACGCTAAGTTCAAAATGGGCACCAAAAACATTCAATTGTCTGTTCTTCAGATAACGGAGAAAATAATAATTTCCGTTTTTTTTTTGCAATAGTATGTGCAAATAGTTTATTCTAAATCTAAATCGATTTAATTCGGCATTTTATTAATCAATTTCATGTTTGGCTGACATTTTCCTGAATTTTTTGACAGGTGCACTGGCATTTTATTTATTCTAATTGAAAATTTAGGATCAATTTACCCATGAGCTTAGTGTCGAAGCAGCCGGAGCAGTTACGTTATAGCCCAGCCCGTTTTCTCATTTGTTCAGAACTCGTTCAACAGCGCACAGGTCGAATTTAATAAAAATAATAAATATTTTGTTCCAAAAATTGGAAAATATAAAACTTTTTTCTGAAAATTTGTAAGAGTAAGTAAATACTTTTTTCTGAAAATTTGTCATAAAACATTTGGAAATAGTTTGACAAATTTTACCAGTTAAATAATCAGTTCTTTTTATTTCCTAATTATAGTTCAATATGTCGTCGGACAAGGAAGTTTTTTCTGGCACTGGGAACCGTCCTGTCCAGATCCCAGACGGAGAAGCTGTGGACGTGGTCATACAGCCACTGGAAGTGGAAGGGTCTCCAATCCAGGAGAATACTCCAGGCCCAAATGCCAGTGAGCTGGATGCTCGGAAAGCGGGAAAGCGTGGAAAGCGTAAGCTCGACTCTCCCCCTCTGTCCACTACCAAGTCGGCCCAGGACGCAGAGGTGCCGCCGCCAAAGCGTTCGCGCTACGAGAAGTTCCGCAGCACCCTAGCCGTCTTCCTAGCCCACACGGGCACGCTCACCTCCGCTTCTAGCCAGAACGCCGCATCCGGCGATGTGGAGAATGTGCCAAATGCGCAAAATGAATCGGCCATCGCAATGCAAGAGGAGGAGGAAGAGGAGGAAGAGCAGGAGGATGAGAAGGCGGCGGAGGAGGTAAAGGAAGAGCGGGAAGAGGAGCAGGAGGAGGAAGAAGAGGAGGAGGAGGAGCAGGAGGATGAGGAGGAGCAGGAGGAGGAAGAGGAGGAGGAAGATGAGGAGAAGGAGCAGGAGGATGAGCAGGAGGAGGAGCAGGAGCAGGAAGAGGAGGAGGAAAAGGAAGAAGGGGAGGAGGAGGAGGAGCAGGAGGAGGAAGAGCAGGAGGAGGAGGAGGAGGAGGAGGAGGATGAGGAGGAGCAGGAGGAGGGGGAGGATGAGGAGGAGCAGGAGGAGGAGCAGGAGGAGGAGCAGGAGGAGGAGCAGGAGAAGGAGCAGGAGAAGGAGGAGGATGGTGAAGGGGAGGAGGATGGTGAAGGGGAGGAGGAGGAGGAGGAGGAGGAGGAGGAGGAGGAGGAGCCGGCCAACGCAGTTTAGGGACCATCCGGCTCTGATGGTGCAGTAGAAGAGGCCGTCGAGCAGGACGTGCAGGTGGCGAACGAAGCCGAGGGCCCAAAGAAGTCTTGTTCTTGAAATTAGTCTCAATAAATATAGAACTATGATCAATACCACCACAAATCAAACTAAACTTACATTTATGATGCATTATCAATGTAGATATCTGATAGCAAATCACTTGAAAGTCCAAAAATATTACTATTACTATGTCTCTAAACTGCAAAGCTTAATTAAAGAAATTGCGTAAAATAATATATCTTTCTAAAAAAGAACAACAAAACAACTAAATGGACAACTGCTGTGATTCATCGGTTTTCTATAGTTCGATTTATAGCGTACAGTTCAGTTTCAGTTGTCCAATCTGATGACTTCTGCTAATAATGGACTATAGTTAACCGAAAGATACTAGAGCATAAATGGCATTTCATATGCGGCAGGCGTTCAAGCAGCTGGCCAAGAACTTCCATGCCAATTGATATATAGTAAAATATACTGACGAACAAGAGACAAAAAAACATGAAAGAAATTGCACTCAAGATGCATACATATGTATGTACATTGTCATTAAAAAAGGTAGAAAACGATGAATGAAAAAAAACACCTTGTGTTTCATTCTAGATGGGACTTCCCGTCAGCTACTCCTGATGTTGGTGTTCGATTCTCAGCGTGTGTAACCCGAGAGCTAATCAAGGCGATGTCAGGCGATTTTCTTTGGAGATAGCCGAAGGAGCAATACTTAAATCGCATCATGTGTACGAATGTAAACAGCACAAATGTCTGTCCATTGACAAAAATTACGCACAATGCGTATATACTTGAGTGCTCCCCGAAGTGACAGGATATGTCAAGGATATCCGTTGCGAAACAAAGTTGCCAGAGTACATGGTATTTCTGTTTTTTTTTTTTTCGCGTATCCCGTATGTGTTTAATTTTTCCGTATTGCCAAAATGATAAATGTGTTGCCATTTATTCATTGATCAAAATAAGACGCTGGTGTTGTCATTCCGGAAGACCAAGCTCTTGACACATGAAACGTCCTGTTTCGATAAGGGTGGCATACGTAAAATAAAATCAAAATGAAAATTATTATAATAGAAATGAAATCGTATGCTATGTATGCATATGAGTAACAATGAACATCCAAGCATTCATACTCTAAGCAGCTGTCCCAAAACTGAGTCCTTATATTAATACTGCAGTTTATCTTTATTTTATTCAATTATACAAGGAAAAGTCTGCAGATAGTTAGGCTTGAAAAATTATGTTCAACTAAGCTCTATTTATATAAAATAGCTCTAACCTTAAAATACTTTCTATACTTCCTAGAGAGAGACAGCTTCACTTCTGCTTGAAGACTAGCACATTAAAGTGAAACCAGTATGAACGGAGCCACCGAAATATCTTGCGCCCTATATTTTAAATAAAATTTAAAAATATTTATCAAATAGCATGGAAGGCGCAGCAGCAATGCTTCTTCTTTATTTATTGTTTGTTCCACGATTTAATGGCTGCGCTTTCAGAGAGCGAGCGAAGCAACGCATGCAATATTGTTTCTTTAATATCTTCTGTGTTTATTAACTGATCCTTATATTTTTTACAGGATAGCTAAATATATTGAAACAGAGCATCGATTCGAAATACCAACCTCCTACGTTGAATATTATGCTTGTTATTCGGATATTACAGATTAGGACCCACCTACATGGTTGCTCTAGCTCCAGACAGACAGAAAGGGCTAGATTAAAAATATTTTGTGGGGTCCGCCTTGTCGTCTTTTGCCTATTACATACATTCGCATAAAATGTTTAACCTAATTTTTACCCATTTCACAGTTACAGGGCGTAAAACTAATTAAATGTTTTGACCAGGGACCGTAACTCTTACAATTTTTAAAATATATATTCAGAAGGGAATAAATTCATTTTTTTTACAAAATTCTATAAACTGTTGGATGATCAGTAGAGACCCTAAAGATCATATCAGTTGTGAAATATTCCGGTCTCCCTTTTTCTCTCTGTCCTTCTCTCTCTCTCTTTCGTTCGTTGCATAAATATCTGTTCCCTTCTCTCGTTCGCTCTCCATTGCCCTTTTAATGATATCCTGGCATATCTGGAGTGCTGATGCCTCTGGCCATTGTTTGGCAATTGTGTCAAGGCGATGCTTCGGCTGGTATTTTTATGCATTTTTTATGTATATCGAGTAGATTGGGATTTGTCGTAACAATGTATGACAAGTTCATAAAAAATGCAAACTCGCTGCTTCAAATGAAATGTTTGTATATCCACACAACTCCACCCAGATTTGTGCTCCTCCCTCTGTTGCCACACTGCTCAGCACCCTCTATTTTGGTTGTTGGTTTTGGTTTTGTTGTTTTTTTTTTTTTTTGCCATGTGATTTATATGCAGAGAGTACTATTTTTTATTGTTGTTTTTGTTGTTGTTGTTGTTTTGTTTGCTTATTGGCGCCAAGTTCTGGTCAGCGCTGGTTATCGAACACGATGTTGACCGTGCGGCATCCATTTCCGTTTCCGCTACCTTCCTCTCATATTTTTTCTGATGTTTGCCCGATGTTGTTGTTGCTTCTGTTGCGCATATAAAAAAGTTTATGCAAATGTGCATGCCAGGCATTTTTTGCTGTCCATTGTATTGTACGAGTGTGTACATAAGTAGTTTGTTTTTATTTCAAGAGTTTAAGTGTTGTTTACGAGTACCTCCCATCAGCATATGGGAATTTCCCGGAAAAGTTCAACCAGCGCCAAAAACGAAAAAATTATTTTTAAACTTCTCCAATATACTTACATTAAACCATCAACTGCTTTAATTTTCTTTAATAAGCTTTCATGCCCTATCTGCATTTGGTTTAATAACCAACAAATTTGATTCGAAATTAAATTTTTTGGATCCTCTATATAGTCGGGCTTATAAAGAAGATAACTAGTTCTAATGAAGATAGCGTTATACCAAAATCTAGACAAATATTCTAAACATGTAATGAAAAATATTGCACACATATGCTGACTGTCACATATAAAAGATCAGGGAAATTTTGAATAAATATCTTATTTTTCGAAATAATTTAACTTTAATTTTTGGCCTCTTAAAAATACACAAATAAAAAATATAAACAAGATTGACAGTGAAAAATCCTGAAGTTTGGTTTCTTGCATGCCTAGTCGACAATTGTCTGTTGCATATACAGTGTCTCAACTAATTGATCACGGGTTGTCTATAAGTTGTGAATATCTGTTTTTATATAAATAATGCACTTAGATTTGTATAATTTTTTTAATGAACATTAATATTTAGCTTGTTAGTAATAATATAAAAAAAAAATTATTTGGTTTCAAACCATATTGGGTGCTGTACGACTGATAATGTAGCTCCATGAGGGTTGATCAATTAGTTGACCCTTGCGTTTTTTACGTTTTATTTGTAAATTCATTGCCATTTTCGTAGGTCCATCGTCTCTAATTAAAATGTAAGTAATGCACCTATTCAATAAAGGTTGTAATATTAATAATTCAATGCTAGGTTTTAGGTTTTCCTGATTATGGTCTTTTTTTTGAACCGGTTCATAGATGACGGTCCTTCAATATGTATGGTTGAAAAAAACCAAGTGTTTTATACGAATTAGGGTGCCTCATGGAAAAACTACACCAAAACTTTGCGTTTAAGTTGATAAATTTTCAAATATACGCCAAAATATGGACAAAAACGTGTCAAAAACATAGCGGGAAAAAAGCCAATTTTGTTTAAGACCCATCAAGAAGCGAGTGTTACGGCAAATTAAAAAAACTAAGCCCGACACAGCTGCGCAAATGAATAAAGATTTGAAAACACCAATCGGTATTAATCTGACGACCGCAGCCGTATTGAAAATATCCAGGCGAAAACACCTCCATATGCGTCAAAACGTGAAAAACACTTGAAAATGCATTTTTAGCTGTTTTTTTTTCGCTCGCCGTTCCTTTTCATTTAAATTTGTATTTTACCTGATCATATTACTCTACTCCAATAATCCATAGTGAAATTTTTATATTTTCGGCCGATTTAAAATAAAAAAATTTTATTGAGGCCCCAATATGTGTTTTTCACGTTTTGACGCATATGGAGGTGTTTTCGCCTGGATATTTTCAATACGGCTGCGGTCGTCAGATTAATACCGATTGGTGTTTTCAAATCTTTATTCATTTGCGCAGCTGTGTCGGGCTTAGTTTTTTTAATTTGCCGTAACACTCGCTTCTTGATGGGTCTTAAACAAAATTGGCTTTTTTCCCGCTATGTTTTTGACACGTTTTTGTCCATATTTTGGCGTATATTTGAAAATTTATCAACTTAAACGCAAAGTTTTGGTGTAGTTTTTCCATGAGGCACCCTAATTCGTATAAAACACTTGGTTTTTTTCAACCATACATATTGAAGGACCGTCATCTATGAACCGGTTCAAAAAAAAGACCGTAATCAGGAAAACCTAAAACCTAGCATTGAATTATTAATATTACAACCTTTATTGAATAGGTGCATTACTTACATTTTAATTAGAGACGATGGACCTACGAAAATGGCAATGAATTTACAAATAAAACGTAAAAAACGCAAGGGTCAACTAATTGATCAACCCTCATGGAGCTACATTATCAGTCGTACAGCACCCAATATGGTTTGAAACCAAATAATTTTTTTTTTATATTATTACTAACAAGCTAAATATTAATGTTCATTAAAAAAATTATACAAATCTAAGTGCATTATTTATATAAAAACAGATATTCACAACTTATAGACAACCCGTGATCAATTAGTTGAGACACTGTACTTGCAAGTTTCTTATGCAATAGTAATGCAAAGGCGGCTAAAGACAATTTTAGATATATTTTAATCAACAGGAATATATAGTAGTTCTGAGAATCAATGGGAAACACAACTAAAATCTTAAGAAAAGTTAGAAGCGGGAAACGACAAAACTCTCATGGGGTATAATTTGCAATGCAGAAGGCATGTCAGATCTCACAAAGAACATATGCATATATATTCCTAATCAGGACGAGCAGCTGAGTCAATATTACCCTCTTGGATTCTGCTTGGATTCATTCTCTATGTTACATGCAGTTGCACAACGCCAGTATACCCTGGATTTTATGCATTTCACGGATGCAGGATGCAAAAAGATGTTATATAATCAGTTCGAACCGCAAGTAATAATCTTGGGGATAACTCTGATGATGAGCAGGAAGTCGAGTTGCTTGGCCTGAAAGCCGTTAAATAGTTGCAGCAGTTATAGCCTGCCCACATAACTTGTTAACATGTGAAATCCGTTGTGATCTTTGTTGCCACAATCTGTGGCATGTCAAGCTTGTGTACGGCTTGTAAGTGTATGGGCCATAAATTTAAGCAAGTACCCGTACTTGGCCGTCGCTGAGGTTTTAAATGCATAAATCAAAATGTTGATTTATAATAATTGCAAAAAACAAACTCACACTAACACACACGCACATAAACAAACACTTACACACACCAACACACACACACACACACACACACACATACACAAATGCATACAAAGAAACTGCTTAGAACTGTCGGCCACATGTCAATCCAGTAACAAAATTTTTATGGCTTTGCTGTGCGAAATGCGGAGGGTGCATTGGAGGAGTCTGAGAGTATGTAAGCATATACACAGAGAGAAATATTGTGCAAAATTGCATGCAGTATTTGTTTGTAAACACAGAGTTGCACGCACAATCGTATTCACAAGGTTGCATGTAAGCAAATTAATTATCGATAAGCGCATATCGTTCTAAACGGGTTAATAAGTTGGTCCGACACATAAATTTGAGATGATAAATGAATATAACGCTACTAGAGTACTCGATAACAAAGAATATGCATAATACATATTATATTTATGTATATCGATAATAAATGAGCTTCATAAGAAAAACTGCATAGAAAAATTTCACCGTGTAAATGCGTAAAGCTTTCCGAAGATCTTTCAAAACGAAAACGTAAAAATCTGTATGAAAAGACTTTGTATAAATGAGTCCTAAGAACTTACTCTAAGAACTAGTATTTTAGAATAAGAAACAAGTATATAAAACATTGAAATGAGAAAAAACAGAATAAGAATAAAAATGCTTGTTTTCAAATTTATTTTTAATTCGTCATTGAACCACGATATGTGGTTAAAAAAAAAAAAAACAATAATAATAATAAGCACAAGAAAATTATGTTCTTTATTTTATTTTATATCATGTGAAACTTGAAGCTAGATTTTGTTGATATTATTAGATCTATGCTCTCAACTTTGGAATTTTCGTTCTCAGTTATATATTATGTTCGCAGTGCAAAGTTTTAAGAACGGAATTCATGAGTTTTTAGTTTTAATAATGCATTTCCAAGCTGCCAGCCAACTGCGAATTGTGGAAAACTTTAACATAAATAGAAAATGAAGGTGAGAATTCGGGCTCAACGTCTAAAATTGGGAGATTTTTAATTGAAAAATTTGGTTGTGGTCAGATAGTACTATTTCGAATGTCGCCTGCATGCTCATCAGTGACCTTAGAAAATATTAGAAAACATTTTTTAACTTTTTTGAATCATACAAGAAAATAGCATTTTTCATTTTTGTTATTCCATGTTAAATGTACTATTATAAACTAGTTGTATGGATGTAGTTAAAAGATTGAAATGATTTGTTTTGTTGCTGTGTAGTATTAAAACAGGAATAGGAATAGGAATAGGAATAGTAACAGGACTAGGAACAGAAATGGGAATAGCAAGCACATAATTGTCGGCGCACACGTCAACGCCAGACATTTTCTAGACTCGAACTCACATCGCCAGTGCCACAGCACAAAACCACAAGCAAATGAACTGTGGCGCCACTGCAACCAAAAGGCACAAACAGACATACGGACATACGGACAAACGGACATACAGACACAGTGTACAACAGGATAAACAACAAAGGATACGGCTAACAAAGGCTGCATTTAAAATCACACTAACTCAATGAACTGTGAGTGCCATGAGTACTTTGGCTACACTCGTTCCTTGTTCGCTTGTACCAGAAAATTAATCAATTCGCAACGCCGCTTTTTCTGCTCATCACACCGAAGAGAAACAGAAAAAACACAGAAAATGGATAAAACAACTCGCAAGCGCAAGAGAAAAACTGCAGGAACAAAAAAAAAAACCATCTGAACCAAGTGTCTGAAGTGGGCTGATTTGGGGGCGTGGGCTAAGCATTGCCCAGGCTATTACAAATATTAAAATACATTTTAATAGATTTCTGCAGCATTTAAATTCATTTAAGGGCACTTGGTGCATACACTGAGCGAAAATCCAAAATTCTATAATCACGGAAATTCTCAATCGATTAGTAAAATTTAAGTGCATTCTTAAAACTCTTATTTTTGAGTACGTCTTGAATAATAAAGCGCGTTCAGAATTGCATTTAAAATCCTTAGGCCGTAAATTTAATCCCCTGACAGGCTAAATTAGTTTCCATTTTAACTTGGATTCAGAACAATTAGTGCTTATTTTCTGATTTTATTTTGGATTTTTAATGACTCCTTCTTTTTACCCTCTAACCATAAACAACCACTGCAGATATAATTTTAATGCTATATACTTGTGATCTGAAATATTTGCTTTGATGCTGTGAATTATAATTCGATAAGATAAGATACGGCACGAATAAGAAATAGCGAAGATATGCAACAAACAATTCGCTCGATTTAAAAGAAGGAAGAGGAAGTTTGTCTCATTAGTTTTTAGTGCATAAGTTAACGATGTCCTACTGTTGGTAACGTCCGACTGTAGCCTCCGTCCCACTGATCTGCCCCGTCCATATATTTTTTACTGATTTTTTTTTTTTTTTTTGGTGACTCCTTCTTTTCGCCCTCTAAACACAAACAGCTACTGCAGATATAATTCTAATGCTTTTAAAAGAGGGAGAAAGAAGTGTGTCTCATTAGTTTTTAGTGCATAAGTTCAGGATGTCCTACTGTCGGTAACGTCCGACTTCTAATGCTGTATACTTGTGATTTGGAATATATTTAGATTGATGCTATGAATTATAACACGATAAGATAAGATAAGATACGGCTATGAAATAGCGAAGATATACAACAAACAATTCGCTCGACTTGAAAGATGGAGGAAGAAGTTACAGCGAATCCGTCCCACGATCCGATCCATCCTTACTGGTTAAGATACTAAATGTACATTTTTGTTGCTTAACGAAAACAAATTTCAATATCAAACTGAAAGTTAAAGAACAATTCAAGGACCGCGAAATGGGAAGTACGCACACTCCCAGACACGTGATTAACGGCCAGGAAACGTGGGTGCAGAGCGGAGGGGCAGGGGCAGGACAGGAGGCACATGAGCGTGGCACATCGATGATGTAAATCGGTAAATCTGACATAAACAAATGCAGCGAGCGCCAAACAATAAAATCAAATTAAGTGCATACAAACGGAACGCAACTGCAGAAGGACGGAGTTCATTATGCTCACTTGGACCTCTGAGGTGTGCTAATGCGTGTATGCGTGTATGATGTGTGTGTGTGTGTGTGTTTGTGTGTGTGTTTGTGCTTTGTCTTGGGTTACAAGTAGTTTCTTTTTAAAAAACGAATGGTCATTGTGGAGCCATTAGCGGCGCATAGCCAGCGTTTGTCCTTTTTGGTCCTGTGCCTTTTGTTTTTTTCTTCACTTTTTTTCGTGTTTTTTTTTTATAGTTTTTTTTTTGTGTGCTGTCAGCATGAAAAGTGGAAAATTTATTGACTGCACATATGTCGCAGTTTTGCTTGGCTCCTGTCGCTCTAATATACACATTGCCCAATCCAATACCATCCAATAATATGGCATAAGTAGTGGTTACAGTGTGCCACAAATATTTTAATTTGTATGCCGCATATGTCAACAACACAGCATTAGGCACTGTCTTGGGCTGATAGAGTTGTTGGCATTGTGCCACTTAAGTAGGCGAATCCCCCCTTTATTCGAATTAGTCGTGAGTGCCAGTGTGAGTGCGAGTGTGAGTGCAACTATGAGTATGGGTTTTACGCTTTAATGTGCCGGGCATTGATTGAGTCACGTGCCACACAGTTGGTAGCAAGGTGGATCAATCAATATGCTAAGTACCTACATAGTACTTACATATATACAATTGAAATATGCATAGGAACTACGCATGTACACTCAGAGAAATCAAAAACTGTTCTTACTACAATATAAAGCGCTTCATTAAATTTTGAATTTAAAATTTAATTTAATAGAATCACGAATAACTTTAGTTTGTTTAAAGCAAAAACGGGCTTAAGTGCATAGAACTCTTAAATTTAGTATGAATCGTAACTAATTTAAAATGTTTAAAATAATCATCAAAATATAAATAATAATTTTAAGAACGCGCTTAAATGCAACATTTCATTCTTGAACCAAGAATTTGCTCTCTCATTGAACTATTGACGACGAAAACTGCAACTTTCTCTCAATATAGTTAGGTAAATGCCATTAAATCGTTTTAAATAGTTCTTTATTCGTCTTATTATCTTTTACTTTAAACTATAAACTTAATAGTCCCTCCAGTTAAAAGAAAAATTATATATTGAAATAAAAGAAAATATATTTATTTTTGGAAATTAAAAACGCAAAATTTGTTTACAATTAATGCATTTTAAATTTTTAATTTTTATAACTTATTTGAAGCAAACATGGTGATTAAAAGAAATCATGGATTAGATTAGAAATAAAATAAATAAATAGATTTAAGAACAAATTTTGTGCGCTGTGGAATTTTTTTAAAGTATATTAAAGTCATTTTACAGATTTTCGCAACATACAGAGTTCCAACTGATTACAACCTCTGATTAGACGCTGACTTTGTCAATTTGGGTAGAGAAAGCGGATTTGATCAGCTTATTGTCGACTTAGTATTACTATCAATCTACGACTATCTGGCATCAAGATGCCGGACTTGCAGATATACTACAAAAGATCGTTCATGGAGTAGAAGTCAGTGATGTTGTGGGCGTTTTGTAACGAGCCCGCATGATGGAGGAGGAGAGGGTAAGCCTGAGGACAAACCGAACCATATGCTGTAATAATTTTGTAATAAACGACAAGCCAATACAATGTCAAAAACAAAAGAGCCACAAGACAAGCAGAACAACAAAAACAACAATTAAAACAAAACACACAAATTTATAATCACCGATGACCATGTCAAACACGCCCACCTAAAAAAAAAAGACCGCAACCCAAAGAAGAATCATAAAAAGGAATTGAGAATTGAAACAAAAAAAAAGTGAAAAACTGAGATGCTGAAAAACTAAATACTAATAAATACCAAGTGGCAAATGTTAAACATTTTCTAGTTAAGTCATGTTCATATTGCCCTAACTCCTTTGTCCAAGGATACGTAAGCCGCATTTCGCTTGGACACGCTGGCTTAGGCAAAAGGCTAGACGGAGAGCAGGGCGAAGAGAGTGCGGGGTGCGGGGTGCGGAGTACGGAGTATGGAGTGTAGAAAGCAGAGATACTCAAAGGTCTAAGCAGCGATAATCTCAACTCAATTTGCTGTCAGGACCAAGCAGCAGGCTCTGCGGCTCAGTAACATCAAACCCAATTCTCTGAAAAAATGCGGTCTTTGGGTTTTATTCTATTTTATTCTTCTATTTCTTCTGTGAGCGGTCAAGTGCTGCCGCACAACTGCCATGTGGTTGTATAACATTTTTATTATTTATAACTTTGATTAAAACTCCAACGATCGGCAGGATTCTCAAGTGCCTCAAGGCGAAGCGTGTTCACTTCTAATTGCCAAGAACGTGTGACAATACTTAGGCCAGAGAAAAGGTTGAAAAGGAGAAAGCGTATGAGAGAGAGAGAAAAAAAAAGAAAGAAAGAGAGAGAGAGAGTAGAGCATGCACCTTTAAGTGTGTCAATCCGATCTGTAGGTGGTGTCAGTTAGCGCCAAATTCTGAGAACCTTGTGGCGTCCCTTAGCAAGTGCCGCTCGAGGCCACTTCAACTGCACACAAAGTAGCCGAAGCGCTTGGATTCCACTCAATATGTAGATTGAGATGTCACTATCAAGTGCTGGCCAACATCTTGAACTCGAAACTATGCTGCATAGTGCATATACACATTGCTACAAAAATCTAACCAAACAAAAGTAAAAAAATACATTTTGAGTTGAATATTCTGCACAATATCACAAACATTGTGAAAGTAAGTGCGAATAAAATTGAATTCAAATATAAAACATTAAATTCTTTAAAAGAAAGTCGAAATTATAATAATTATAAAACAATTTACATATATAAAATTGTTGCGCAATATTTTTATACCCTGTGCCCATTGAAAAATGGGAAAACAGGGTTAATAACTTTGTCAGAATGTATGTAACAGGCAGAAGGAGGCGTGGCAGACCCCACAAAGTATATATATTCTTGATCAGAGAGACGAGCTGAGTCGATATAGCCATGTCCGTCTGTCTGTCTGTCCGTCTGTCTGTCCGTCTGTCTGGATGAACGCTGAGATTTTCTAAACTATAGAAGCTAGAGAAGCCGTTGTGGTCTCTTTTGAAAGGTGTGTACCATACGCAGATCAAGTTTATTTAAAATCTTGGATGCCACGCCCCTGCCGCCCACAATGAATGAAATAAAATACATTCGACTGTTGTAGAGACACTAAGCTATTTACATAAATTCTGTTTTCAGTAGTTGGTAGGTCTATATCACACGCAGATGAGGCTTTGTTCAAATTTTGGATGCCACGCCCCCTTTACGCCTTAATCGATAAAAACCGAATAACAAGCGTAAAATTTAACATAGAATGTTGTTATTTGGAATATATACTCTCTTTCATTATATTTAACTATCCTGAAAAGCGCATTGAAATCGGTTAATAAACACGGCAGTTATTAGCGAAACAATATTGCAGGCGGCAACTCGCTCGCGCTCTAGCAGCGCGGCCGTTAAAGCTGGCCACACATAACACAGTATAAAGAAGAATTGCTGCTACGTTTTGTATGACAACTTTATATAATTATATTTAAAATATTTTATACTGTATTTGCGAGCGCGCAGCGCGAGCTGTGGCACAGGGTATAAAACAGTCGGGCCTGTCCGACTGATCTGCTCCGCCCATTCTGGTTTTTAATGAAATGACAATAAAAATTTTATTAATTCTCAAAAACATAATAATTTTGTAAGCACATAAGAACGTTTAAAATTTGTCAAAAAAAAAACTATAGAGTCTAAAACTAATAACAAATCAATGGGGGATACAAGGTATAAAAATTAAATCAATTTAATACGAGTAAGGTCCCGAACTTGATTGAGAAAACCCCAGAGAAACAAGATGTAAGATTGGTATTTTAAAATTACAAATATAATAAAGGGAAGAGAGAAAAGATATGAATATAGAAAATTCAGAGTTTTGGAAAAGGTTGCTATATAGGACTATAAAATCTCTAGCTCTAGTATTTTCCGAAATCTCAGCGTTTACACAGAAATGTGGGTGGTCGAACATGGCTAAATGGACTCTACAATCTTCTATATGGTAGGTTGGTTAGTTAGAAGTAGATTATTTAAGAGTAGTAAACTACTATAAGGAAATAATCGAAAGCAAAATACCGATTTAAAACCAATATAGATCAAATATCAAAAACATATTTTGTAGAAATTAGTTAATAGACTGCTGTAACGAATACAAGATAAAATAGGATACACAAGCTAGATCTTTACTTCCTTATCAAAATTAGGTTTATAATCGCGAACGAGAATAGTTTACTTCTTCTTCAACGTATAACCGAGATTTTTGAAGGTTTAATAATGCATGTATCTGCCCTTGAAAATATTTAAATATAGTTAAATAAATAAATATGAATCCATCATATAGTACACATCATAAATATGTGCCAATGAAATAGTATGTGATTTATGATGGGATGCCAATCAAATCGATCGTTGGATTTCGCTGGCTAGTTGACAATATTTTAGTTAGCCAAGAGAGTTTATGGCTCGTTTAGTTGAATACCACTTACATAGTACAATATACAAGCTTAGGTGAGATGTGCATAAGAGCTTCACACGAGCGTTAATCATACGACACGTTGACTGCTAAATAATACTGGGTTGGCCATACGTTTAATTTGGCTTTTGTTTTTTTAGTGTGTTGCCTCATGTTGTGTTTTGTTATGGGTCGCTGCTCCTCCTCCAGAGATCTTGGTTGGCTCAGGTTGCATACTAAATAGCGAATAAATCTGATTGATTTATAACTGAAGTTGCGGTCATTGTGGTCGTCGAAGTTCGCTTGCAGCTGAAGCGCCAAGGGGACCATTATACGATGTTTGTTTGAAGTGCAGGGGGAAAAGAGAAAGGGAGAGGGAGAGGGAGAGGGGGAGATTTGAGGTGAGACTGAGTTTCAGCGACTACGACTGGGCCCCGGGCCTGGGCCTGGGCCTGGGCTTGGGCTTGGGACTGTAACTCTCGTCTTAATGATGATAAATTATCGTGTTATGATTTGTTAATATTTCTTCAAGTTTTTCATTTTTTATTGCGTGTAAAACACAAATATCCATCGAGTAAGTCAAGAGCAGTTATGTTGCCTTTTTATACCCTGTGCCCATTTGAAAAATGGGAAAAACAGGGTTAATAACTTTGTCAGAATGTATGTAACAGGCAGAAGGAGGCGTGGCAGACCCCACAAAGTATATATATTCTTGATCAGGGAGACGAGCCGAGTTGATTTAGCCCTGTCTGTCTGTCTGTCCGTCTGTCCGTCTGTCCGTCTGTCCGTCTGTCCGTTTGTATGAACGCGTCGATTTCGGAAACTACAAAAGCTAGAGATGCCGTTTTGGTTGCTATCGGTAGGTGTATTCAATACGCAGATCAAGTTTATTTCAAATCGTTGATGCCACGCCCCCTTGACGCCCAAAAATCAATAAAACTGACATAACCTCGAATTTTTAACACAAAAAGTTGAATAACAAGCGTAATATTAAACATAGAAGGTTGTTATTCGGAACATAAGCTCTCTTGTATTATGTTTAACTATCCTGAAAAGCGCATTAAAATCGGTTGAGAAACACAGGAGATATAAGCTTCACAATAGTTGAATTTAAAAGTTCAGAAACAAGCGTAATATTAATCATAGAATGTTGTTATTTGGTATAAACGCTCTTTTTTATTATATTAAACTAATCTGAAAAGCGCATTAAAATCGGTTAATAAACAAAGTAGATATAAGCTACGCAATTGCCAGCGCAGCTCAGCAGCGCAGCAGCAGCAGCAGCACCGCAGCGCAGCTGACGCACGTAATAAGGGAAGAAGAAGTACTGCTGATACGCTTAGTGTGACAGTTTTATAAAATTGTACATAAAACAAAAAGGCACAGGGTATTCTACAGTCGGGCCCGTCCGACTGATCTCTCCCGTCCGACTGATCTGCCCTGTCCAAATTTTTTTGTAAAGGTTTTGGGCTAGGTTTCTCTACCCTTTGACTTTCTGTTTTCTGGTCAATTAATGGCCCCAAAATGTTAACTTTGTATGTAGTTGCTTTCAAACTCTATGGCGTTGCCTCTCTCTGCCAGAGCGAAAGTGTAATTTTAACCATGGGTTACCCTCCAATAGATAAACGACTCTAAGACAGATGCACAATTGATTTAGTCATTTACACGGCGGCTCTAAATAATACCCCGAACGACTCGACTGTTGCCTCCTCTACACCCAGGGCAACTAGATCACCTCGGACCGTACATAAATCGATGTGAGGCACCTGACATCAACGACCCGATGGGAACCCACGAATATCTCACACCTGTATTAAAAAACACATTTGTCAAATGCACAAACTGCATAGGTTTTTTTTCTATTTTCCTAGCAGTGTCCGAGGATATTTATGTTAGCGAATATTTTATTTTTATTTTACTTTATTTTATTTGGTGTCAAGTAGAACCAGTCGAAAGAGAGTTTGTAATTTTAAATAAGGATTAAGCTATTAAGTATTCAAGAATTAAATAAAATTTAAAGTTAAAGATAATCTAAAGAAAAGTCAAAAAATTAATCTAATACAAAAAAAGTTCCAACTGCAGGAATTGCGGAAAACCCAGAAAAACCCAATCGGACCTAGATTATTGGTTAGTTGAGAAGTACATTTTCTCCATATAAATATATAATTAATAATATTAATAATATTTTTGCTTATCGTATATGTTGGAGTAAATATTATGCAAATAAATATGTAATTGGTTTTTATCAGCAACTTAAAAAAAATTTGTTTTTGCGTCGACTTAACCCTTTTGGAACTACTGGAATAATACGTCCTAATAGTCATATTCACGACTTTTATATCTATTGGCGTAATAGTTTACTGAAAAACCATATTGGAATTTTATGGTCCAAGATAAAGGGAAGATTTACAGACTTTTTTAGCCACCTTTTATTATCCCGCTACTACCATTTGGAAATGAAGATTTCTAGGGTAACAATAGGTCATAACGCTATCCAAATTGTTATATGAATAGGCTGTAAATGTAAGAAAAAGTCAAAAATGGAACCTCCAAACGTTAACCGAAGGGTGTAAAACTTGATGTTTTATTGTTTTATGATGAAAAGGGCATTTTACGACCATGACACCTTTCGTAGCGGCTCTTGAAGCAATAAGCGCAACCCTAATTTACATATATTGACCATCATCATCTCACTTATATCACACTTGACGTTTTCTGATGAATTTAGTTGTTGTTTGTTTGAACTTTTGAAATGGAAATATTTCTCAAATTATGCCAATATTTTACGTATTTTTTTAACGCATAAGAAGCGGTCGAATTTTGACCAAATCCTTCTAATATTATCAAGTATTTATTGTTCTTTAAAAGCAATAAATTAAAACGAACAAGGAATTTTATGCTCGGTACTTATCTGTAACATCCGACCATAGTCTTTCCGCTCTGCTTATTTTTTTTGTGGGGTTGCTTAGAGTAGATTTATTTGATTGAAATTGAAAGAAGTTTGCTTTTGGTGGTTTTGGATTGTTTTTTATTGGATCTGTGTGTATTTTGTTTTATTCGCTTGCTATATAATTTATCTTAAAGACAATTAACAATTATTACAACGTTATTATGGTACACAACTTGATACTACTAAGTACAACTAGATATTAGATAATATGGATATATATGTACACACATGCAAAAAAAAAACTCTTCTTTAGCCTAGACAAA
The DNA here is from genome assembly GCA_035045125.1 of Hypselothyrea guttata. Classification (NCBI taxonomy): domain Eukaryota; kingdom Metazoa; phylum Arthropoda; class Insecta; order Diptera; family Drosophilidae; genus Hypselothyrea; species Hypselothyrea guttata. The sequence continues at coordinate 189,434 of JAWNNJ010002263.1, forward strand.
AAAAAATATCAAAAAAATTTGTTGCTTAAGTGGTATATTATTGTTTTCCTTTTGTTTTTTCTTATTTTTTTTTATGTTTTTTATGTTTTTTGTTTTTATTTATAATTGTTTAGAGTAATAAATTTGCTTCACTTGACAAAAACAATTAGGTCACTAGAAAACAAAAACTAGAGGACATCGCTTGAGGTTTTGGGACTGATTAGAATGCATTAATTGGGGGCGTCGATATACAATAAACTCGTATATATATATATTTGTATATATATATTTATATGGTATATATGTATGTTGTTATATGTAGTATGGCTCTTCGGAAAGTAAAAGAAATGATATATCTTCGATGCCTGTTTCTAGGCCGTGGCATGCGGATGATACGCCGCTGCTGTCCAGGCGTTGTGATGATGATGATGATGGTGCGCATGATGGGCGTGGGCGTGGTGCGCCGCATGCACCGCATGATGATGATGATGATGATGCACGTAGCCGTAGCCGGTGCCATTGGCGAATTCACTCGGATAACTGCCCGCCGTATACTCCGTTTTCATGGGACCAATCAGACCGCCATATGCCACATTGTTGCAGCTATTGTTGCTGCTGTTGTTGTTGCTGTTGTTGCTGTTGCTGTTGTTGCTGTTGCTGTTGTCGGTGGCACCGCTGGCCAATCCGGACATGGTCAAGCCGTATTCGGCAGCCAGCTGCGACTCGCTTTGCATGGCAAGTGCGGCATAATGTGGCGTCTGCGGCGTCTGTGGCGTCTCCAGGCGGTTGCCGGCGTTGCGCAGCGTTGTGGCTCTGGCTGAGGTAGTTGGATTCTGTTCCATGGCACGATTATTATTATTATGATTGCTGTTGTTGTTGTTGCTATTGTTGTTGCTGCCGCTGCTGCTGCTGTTGTTGCTGCTGCTGTTGCTAATACTGTTACTGCTGTTCCAGGGCTCGTAGCTGCTGCTGCTGTTGCTGCTGGAGACATCGCTCTGCTGCTGCTGCTGCTGCTGTTGCTGCTGTGGCTGGAAGAGGGGCGGTGGCGGAGGGGGCAGCGCGGAGGCAGCCGCCGCTGCTGCAACCACCGACTGCTGATAGATGTTGGCATAGGGCGCATAGCTGAGCGCAGCCGTCGGTGTCGCCTCCGTTTGCTCCTGCTTGAAGTGCGTTAAGGTTGTTGCCGCTGCTGTGGCAGCAACTGTTGCTGCTGCCGCCTGCGGCGCGCTCTTGCCACATTTCTTGGCCAGCTGCGATTTGTCGCCCTTCTCCAGCTTGATGGCGGCCGCCTGCTCCTTGGCCTCGGCGGCCAGCGCCTTCTTGGTCTTCTTGTCCTTGAAGTGCGTCTTCTTGTGCTTGCTGAGGTGATCGCTGCGCGAGAATTTCTTGGAGCAGATGGGGCAGGCGTAGGGGCGATAGTTGGTGTGTGTCCTGCCGTGGCGTTGCAGCTCGTCGGAGCGGGAGAAACGCTTGCCACACGTCAGGCAGAGGAACGGACGCTCGCCGGTGTGCCAGCGCAGATGGGTCTTCAGGTGGGAGGCCTTGCCGTAGAGTCGCTCACAGCCTGGTATGTGGCAGATGTGCTGCTTGCGACCGCGCTCGTCGGGACCCACAATCGGGGGCAGGCCGCTCATCTCGTTGGTGCAATTGGGGCACGTGCAGCGGACGGAGCGGCGTTGCAGCTGCGTCTGGAAGGCGATGTCGTCGAAATTAAAACTCGGATAGCTCTGCGATGACCAGGGCTGGTATAGACGCTCCTGATGCGAGAACCAAGCGGCCGATGCTGAGGCAGCCACGCCCACATTGCCATAGTAATCGGAGGCGTATTGCGCATACGGAAATTGTGTTCTGCAAGAGTCAAAACCAAACGAAACGGAGTTGCAACAAATTAAACAGGATGCGGAGAAAAGTGATTGATTGGCTGAGTTTTTCAGTGGGTAAACATTGAAGAAATGTTGGTAAAATTTTGTTGAATGTTAATGGATGTTAGTAAATGTTGAATAAATGTTGCATACATGTTGCTTAATGTTGTTTGTATGTTCATTACATGTTGGTGATTATTAGTTAATATTGGTAATAGTTAGTGAATGTTGGGTAAATGTTGATACATGTTGACAAATGTTGGGAAATGTTGGGAAATATCGGATAAATGTTGATGAACGTTGGTAGATGTTAGTGACTGTTATATAAATGTTGGTGAATGTTGGCAAATCCTCGGAAATGTTGGCAAATGTTAGTAAACATTGGAAAGATATTAATAAATGTTGTAAAATTATGGTATACGTTGGTTGATTTTGGATAAATGTTGACAAATGTCGCGGATAAATGTTGGTAAATGTGATGAACGTTGATAAATGTTAGTAAATTAAGGATAAATGTGGGATAAGTATTAGTGAATGCTGTTGGTGAACCGTCGTTAATGTTAATGTGGGTAAATGTTGGATAAATATTTGGAAATATTCTTAAACGACAGCTAAATGTTCGAAAATGTCGGTAAATGACTGGGAATTAATATTGAATATAGAATAAATCTTGGAAAATATTGGTGAATGTTGGATAAATGTTGATAAATGTCAGAAAAATGTTGGGAAATTCTGGTGAATGTTCATAAATGTTGCATAAATATTGGATACATTTTAGCAAATATTGGAAAATGTCGGAAAAAGGTTGGTCAGAAAGAGGTCTGTAAATGACGGATGAATGCGGGAATAAGGTTGGTAAATGTCTGATAAATTTCCGAAAAATGTAGGTAAATGTTGAAAAATTACGAAAAAAGGTTTGTAAATGTCGGATAAATGTTGGTATATCAGACAAATGGTGCGAATTTTTGGTGAATGTTGATAAATGTTAATAAATGTTGAATAAATATTGGATGAGTATTAGACAAATGTTAGATAATGTCGGAAAAAAATTGGTAAATGACGGATATATGTAGGAACATATCCGAAAAGGGTCGGTAAATGTGGGAAAAAGTTTAGTAAGTGTCGGATAAATGTTGGAATGTTGCGAAATGTTGGAGTAGTGGACACCTACCTGGTGGGTAATGCCGTATAGGCAGCCGTATTCCAGCCGTATGCGGCACTTGCCACAGCTGCAGCGCCCAAATCGGCAGCAGCTGCTGCTGCCGCCGCTGCTGTTGCTGCCGATGCGGATGCGGATGCGGATGATGATGACGAGGACGATGTGGAGGAGGCGCCACCGATTGCCGGCGGACTGGCCGATATGGAGGCAAATGACTGCGCCGGCGATGGGAAGATGCTGGGCGACACGGAGGCGGAGGAGGCGGCCGATTGCGATATGCTGGAGTTGGGGGAGGCGCTGCCCGTGGAGGATGCCTGTGGCGGATATTGCATTTCCAGCTTCATGGACTGCTGTGTGTCAATTGCTGCCGATGTGGCTGCTGCTGTTGCTGTGGCTGCTGCTGCTGCTGCTGTTGCTGCTGCTGCTGCTGCGGCTGTTGCAGTTGCCGTCTGCTTGCCATAGAGCGCCAGGGGCGAGGAGGCGTTGGAGCTGCAGCTGGAGGCATTTGTGGCTGACAGCAATGTGGCGCTAATGAAATCATGTTGCTGCTGCTGCTGCTGTAAATGTTGCAGTTGCTGTTGGTGTTGTTGCTGCTGCTGCTGCTGTTGCTGCTGTTGCTGCTGCTGCTGCTGTTGCTGCTGCTGTTGGTGTTGCTGCTGCTGCAGCACAGTGGGCTGTGCCAGCGCATAGGGATTCAAATAATTGCAGGCGGCATCAATCATTTTGGCCAAGTTCCGGTAAGTTGTTGTTGCTTGTTGTATGTTGTATGTTGCTTGTGGCAAGATGTTGTTGTTGTTGTTGCTGTTGTTGCTGTTGTATGTGGCTGCTAACTGTTGCTACTGTGGCTTTTACTGCTGCCAATTTTCGCACATTGCCGTTTATTGAATTTAGCTGGCGAATAATTATTGTTATTAGATGACGATTTGTGCTTGTTGTAATTATGGCACGCTTTTTGCAGTGTATTTTACTCACACACACACACACACACACACACACGCAGAGAGAAAGAGATTCGCACACACACACACACACACTATATATCTGTGTATATATAATTATAGCCTTAAAGCTTCTGCTTCAATTTTTGCTCGCTTTTTGTTTTGCGCTTTTTATACCCTGTAGTTTTGTTTATGTTGTTGCTGCTGTTGCTGCTGTTTTTGTTTCTGTTTTTGTTTTGTTAGTGTTTTTCGTCGTTTTGATAATTGCAGAGTGCGCGCGGCTTCTCGTCGCTGTCGCTGTCGCTGTCGCTGTCTCTGGCGACGTCGACGTCGACGCTATTGTCAATAATAACTTCTTGTTGTGCTTTTTTCGCATATATATGCACACACACATATATATTTATATATTTATATATATCTTGATGAATTTGCGACTCGATGCACTGTGAAAAAAACTCTAGCGCTTTGTCGTATATTTCGTATTTTCGTATGCGCAGTCGCACGCGTGGTTAGCGGCGGGGTGGGGCGGGGGGAACACTGCGGCCAGCTTCGTTTGCCAGAGTTGTCGAGTTGCCCTCAGTCGCAGTCGCAGCGCTCGAGATACAACCACCGGTAATTATCGTTGTCGACTGAATTCCAAAACGCAGCGAGAGAGTCTAACAACGTACAAAACGAATCACCGATGACGGCAGCGACGGCGACGGCAGCGACGGCGACGGCGGCAGCGGCGACTGAGACGAAGCCACAAAGGCAGCAACGTTCGTGCTGTGCTGCTCACACGCACGCCGCGCTCGCTGCTCGGCTCTGCTGGTGGTTGTTGTTGCCCAGCCAATAACCACAAAATGTGCGCTCCCTTCGTCTCGCTCGCACGCGCACACATCGCATTTGCGCACTCACACTCTCAGCGCGCCTAGGCGTGCGTCCGCGTGTGTGTGTGTGTGTGTAGCTGTTGTTGTTGGTCTTTGGTTTCTTCTGCTGCTGCTGCTGCTGGCTCTGCCTCTGCCGCTGCCGCTGCCGCTGCCGCAGGCGTTTTGTTTTAATTTCTATGTGTGGGTTTGTGTGTCAAAGCAATTGGGTGAGCATTTCATGTGCGTGTGCCTGTGAGTGTGTGCGTGTGTGCGTGAGTTCTTCATATTGTTTGACGCGCTCTCATTTCGCTACTAGATAATATGCATGCCATCAATGTATGAATGTACGAATGTGCATATGAATGTACGAATGTATATTCACATATATTACGCTTTTCTTAACCCTGTACTGTAAAAAAAAAACTCCAAAAGTGCCTATTAAATAAGTGCAAGTGGGAAAATTGTGTAACATCCAGAAGTAGGCGTGGCAGAACCTACAGAGCATACACATTCTTAAGTCCATATGTCCGACTGTCTGTCCGTCTGTCTGTCCTTTCCAATGCATAACTTGATCCGGCAAACTATAAGCGCCAGCGAAAAAATATTTAACATTTAGGTTATCCTAATCAAATTTGTTTTACATTTCTAATAACTCTTACATTCTCCTTCCAAGCATAAAAAAATCACTGCAGCCATATTTGTAAAGCTACAGACTGGTCACTTGGCATATTTGTAACCTATATCATTCTCTATCGACTCTGTGAATTCGCTTGCGATTGGATCAGAAACAGCAAAGATATGCAACAAACAATTTGCTCGACCAGACAGGGGGTTAGCTAATTGATAGCAACGAAAATTGAATTGCATTCTAACGTAGCTAAAACTACATTTTGTAAGTTTATGGATCTTCATTAAATTACCATATGCTCATTATTTTATATTTGAATTCAATAATAACTTAGTTAACATAAGATTTTAAAAATGCATAAAGAATTATAAAGGTTTAATTATTCGTCCAATTATTCGTGATGCTTAAAATATGTTCCAAATTAAGTGCTTTTAAAGAATTTGTAAGCTAATCGTAGTGGAAGCGACGAAATCAGTCGTCACTTTTTTCATTATTCTGCCGCTAACAGAAAAAATACAGAAGTCTGCAAAATCAGACACTTTCGTATACCCTGTTTTAGTAAAAACAATATTTAAAATAAATTACAGTTAAAAAAAATCAGTGGGACGGAGGCTACAGTCGGACGTAACCGACAGTAGGAGACCCTTTACTTTGAATCTATGTACATACAAACATAATCAAAGGCACACACACTAAGCTACCCGCGTATGCAAGGCACACCACCCCCCCTCTGCCTACTGCGGCAAATTGTCTGTGGCATATGTTCGCTGTTTCTTATCTGATCGAAACAAAATTCACAGCGTCGATAGAGAATGTCATAAACTAGTTAAATACCAAATTACAAATCAATAGCTTGGAAACTGTGGCTACAGCAGCTTTTTGCGGTTTACGGGGGAAGGGGAAGAGGTATCCAAAATCTAAAACAAACTCGTGCTGCTTACTGATTAGGAGAACCTAAATCCCAAATATGGTGTCTCTAGCTTTTATAGTTGCTGAGATCTAGGTGTTCATACAGACAGACAGACAGACGGACAGACGGACAGACGGACAGACAGACGGACGGACATGGCTATATCGACTCGGCTTGTCGTCCTGATCAAGAATATATATACTTTATGGGGTCTGCCACGCCTCCTTCTGCCTGTTACATACATTTCCTCTTTGCACTAAGTTAATAGACCCTTTTTACTTTTTTAAAGTAAAGGGTCTAATTAAAAATAAAAGATAAAAGATAATTACATTAATTTGGTATAAATATAATTTAAAACTAAATCCCATATCTAGAAAATTTGTAAAAGCATGTTTTAATTAAAATTGCATGGTGTTAAAAATTAGATTTCCATAGAATTTAAAGCATAATTGTTAATTGGTGTCGAAACTGTTTTGTATAGTAAAGTTTAAATATCATCATGAAATATTATACCATATTTATTATTTTTAATTCAAATTCCGAAATAAGAATGTGTATCTTAAAATAATATTTGAAATAAATAATAAGAGCTAGAGCAGCCATTTTTGGAATATGTATATATGGATATAAACTATATGCAGATCAAGTTAATATTGCTAAAAATATTTTCGCTCGATATACTCTCTGTCATATTATTTAGCTATTCTGAAAATCGCATCAAAATCGATTAAAAAACACCAAAGTTATTGAAGAAACAATATTGCATGCTTTGCTTCGCTGGCCTTCTGGTATTTTTTTACTATATTCGTATTTTTTTGGTAACTCAATAAGTTTAGTTTAGTTTAGTTTTTTAATTGATTAACAGTTTTACAAACAATTTTATTTATTTTTTAATTTAAAACATAGATTAAAGGAAATATATACATCTTTACTGGTTCAATACATACCTATTTATGCAGAATATAATTAAATTAGCCCATGTGTAATAAGTGGCAACTGGGCACAAACTGAACAACAAAAGGGAAACTGTAAAAAGAGAAGAGCATCGGAGAGCAAACGGCATAAAAAGCATCTCAACGCAGGGCGCATAATTCAAATATCAATACAATAACAATAACTAATAAATTTGTGGTCTCGCTCCAATGAAATAACTGTATTTAAGTGGGCGTTACCAAACACCACCACGGGACAGAACGAGAGCAGCAGACGCAGCAACAGCAACAACAAGAACAGCTGAGGCGACATACATACACACAAGCATACATACTTACATAGCTACTTGAGTGCGCGTGCTCTCCCGCTCTCTCTCGCTGCCTTTGGCTGTAGGCTGCTGTGCATGTGTGTGTGTCTCTCTTCCTCTCTGTATGTGTGTGTACGTATTAATCACAAGGCTTTGTTGTTGCTTAGCTGCTGCTGCTTGACTGTGTGGTGTGTTGTGTTGTGGTATGGTGAGGTGTGGTGGGGTGGGCTTGGGTTAGCTGAGCTGTGCTGAGGTGAGGTGGGGATGTTTAGGGTTTCCTATGGGGCGCTTTGTCTTTTAATTACGCATACGCAGCGTGGTCGCCAGCACTGTTGCTCAATTCGCTTTTTTCCCGTCAATTTTGGCGGTTTTTGCACAGCTTTTGCAATGGGAATTCTAACTTTTTTTTAATTATAATTCATTATTTTTTTTGTCAGCTTTTTCTTTTATTTTACAATATCTATCTAAAACCGGTAAGACCGCAGCCGGTCTATTTAAGATATTTGATATATAAATTATAAATATTCATAAAATGTTACATTAAGCGCAGCTGCAATACTTCTTACTTTTTTATGTACCATGCGAGCCAGCGCTCAAAACCAGCAATATTATTTCCTAAATAACTTTTGTGTTTATTAACCGATTTCAATATCAGTAGAGAGTTTATGGTATAGGAAAGTTCTAAATTTTAGGGAACAAAACTTTTGTATACCATATAATTAACGAATTAGTAAGCCAGTAAGGACGTATCAGATCAGCAGAGCCCATCAATAGAGCAGTTTTTTCTCGCTCTGGTTTTCCACCTTTATTAAACGCAGGAAATTTAAATCCCCAAAAGTTTTGTGCAGATTTGGAAATCAGCTGGATCTAACACCTAAACAGATTTTTATATATAATACATGAGAAAAATTAACTAACATAAATTTATTAAAATAACTTTCGAGATTTATGAGACGTAGAATAACTTCAGTTTTTTTTTGCAAATTTTAACAGCGTGATTTTCTTGCTCCTCCGACCATAACCAGCTTTTTTTCTCAATAAAAAATTATTGGCAACACTGGTCGCGACAAAATTGCGGCCATTGCGCCATTCCCTTGCCGACGGGGCCATCGCAGAGAGTCTGTGCAACATGTAATGAAACGGAAGATACAATTATATGCAACAACAGTGCTAACTCGTGCTACTCGTATCTGCACGGCCTCAAGATTTATGACATCTACTGCACTCGGAAAAAAAGCAGATGATTTGTTCTACAAAATTAAGCTCTTGAATGAAATTTGGTTTGTTCTAGAATTCAAGTTCAAGTGTAATCGAAATAAAATCGTAAATGAACTCTGATTAAGGCAAAAAAAGACAAGATTAAATGCAAAAAACGCTTCAATTAAGCACGAATCTATATTATTTTAATCTTCAGTTTATGAAAATAGAAATAGTAAGTACTATTTGAAGAATACGCTTAAACGATGAATTTCGTTTTTGGGTCAAGCATTTGCTGTCATATGGAACTTTAGACATCACAAATTCTTGATTCAAGTACGAAAACTCGGGATTTTTTTCTCAGTGTGGAGCTGAGATATGTAGCTGAGAACCTGCCACTGCGATTACTGCTTGTGCTTCGTTTCATGTTCGAATTAATCAATTATCTGCTCTACCTCAGTTGCAATAACAAGGAACGCAAACCCAGAGGAATGATTATTCTCCTCTATTAAGATGGAATAAACTTAATTTAAGAATTTGCACTGCATAACAATAATATTTAAGAACTCATTAAATTTTCAGAGGGCCAGAATTTTAAAAACAAGAATGATAATTATAGTTTTAGGAATGCAATTTTTGTTGTCATCCAGCTGGTAAGATTTGTTAGATAAGTTCAAAATTAATCAATTCAATTAGTAATTAAAAATCAAAAACAAATTAGTATATCAAAACTTGTTTAAATATAGGATAGGGATAGGATATTAAAAAAATAATAAATTTAAATTAATAGTAATACAAAACCCAAGAAATCTTTTCTTTTATTTATGTTATTTCATTTGGAAGTTTATATAAATTTTGATCAAGAATTTTTGTTTCATTTTCTAAATAATTAGATGCATATGAATAAATGGGTTTAGCTAAATTGAAAGTATCTAAAATTCAGAATAATTAATCTAATTGCGAAATTTAAATAAATTAAACGAGGAATCTTTTATCAAACTTCAAATGAATTAAGTATGTACGTATCAATCTTTTAAGATCGTGTTTGATTCATATGAATTCATTCGGTGAATACGAATTCGATGCATATGAATGGGTTTATATAAATCGAAACGGTATAGGGGTAAACAGTTTGATTGGTGTGCCCTATGAATGCCTATAACCGATAACCGATTAAACAAAGTGCAATATTAATATGGAAATAAAGCTTAAGGCCTTAGCTGCTATAGCTGAATATTATGTTAGACGTAATTTTAATTAAGTCCTAACTTGTAAATAATAATAATAAAAAATATGGAAATTAGCACGACGAGCCCACCAAATAGACAGACAGACAAATAAATCCAGCATGCGTTTAATCCAAGCCCGAGACAACTGTGTTGAAGTCTAAGTTATAGCTGATGGGCCCAGATCACGCAGGTAGGATATGCTATATAGTATGTATATATATATATATAGTCAACAGGTAGCATAAGTTTTATGTATTTAGCATTGCATTGGCTTTTGCCTTTGACTTCTGCGCGATTAGCAATAACAGCAAAAACAAATCAACAAAGCTTCTGCATAAATTTCCAGGCAAAATGATGGCTGCTAATCCCAACAGCAACAGCAAACGCCGCAACGGATTATCCGTTTACGCCGTAAACAGTGTGAGGTACGGGCCACAACCAGGGCAGTATAACAGTGACAACAATTTTGCGCCCAACTGTGCAGGTTATATGACTCCCTGCCTTTGACTTTGCCATATTCTTGGCCTTTTCTGTTTTTGGGTGGTCCCGGATTAAACCACACCTACTACTGCAAGTTTACCTGGCCGCCTCTCTCTCTCTCTCTCTCTCTCTCTCTCCGTCCCTACCGATCCGTAGCTGCTGTGGGAGTTAGCTGCCTGCCATAAATGCATAATCCACGTTTTACGATCGCTTAGCAGGAAAAGTCAAAGGATCGACTGCGGTAATCCGCAAGCAGAGCTGTCCATATTGTGCATATTGTGCCCGTCACCCCTTTTCGAGTATACATATATTATAGCTATAGCCTGTACTTTAGAAATCACAAAAAGGGTCTATTAGTTAGTGCAAATGCAAAATATTTGCAAGAGGCAGAAAGAGGCGTGCCAGATCCCACAAAGTATATGTATAGATGCTGTTCATGCTATTCAATTTCTGATCTCAGCAATTAGAAGAACTAGCGACACAAATTTTGATATTTAAGCTCTCGTATGCTGCATACAGATCAAGTTTGTTTCAAATTTTTGATACCTTAGCCCCTTCAATCGATAACCACAAAGAACTCAAATCAGACTGTACTGTGCACACAGTTTGAAAGCTATATACTTGTAATTTGGCATATATGTAGCCCATGGCATTCTCCGTCTATGCTGTAAATTTCATTGTCATCGTGTGAGAATTGGCAAAGATATGTAACAGACAATTTGCTCGCGTTTGTTGTAGCTATTCAGGTATACATACAAATATATAACCATTCAAATTATTTGATTTATTTAAACCCTAAACCCACTGATTATCTTTTGATTATCGACAGGCGAAAGGTCTTCTGCTGTCGGTAACATGCGACTGATCTGACCCGTGCCTACCGGCACTTACTGGCAGTAGTTCAGGTAGCGCAAAGTTATGGCTTCGATTGAAATTTCATTAGATTGCCGTGCACGAAACGGAACATATTCGCAGCACTAATCCGCCCAAGCCTCTGGCCTCTAGCCCCTAACCCGTTACCCTTGGCACTTAGCCCTTATAGCTGTGGCTATGCAGCTTTATGTTAATTGGATTTACGGGATTTTTGCATTTAAATCCTTTCACTGTCTGCAAATATTTTGCCCGTTCCCGAGAATAAACAGCAAATCTGGGGGTTTTTCGACAATTGCCGTTGAGCCACCATATAACAAGGCAGACCATAACAAATCACCAACTTTACCTGACATACGTATGTACACATACATACATTTTATGGCCATATGTAGGCCGCATTTAGCCAGAATTCTGCCTTATCGCTCTAGATATTATCACTTAATTCCCAAATAACCAAAGCCCTTAGAGTATAATTTTTTTTATTCCACAGTTTCCTTTGCCAATTACAACTCAATCTGTCGAAAAGACTGCAATCGAAACTAATCATATGAATTTGTATTTCGTATACCCTGCACCCAATAAAAGGGTTAAACCGGGCTATAATAGCACCATGAAAATGCGCGTAACAGATTTAAGCGATATAGAGCACTCAAATTCGCAATGTACATGCGTTTATACACAGATCAAGTTTATCTCAACTGTCGGAAGCCGCTCCCACTTTACGCCCTAATCGATAAAACCCAAATCAAAAGCATATTATTTATTTTTTTTTTAATTATATTATGCAAAATACTGGACCACTAACTACTAAGGCCTTCGACTTAAAAATCCATTTTGTTTTGTAGGTAAAACCATTTAATAAAAAAAAAAACTAATTTTTGACATAAAATATTGTTATTCGGAATCTCAAGTTTTTACCATTTTATTTATCTACTGTAGAGATCGCATTGAATTCAGTCAATAAACACAGAAGATATTAAAGAAACAATATCACATGCATTCTCTTTCTTGCCGTTAAATAATGAAAAGATTTACGCAAAAAAAAAATAATAATAATTTATCGTATTTAGAACCAATAAAAACGATGAGTTTATGAATGTAATAAGTGTTTCTGTAAAACATTGTAATATTAAAAAATATAAAATGTAAACAAATATACGCGATATATATTTTAAAATATATCTTTTGTAGTGTCTGCCACGCCTCCTTCTGCCTGTGGCACACTAAGTTTCTACAAAGTTATTAACTCTTTTTCACTTTTTTATGGATACAGAGTATAAATTTAAACAAATGTTTGTAGCTTTAAGCTTAAACTGTAAATCCAATTTTAAAATAATTTAGGTATAAACTATCTAGTTTATGAAAGCATTAAAGATATAATTTATTTTACTTCTACTCACGATATATTTTACAATATTATAATAGAAAATAGTTTCTTTTATTTCACAATATTTTATAAATATTTCATCATCGATATCGATATTCCACATATATATTCTTGATCAGGATGCCGCGCTGAGTCGACGTCCCACTGGACATTGCTGTTAATGCTTTATTGATTACAGGGTATGCTCGTTTTGGTATCTTTCATTGCTCTCTGCTATGCTCAATATAAACAGCTGTAGGGTTGGATGCTTTAGATACTGCCACGCCCACGGGACACGCCCACACAGGCGCACACGCTGCAACTCTCAGCTGTTAAGCGACAGATTGCGCAATGCCCTTTGACCTGTTGACCGACCTATTTGATCGGTTTTCCTTTCGGTCTTCCCGGAATCCCTTCACATGATCAAGATGAAGAGGGGGTTGCTAAAAATTGCCACTACACAAGAAGATAACCAACTCATCGATGTTATTTTTTATTTTTTATTCGAGGCATTTCACTTTTTGTCGTGCCGCTCGGTACAATTTGGAAACAAAAACCGCAAAACTGCGCATACACTGAAAGAAAATTGGAGAAATAATAAAGATAATGCAATTATTGAGAGCTACAAGTTAGGTTTGAACCTAACCCCATTTGAAGCTTTAGAACTTATGGAATAGAAATATATACTATATATATATATATTTATATATATATATATATATATATATATATTCAAAATCGAATAAAATATTCGTATTTTATTTTATAATATATATAATAATAATATTAATAATAATAATAATAATAGTATTTGAATAGGATTTTATAGAATTTCATTTTGAGAAATACCTAAAACGAAAAATATTCATCCCCGATATCTAGAGAACGATTAATTGGTTTATACGAAAATAATGTAAAAATATTTTAATATTGCTATTATTGATTGAGTACAGTGTACTCTCGATATATGCATATTACAGCAGTTATTGGATTAATTATATTTATCAAATGTAACAATAATAACGCAAGCAGACACCCATTAAACGCCTCTTAAGTGCTTCCCACAAGTGCATCGTATTTTTCTCAGTGTACGTGCGGCTGGCATTGTGCGGCTCTTGTGTCGTATGTCAAATGCGTTTTGCACTAAAAATGTCAGCGGCATCAATTTACAGCCAGCAAAGGAGCGCCGTAACAAGAGGTTTCTAACACATTCCGGGAAATCACTTGACAAAAATACTATATACTATATATATAAAAAATCTCGCACGCACTTGTTAACTGGGCCCGGGACCCGAATGCGAACCCGAGCATAACCAATACATCACCGAGGACAGACCGATCGAGAGCGGGGGAAGCCAGAGGAGTGTACACTCAGCGAAAAAAAATAACAAAATGTTTATTTTTTCAAGTCTTTTATGTCTTGAATTAAATTATGATTTTACTTAAATTTCAATTCATTTTTTTTTATTTTGTTTGAACTTAATATTATTTGAATTTTTGACTTAAAAAAATGTCAATAAATCTATTTTCATTTGCTTTTAAATTAATGCCATTTATTCTTAAATCAATTCCGAACCCATCAGCTTAGAAACGAGCTAGAATTATGCACAATATTTTCTCCATCGATTTTATGCTGGAAACAATATATTTTAGGTGCATTCCAGATGGATTTTAAAATATTTTGTTTGACTAAATTAAAAATGTACTTTATTAATATATTATTTTTATATTAAGTGCATTCATACATTTATAGAATTTTTCTTTGTTCTAAGTTAAATTAAATTTTTCCATAAATAAAATAATCCTGTTTAAGTTTAAATTAAACCCCAAAACATCAACCAAGAAACTTACTAGAGTTTTGCAGCACATTTTAACGTTTGTTTTAAGAATGGAAATTCAATATTTTAAACGCATTTAAATTAATTTTAAATCTATTTGTCTTAAACTGAATTATATTTTCACTTAATTCTATGTTCATTTGTTTTTTAATTTAAGTTGCTTATTTTTAAAGAATTTTCGCTTATGCTACATGAATTTGGCAGCACATTTCGACGATTGATTTAATCTGGGTAAATTGAAGACACTTTATGCCTATTTTTTTTCTGAGTGTACGCGCAGAAAGAAATGTAGAAAGAAGCCGCTCGCAACGTAAATGGGGTGTCGAAATGATAATCAGTTGGGCGCCCCGCAGGGCCCCTCGCTCTGATCTTGCACCGCACGCCCCGCTGCGCTGTTTGCTGCTGCCTCAAAGGCGCAACAGTGGCAGATTCTATGGGAAAAATTGGTTTCCTTTTTTTTATTTTATTATATATATTTTTGCGAAATAAAACGAAATGAGCAGTGGAGAGAGAGAGAGAGAGAGAGAGAGAGAGAGAGAATCGCGGCAGATCAAGCCAAACAAGGCGACAAAGCCGAAAGCGGAAAACTGGCACACAAAAGGCCACAGACAATGGGCACATTAATTGATCCAGCTACAAATTGCAACTTGTTCCCTTTGACCATTGTACCTGCTGTTGTTGGCAAATGCCGACCCAATAACCTGACGAACTCTCCGATCTGCCGCCCTGTCCTTCCATCCCTTCTTACCGCAGCGCTCTCTTTGAATTTGCTTTTTTAACTCCAAATTGATGCAATTACCATCTGAACTGCATCAATTAGCTAATCCCTCAAATCGCCCAACTCTTCGAACACATCTCGTGTTTTCGTACTTTAGCATTAAGTTTTGTCAAAATTTATTATTACTTTTAGACACTGACATTTGTTAGTTTTATGGGGTCTATTTAATTTAATTTTAATTTTCAGGCTCTGGCTTTCTAAAAAACTAGTTTTTCGAATTTTAAAATATATTTATTCTAGAACTCTAATTTATAACTTATTTTAGTTTTTATCTGTCCGTCTGTTTGTCCAGCTGTTCGTTCCTATAAACAGATCTCGCAAACTATTAGAGCTATAGATACCATTTTTATACCCTGTACCCATTGAAAAATGGGAAATACAGGGTTATTAACTTTGTCAGAATGTATGTAACAGGCAGAAGGAGGCGTGGTAGACCCCACAAAGTATATATATTCTTGATCAGGAGGACAAGACGAGTTGATTTAGCCTTGTCTGTCTGTCCGTCTGTCCGTCTGTATGAACGCGTCGATCTCAGCAACTATAAGAGCTTTTGGTCATTTTTGAAAGGTGTATACCATACGCAGAACAAGTTTATTTAAATTTTTGGATGCCACGCCCCTAACGCGAGCAATGCCTATAAATATAATACATTGACAAATTTAAGACATATAAATCAATCTAAATCAATTCTTTCTTCTACGAACTGTGGAGATGATAAATATCTACCAATTTTGCAAATTTCAATTATATCGGTCCATTATTAAAAGAATTATGATTAATTAAAGATATTTGTTTTTTTTTTTTAATTTAATTTTGATGTATATGTAAGAATTGTAGGCTATGCTACATATTATAATATCCCGATATACCATTGCCCTCTTAGAGGTGTTCCCTGGGTATCGATTATATTTATTAATCGTTAGCGGATTCGAGCGGCGAAATAATATAAATAAAATATTTTTATTCAACATAGAAAGTTGGTATTCGGAATATAAATTGAAATAGATTCAAAATATATTTTAAATAGAATACTGTACTAGCAAGGCTGATCTTTGGTACAGGGTATAAGACAGTCGGGCTAGCCCGACTGTCATGTCTTGCGGGCGATACCCCGCGAGATTTTTTTTATTTTTTATCTATTTTAAAACAATTTTCAGTTAGTGTCGTCTTAACATCTGGCTATATCTGCCAACACTGGATGCAACTTTGCAATAATACTACTTAATTAAATTTTAAAAGCATTGGTCCACAAAAAAATCCGTTCAAAAATTTACAAAAATAAATAAATGCAATTTTCCAGATGTCAGGAAATTGGTCTATTTCCGAATTTCTTAAGAAACATCTCTCATAACATACTGATTAGTATAGATTACGATTTAAATGAAGGATGTAAGTTGACTAAACATTAAATATTACTTAATTGATAAATATTTAAATTCATATATGTATCTCACATATATTTTAATTTCTTCAAAAATAGCGTTTGTTAGAATACTAGAAGCAGAATTCTTTACAGTTCAGCTCGAAAGTATGCAACAGCGTTGCCAATTTAACCGATTTCAGAATTCTATTTAAGTTAATCATAAATTTATTTTAAAGCATTTCTAGTCTATTTTTGTTGTTTGTTTGCTAGCATTATGTTGTAGATGTAGCATACTTTTAGTTGGTTTCATATATTCAAATATACTCCAGTCGCACTACTGACAAAAGCTGTGTGCTATGTATATGACAGCAACTGGCTGGAACTTGCCAACAGATGGCGCCAACAAATACTTGCTTTTCGTACAATAATATGTAATTATTAAACTAAATTAAACTAAACAGGAGTTCAGTCGCTTTCAATTAAATTGTTTTTTTTTAGGAATTGATTATATTCCATGCAGTAGAGTTATAAAATTGGCACTGTCATAGGGCCACGACTTTCAATCAACTTCTACACTGACATAAGCTAAATGCTAAATTACAGACAGTTACAAGCCAACAGATGGCGTCCATGGATCATTTGAATTTGCGGAATAGACGTCGCAATAGACGTCGATTATTATCGTTATATATCGATATAAAAATTAGATTTGACCTTAAATTCTTTTAAACAATTGATTACAATCCGAATTGTCTGCAAATACTGGAAAAAAAGCTATGATTATATGATTGTATGATTATATGTATTACTTTATTAATTTTTCATCTTCTTACTTGTTTTTATTTCGTTCTGTGTTTATTAAACCATTTTAAGACAGAACCAAGCTACGACAATATGTAGTTCTAGATTATTGAAAATAAGAGATCGAATCCTGCTCTAATACAGGGTATAATGTAGTTGTATTCAGTTCTATTTATTAATACTAATTTTAAGAACAAGACTTCTTTGAGCCCTCGCCTTCGTTCGCCACCTGAACATCCTGCTCGACGGCCTATTCTACTGCACCATCAGAGCCGGATGGTCCCTTAACAGCGTTGGCCGGCTCCTCCTCCTCCTCCTCCTCCTCCTCCTGCTCCTCCTCGTCCCCTTCACCATCCTCCTCCCCTTCACCATCCTCCTCCTTCTCCTGCTCCTTCTCCTGCTCCTTCTCCTGCTCCTCCTCCTGCTCCTCCTCCTGCTCCTCCTCATCCTCCCCCTCCTCCTGCTCCACCTCATCCTCCTCCTCCTCCTGCTCCTGCTCTTCCTCCTCCTGCTCATCCTCCTGCTCCTCCTCCTCCTCTTCCTCCTCCTCTTCCTCCTCCTCCTCCTCCTCCTCTTCCTCCTCCTCTTCCTCCTCCTCTTCCTCCTCCGCCTCCTCCTCATCCTCCTGCTCCTCCTCCTCCTCTTCTTCCACCTCCTCTTCCTCCTCCTCTTTCTCCTCTTCTTCCGCCTCCTGCTCCTCCTCCCCCTCTTCCTTTTCCTCCTCCGCCTCCTCCTCATCCTCCTGCTCTTCCTTCTTCTCTTGCATTGCAATGGCCGATTCATTTTGCGCATTTGGCACATTCTCCACATCGCCGGATGCGGCGTTCTGGCTAGAAGCGGAGGTGAGCGTGTCCGTGTGGGCTAGGAAGGCGATTAGGGTGCTGCGGAACTTCTCGTTGCGCAAACGCTTTGGCGGCGGCACCTCTGCATCCTGGGCCGACTTGGTAGTGGACAGAGGGGGAGAGTCGTGCTTACGCTTTCCACGCTTTCCCGCTTTCCGAGCATCCAGCTCACTGGTATTCGGGTCTGCAGTATTCATCTGGATTGAAGCACCTTCTACTTCCAGTGGCTGTATGGCCACGTCCACAGCTTCCCCAACTGGGATCTGCGGATCCGCCTGGACAGGACGGCTCCCAGTGTAATTTTCCTCTCCATCGTTAAGTTCTCCAGATATTGTTTTTTTGTCCGACATATTGAACTATAATTAGGAAATAAAAAGAACTGATTATTTAACTGGTAAAATTTGTCAAACAATTTCCAAATGTTTTATGCACAAACACTTTTTCCACTTTTTTTTAAGTATTAAGTGAACTGTTCACAAATTTTCAGAAAAAAGTATTTACTTACTCTTACAAATTTACAGGAATAAATTTTATATTTTCCAATTTGTTGTGCTATTTATTTATTATTTTTATTAAATTCGACCTGTGCGCTGTTGAACGAGTTCTGAACAAATGAGAAAACGGCCAGGGCTATAACGTAACTGCTCCGGCTGCTTCAACACTAAGCTCATGGGTAAATTGATCCCAAATTTTCAATTAGAATAAATGAAATGCCAGTGCACCTGTCAAAAAAATGCAGGAAAATGTCAGCCAAACATGAAATTGATTAACAAAATGCCGAATTTAATCGATTTAATCGATTTAGATTATACTATTTGCTCATACTATTGCGAAAAATCGGAAATTATTATTTTCGCTGCTATCTGAAGAACAGACAATTGAATGTTTTTGGTGCCCATTTTGAACTTAGCGCTTCCAATTACTTCAGAATCGTGTTTTAAACCTTTGCATTTGCAAATTATAGTAAAATTATATATCCAAAACTCCTCAACAGTGCTATATTTAGACATTGTTTGAATTTACAAGATTCTGTGAATTTACACATCTATTGTATGGTTTTAAGGCTACAGCCTAACTGCTGGTTAATTGTGAAGAATTCTCTCTAGTTTAGTGGGTCATTTATCGATCATATTTATTAATGTATTTAAAACAAGTAAATTGTGCAATACTATATAATATGTTACGGTCATATTTAAAGCTTTATGTTTTTATACCCTGTGCTCATTTGAAAAATGGGAATAACAGGGTTAATAACTTTGTCAGAATGTATGTAACAGACAGAAGGAGGCGTGGCAGACCCCACAAAGTATATATATTCTTGATCAGGGAGATGAGCTGAGTCGATTTAGCGATGTCCGTCTGTCTGTCTTGATCAGCTCCCGCCAAAAAAAAATACCCCACCACTCCGCTTCTGTGATGAGCGCTCTCTATGCTCTATCCCACCCAGTGCAGTATGTAGGTTGCTTTGTAGGCTAGGCGGCTGGATTACTTGTAATGCAGGAGGTATGCTTGGAGAGCCAGCACGAGCGAACGAGCAGAGAGGAGTGTGCCTAAGCGCTGCCTTGGAGGCGAGCTGGCTACCCGCTGCATTACTTGTAATGCAGGAGGTATGCTTGGGGAGCCAGCAAGAGTGAGCGACCAAAGAGGAGAGTGGCTAAGCGCTGCCTTGGAGGCGAGCCGGCCACCCGCTGCATTACTTGTAATGCAGGAGGTATGCTTGGAGAGCCAGCATGAGCGAACGAGCAGAGAGGAGTGTGGCTAAGCGCTGCCTAGGAGGCGAGCTGGCTACCCGCTGCATTACTTGTAATGCAGGAGGTATGCTTGGAGAGCCAGCAAGAGTGAGCGACCAAAGAGGAGAGTGGCTAAGCGCTGCCTAGGAGGCGAGCCGGCTACCCGCTGCATTACTTGTAATGCAGGAGGTATGCTTGGAGAGCCAGCATGAGCGAACGAGCAGAGAGGAGTGTGGCTAAGCGCTGACTAGGAGGCGAGCTGGCTACCCGCTGCATTACTTGTAATGCAGGAGGTATGCTTGGGGAGCCAGCAAGAGTGAGCGACCAAAGAGGAGAGTGGCTAAGCGCTGCCTTGGAGGCGAGCCGGCCACCCGCTGCATTACTTGTAATGCAGGAGGTATGCTTGGAGAGCCAGCGGCTAAGCGCTGCCTCGGATTTTATGCATAAAGAGCGGTCGATGTGGGTGGGTTTTCTTGGCTCTTTCTCTTGCTTATTATCGGGAACTAAGAAGAGACAGCGACGGCGCAGCCTGCAAGCACTATAAATACAGCTGCTGCAGTGCTGCTGATCACAGTGTAGTGTCTGTGATCAAGTGCTTAAGTGGAGTGGCAAGTGTGCTTATTATTATAATAAATATTTGTTTATTATAATTTCAAAGCCTTTAATATGTGGATCTGGATGTGACAATAGCAAGAGTTTGGCACTCATAAAAGAGTGTGAAGAATAAGCATTGCTGCTACGCTTCGTGTGACAGTTTCATAAAGTTTCCAGTTTCCATACAACAAACCGCCCAACCAGTTGGAAATAGTAGGGAGCAGAATGGCTCCAAGGAAAACTCGTGGAAGATTGAAATACTCTTCGGGAAATGGTATGTAAGCTTGTCCCTCTATATCGCTCGGGTCCTCGATGAACCAATTGATTATGGGCACTTTCCGCAGAATATTATGCCGATTGTGCCAGAGGTGTAGGGTAGCCTCCTCCCAGCATATGAACAGGACAACCGGAATAGTTGACAGCCCAAATATCAGATAGAAATTATCACTGTTTTCCAGTTGTCCAATTATCAAAGGACCTGGAGGATAATTTTGACACTTCTTAAACACCTTCCAGAATGGTTACAAAATGGCGAAAGCGATGGTATATTCGATGCACTACCCTAGTTCTGGAATCGCCCATATGCTTCTCTGCCCCTAGCTAGAAATATATACTATAGCCATAGGCTTCATTCATATTGGACTTAAAGTGGGCGTGGCATCAAAGATTTGAAATAAGCTTGACCTGCAGGGTATAAAAAGCAGCTATTAACTTGATTTAGATTTTATTATATTATTTTTGTATATATATATATATATAGATAAGTCCCGCCCATGGATATCACCGAGTGCTACTTGTAGAGGCGGTTGTAGTGCTTGCGTCGGCGATCCTCCTCGAAGTTGTTGTTGCGCGCCCACTCCTTGAGGTTGCCCTTGGAGCGGAGCATGGCGGACTTGGAGTCGACGTCCCGCAGGACGAAGGGGGAGAAGCCGGCGACGTAATCGTCGTCCAGGGCGTTGGTCTTTGTCTTGGCGACGCGCGACGGCATCTGGCGGGGCATGGGCTGATCCTCAAAGAGAATGGGATTGCGCGAGTGCTTGCCGCCCTTAAAGAGGGGCAGGCTCTGGTTCTTGTACTTGGCGGTGAGGGGGCGACGCGTATTGATGTGCACAATCTGCTTGCCATGCTCATCCAGACTGACGGCCACACGCTTGAGCGTCTTGTTGCCACAGTTGGGGCAGAAGACCTTGGTCATGATGCTGGTCGTCTTGTAGCAGGCATAGCAGCGCAGTATATAGGTGCGCAGCTGCCTGATGATCCGACCATTGAGCGCCGCCAGCTGCAGATTCAGCTGCTTCAGCACATTCTGCAGCGCATAGTCCGTGGTCATGCAGGCCACGGGCGGCACAACGTCCGCCTCCACCCTGCCCTCCAGCGTTTTCTTCGCCTGCCTGATGTTCGAGCACGTTATCCAGCCATCAGAGCCGACCTCATCATCGCCATCAACGTCTGGGTTGTGGGTTTCTGCTTCATCATCGTCGTGGTCTTGGGTTTCCAGCTCTGGCTCTGGCTGCGCCACCAGCATATCGCA
This sequence comes from Hypselothyrea guttata, assembly GCA_035045125.1. Taxonomy (NCBI): domain Eukaryota; kingdom Metazoa; phylum Arthropoda; class Insecta; order Diptera; family Drosophilidae; genus Hypselothyrea; species Hypselothyrea guttata. Next base: position 211,620 of record JAWNNJ010002263.1, read on the forward strand.
GATGACGCGCTCCTCCTCGGCAGTTGGCGCGCATTTCAGCTGCTCAAACAGCTGCTCCAGCTGCTCCTCATCCACATCCTGATCCTCAAGCTCCTGCTGATGCTCAGCCTGCTGCGTTTCTGTGGCATCGACAACAGCTTCAGCCTCATCCTGAGCCATCGCTTGCTGCAGCTGCGTTTCTATGGCTGCCTTGACGTCATCCACAGCAGCTTTATTCTCCACCTCCTCCTCCTCCTCCTCCTCGTCCTGCTCATCCTCCTCCTCCTCCACCTGCTCCTCCTCCCCCTCTGGCATGTACCAGCCCACCAGCCGCTTGCCGCCCGCCTCCTGCAGCTCCGCCGGCCGCTCCTTGGAGGCAATCACCTGCGAGACGACCGGATCGTTGCGCAGATGCTCTGTGCCCACTGTGTCGGCCTCCAGCTCGTAGGTGAGCGATATCACCTTCAGATCTATGCCCGATAAGCTGGCGTAGTCGCCCGTCTTCTTGGCAAACTCCACGCAATGCCTGACGCTCTCGGCACGCGGCTCCCGCACCTGCAGATCGAAGGGCAGCACGCAGAGGCGCCTGATCTGGCGCTTGTTGCGCACCTCCGCCACCACCTCCGGCACCGTCAGCACATTTTCCGCATATTCCTGCAAGGCGTTTCATTTATTTCATTCGTTATAATATTAATTAGGCCCGGACTCACATTCAGCGGCACCGCATTGATGAAGGCCGTCGTGTCCGCTATGAGGTACTTGATTTTCGCCCTTTCGCTGCTCATCTCTTTATCTATTTACTTATTTGGCCTTAATTCCGCAGCAGATTTCTGCAAAGCGCACGAAAACAAAAAATACAACAAACTGTTGGGCGCACGTGTTGACTTCGAAGTTATCGCTTATCGCTTATCGATTGCAGTATCGATATTAGAGTTGCGCTTCGTAGCTCAATTGAACGAATTAGTTCAGCTTGCGATGAACGCACCAGTGTTGCCAGTTTAGCTTATTATAGGCTAGATTTAGCATATTTTGAAATGGAAAAGCTTGAAAATTTTTAATCTAGCTTATAGCCTTAAATTTAGCATATTCTCAAGTTCATTTTAGCCTGTTCTAGCTTTAAATACATATTCCACATTTAAAGAATATATTTTATAATTCTTAAATGTTTCGCTGCATAAAAATATCAGAACTTTTCCTATAAATTTAGTTTTTTATACCCTGTACCCATTGAAAAATAAAAAAACATGGGGAATAACTTTGTCAGAATGTATGAACGCTGAGATATCCTAAACTGTAAAAGCTAGAGAAGCCGTTTTGGTAATTTTTGTACACCATACGCAGATCAAGTTTATTTCAAATGTTGGCTGACACGCCCCTTCCACTCACAATGAACATAATTAAAATACACTCACCAATTTAAGAGACACAAATCTTTTTATATAAATTATGTTTTCAGAGTTGGTAGGTCTATATATTATGCAAATGAAGTTTGTTTCAAATTTTTGATGCCATGCCCCATTTACGCCCTAATTGATAAAATCAGAATAACAAGCGTTGTTTTAAAAATAAAACGTATAATTTATCTTTAAAATATAAGGTACGAGGTACTCTACATTCGGACTCGTCAGACTGAACTTTGCGTCTGTGATTTTATATTGCCCGATAATGTTGAGAATTTACAAATATTAACAAATTTGCAATAATTTTTTGGTTTTTTCATGCATTTAAATCTAGCGTATAATTCAGCATAGATTTTTTAATATCTTAGCTAATTTTAGCTTATTTTTACTGCCAATCTAGCTTATGCGAGTGCTCAAAACCTGGCAACACTGGAACGCACGTCGCCGTCTATATCGATATCAGAGCTGTTCATCGTGGTTCAATTGCACGATTTAGTTCGTATAATTATGTACATAATTAATGAATTCACCTCCACAAAAAATTGCATAATCGAATTCAACGTATTTACTGAGATATCAGCCTGTCAAATATATCGCAAACGCCACATTTGATTTTTGCCGCTTACGATTTTCACGCGGGAAGGGATCGATATATAATGAAATTAATAGTGAACAATAAAAAATAAACTAAATAATTCTATATGTTTACAGAAAAAAATAATAATAATAATTCTAGAAAACGTAGATTTAATTTCATCATTTGATAAATATCGCCTGCAAAATGTATATCGATATTTAGTTATTACTCAACAACGATACATATTGCATCAACCCGAATATATAAAGCAAACTCTGCGGCAGCAATCAACAGTTAAACTTCCGTAAATAACTAAATATTGTGTCGACGACGACATTTAAATAAATTCTGGAAATAAAAAGAAATAATTCAATTAAATCAAAGTTATCTAGCTTATTGGCGGCACAACGAAACGCCTTCGATATCGATAAAATCGCTAGAAATTTACGTGCTCGTACATCGATATATCGCTGTTACTCAACAACGATAGACATTTCATCAGCGCTATCGCAATTTATAAAGCAAACTCAGCGGCAGCAGTCGCCAGTTAAACTTCCGTAAATAATTAAATAATTTGTTTAGACAAATTCCGAGAATCAAAACAAATTAATCAAAATGGTACGCCGTGGACGTTCTGCAAGCCCCCCACCATCAACCAGACGGTAAGTGCAGATGCCAAAAGCAAAAATCCATTATTGAAATTGAAATTGGACAAAGTGCGAAAGACAAAAGTTTAATTAGGATATTGGCCATGAAAGTAAAACATTTATGGCACAATCTGGTGAAAAGAATTTGGCTTTATTGCTGTGCAGTTTGCAGGCTTCTGGACGTTTCGTTGCCGCTACGTAAAGCCTGTTACGTAACCTCAAAACAGCTAACACGTCAGAGAGGTGTAGATGAGAGGGGAGAGGGTGGGGAGGGGGACGCAACGTGCAAAGTTCATAATAACAAATAAATACTAAATATAATATTTTAGACAGTTTATACTGTACTATAAAGCAAAGTAAAGTCTATAAAATAAGTGCAAATGGGGAAGGTTTAACGCCCATCAGGAGGCGTGGCAGATCACATAAAGTATATATGTAGGTATATATTCTTGATCAGGGCGATCAGCTGAGTCGATTTAGCAAGACGGATGTCTGTCCGTCCGTATGAACACATAGCGCTAGAGACGCAAATAATTATATGTACATAGGTTTTCCTATACTGTGGGCTGATTGGGTTTTCCTTTTTAATTTTGATACCTTTATTTATAATATTTATAAAGTTAATATAATTTTTTTAAGAGCTAGAGAACTCATTTTTGGTATGCAGGTTTTCCTATAATGCGGGCTGATCTGTTTTTTTTTTTGTTTTCAAATTTATTACCTTTATTAATAAAAAATATAATATTTTAAGAGCTATAGAACCCATTTTTGTAGGATTTCCTATACTATAGTTTTGAATTTTGATACCTTTACTAATAGAATATTATAATTTTTTTAAGAGCTAGAGACTACATATTTTGGTATGTAGGTTTTTCTATAGTGTGGGATGATCAAGTTTTCTTTTTATAGTTTTGATACTATTATTAAAACTATAATACTCTAAGAGCTATAGAAGCCATTTTTGTAGGTTTTCCTATACTATAGTTTTTAATTTTGATACCTTTACTAATAGAATATTATAATTTTTTTAAGAGACTAAGAGAGACTATTTTGGTATGTAGGTTTTCCTATAGTTTGGGATGATCAAGTTTTCTTTTTATAGTTTTAATACTATTATTAAAACTATAATATTCTTAGAGCTATAGAAGCCATTTTTGTAGGTTTTCCTATACTATAGTTTTTAATTTTGATACCTCTACTAATAGAATATTATAATTTTTTTAAGAGACTAAGAGAGACTATTTTGGTATGTAGGTTTTTCTATAGTGTGGGATGGTCAAGTTTTCTTTTTATAGTTTTAATACAATTTTTTTAAGAGCTAGAGCCCCTATTTTTGGTAATTTTGATACCTTTATGCGTAAAATTAATAAATTTTTTTTATATATTTTATAGGAGCGCACCTTCGCATGCGCCTGCACCGGTGCCGGCACGTGCCGCCGCTCCCCCGCCGGCGCCTGTGGCCGCTGCCCCGCCCAGCGCCGTGGGCATGCCAGCCGCACCACAGCAGCCGTCGATGTTCCAGCAGATGGCAGCCACCGCTGGAGGCGTGGCCGTAGGCTCCGCCATCGGCCACACCGTTGGCCACGGCCTCACCTCCATGTTCAGCGGGTCCGGCGATAAGGAGGCCGCCGCTGCCCCGCCCCCAGCTGCGGCACAGCCACAGCAGCCCTACTATCCACAAGCTGGAGGGGCAAGCGAGCCCCAGGGCGCCTGCGCCTGGGAGATCAAACAGTTCCTGCAATGCGCCCAGGGGCAGTCGGATCTGTCCCTCTGCGAGGGATTCAACGAGGCGCTGCGACAGTGCAAGGTGCAGCATCATATGCAATAAGCAACAACAACAACAACAACAACAACAACATCAGCAACAACAACTTGTTTTCGGTTTTGCCTAGGCTTACACACACACACACACACACACACACGCACACACATGCATATATATAATTCATACGATATGTAACTGTTAATGAGAGCATAAATTGTCTAGTTTAGTCCAATTGTTCAATACTGAAAAAAAAAACGTTGGCAGCGGCGTCGGCGTCGCTGCCACAAAAAAATAGAGCAAAGAAATTGAGTTTTTTACTGGGTGTACTATAAATTGGGGACCTTAGCGATTATAATTTGCAGGGATCGTAATTACAGTAGAATCCGGTTATAGCGACTTTCAAGGGACCGACGATTTTACGTAGTTATATCTGGAACACGCACTATCCGAAAGGAGCACAAAAAATTTTTTTTTTTATTTTATGGATGCCATGTTCGTAATAGGTTTTAAAATAAAACAGGTGCAGCATCATATGCAATAAGCAACAACAACAACAACAACAACAACAACATCAGCAACAACAACTTGTTTTCGGTTTTGCCTAGGCTTACACACACACACACACACACACACACGCACACACATGCATATATATAATTCATACGATATGTAACTGTTAATGAGAGCATAAATTGTCTAGTTTAGTCCAATTGTTCAATACTGAAAAAAAAAACGTTGGCAGCGGCGTCGGCGTCGCTGCCACAAAAAAATAGAGCAAAGAAATTGAGTTTTTTACTGGGTGTACTATAAATTGGGGACCTTAGCGATTATAATTTGCAGGGATCGTAATTACAGTAGAATCCGGTTATAGCGACTTTCAAGGGACCGACGATTTTACGTAGTTATATCTGGAACACGCACTATCCGAAAGGAGCACAAAAAATTTTTTTTTTTATTTTATGGATGCCATGTTCGTAATAGGTTTTAAAATAAAACAAATTAATTTTTTAATCAAAACAAAAAATGTAATACAGTAGAATCCGGTTATAGCGACTTTCAAGGGACCGACGATTTTACGTCGTTATATTCGAAAGACAAAATCCATGATTTTGTTTCTTTTTCGTATTGAAAAAACACAAAATCCATGATTTTGTTTGCTTCTTTTAGCATTGTTAAAGAACTCAAATTTTCCTCTTTAAAGTTTTTTTTTTTTGTTCGGCACGTCGCAATATCCGGTTGAATTGTGAAAAATCTCGTCGTTATAAGCGGTTTGTCGCTAAAAGCGGAGACGTTCTAAGCGGAGGCCCTTTCATATAGGTTTGTATGGGGACCAACCAAGTCATCGAGTTTTCGTCGCAATAACCGGACGGACGCTATAAGCGGCGTCGTTATAACCGGATTCTACTGTATTATAGTTTTTAAAATATCAATTATAAAATACAAGTTATTTGTCGGTTTTTATCAACAAACATTAAGTGTTATTTTTCGAAATTTTATAAACAAAAATATGAATATAGAAATTATTTTTGAATCTATTTTATAAAGCTCATAATTATAGTTTGTATACCCTGTACCCATTGAAAATGGGTCAAAACAGGCTTAATAACTTTAGAGAATGTATGTTTTAGATATATACATGGGCTAATACTGGCAACTACTCTATATATTTGTTCATGAATTGTATGCGAAAACTTCTGAATTAGGTTGTAAACCAAGTTTTGATCTTGTAGGATTAAGTTAGCTTTCGGTTCAACTCAATTAAATTCGATTTTACATCACTATACTAGTATGTATGTACGTACTTGTGTACCTACTGTTTGTTTTCATCACGTGCGCTTTGACAATGATCTTGCGCTTTGTAGACGCACAGTGTCCCAAAATAGCTGCCCTGATTCACGCCACAGTTTTGGGGGGGGGGGCTTTGGGGGTTTGTTGTTGTTTTGATTGCGGACTGCGCCAATTGGGGCCTGTTGTGATGAAAAGCTTTGCAGGTAAACAAAATCTAATAATGCATGGGATAAGCATGGTTATACGAAGTTCAAAATATATGAAGTATGTACTTACATGGGCGATGCGTCATATTGCACTATGGTCTTTGCACAGTGGGATGTGTTAAAGAAATATTGCACAAAGTCCAATAGTATATTCTACCCGGTATCGATTAATAATGGGAAAAACTGGGTGAATAATTTTGTGCGAATGTATTAAACAGGCAGAAGGAGGCGTGGCAGACCCCACAAAGTATATATATGCTTGATCAGGGAGACGAGCTGAGTCGGTTTAGCGATGAACTCGTCGATCTCAGCAACTACAAGAGGTAGAGCAGCCGTTTTTGATGCTACATACTTACATACATATCTTACGCAGATCAAGTTTGTTGCTAAAATTGGTTGGCACGCCCCCCTTTCGTATAGCTAGCGATTATGTTCGTTAGGTATTCCGAGATACCGGCTCTGAGTAGGGCGTTTTAGATGCAGAGTTGAATGCGTTGCCTGTTGCATGCGATCTTCTCCAATCCTACCTCCTTTGGGAAGTAGCACCAAACGTTGGGTCTTCCACCTCCTGGGAAAAACTCGTTAGAGCACGCAAGTGTTAACCAAGTCAGATCGGGGCGCCTTTGTGCGATAATTTCAGATTTTTCGCAATGGTGTGTGCAAATAGTATAACCTAAATCTAAATAGAATAAATCGATTTAATGCAGCATTTGTTGAGCATTTTATTGAGTTCCAATTGAAAAATTTGACGAAAAAAATGGGATCGATTTACCCATGAGCCTAAGTGTCATCGGAGCAACTGTATAGCCCTACCCGTTTTCTCATTTGTTCAGAACAAGCTAAACTGTACAGATAGACTCTTACAAAAAAAAAAGAAAAATAGCTCCCGAAAAAAAAGCATTTTCTGAAATTTTGTAAAACGTGTTTGTTTGTAGTTTAAAAATATTTGTTAAATTTTATTAGTTGAAAATTCAGTTCTATTTCGGTAATACAATAAACGTGATTTTTAGATTGTTCACTTTTAGTCAAATCTGTAATTACAGTTTACGATGTCGCAGGACGCCGAGGAACGCGCCTCCTTTTTCGGCCGACTTATCGGTCGAGGGCAGAAACGGGCCCCTCCTGCAGATGTTGAGAATCGACCATCGAAACGCCGCCGCATCACCCCGCTGGGCCTTCTTTCGCCCATACGCATGGTGCTGTCTATATACAACTTCTTGATCCGCCGGAGGGTACCTGCGATCGAAGGCGTCCCTCAACAGGACGCGGCGACGACATCGCCAGCTACCACCGTTGTTGCTGAAGACCAGGATACATCCACCAATGATGCCGGTGTAGCGCAGGCTACAGAAGAAGCGCAGAATTTGCCCCAAGAGCAACCAGAGGCTGCATCGTCGAATGATGTAGCTATGGAGGAGGCTACAGAACCATCAGCCTCTGGAGACGCACCCGTGCAAGAACAGCAAGCGGAGGCTGCATCGTCGAATGATGTAGCTGTGGAGGAGGCTACAGAACCATCAGCCTCTGAAGACGCGCAGAATTTGCCCCAAGCGCAACCAGAGGCTGCATCGTCGAATGATGTAGCTATGGAGGAGGCTACAGAACCATCAGCCTCTGGAGACGCACCCGTGCTAGAACAGCAAGCGGAGGCTGCATCGCCGAATGATGTAGCTGTGGAGGAGGCTACAGAACCATCAGCCTCTGAAGACGCGCAGAATTTGCCCCAAGAGCAACCAGAGGCTGCATCGTCGAATGATGTAGCTATGGAGGAGGCTACAGAACCATCAGCCTCTGGAGACGCACCCGTGCTAGAACAGCAAGCGGAGGCTGCATCGCCGAATGATGTACCTGTGGGGGAGGCCACCGGCGATCCATCGACCTCACAGGAAATAGTGCAGGGTTTGCTGCAGCAGTTTTTAGGCCAATTGATGCAGAACGTGGAGGAGGACGTCCAGGCGGACCCTGAATCTCCATCGACATATTGACATTGAGCTTTATGTTTGTTTGAAGAAATTTATTAATTTATATTGTTGCTTTGAAAATTACATGTTACACAAACAGTCTGAAATTCTGAATCGCAGCGATTTCTTGCTGTATATCTTTTGTGTTTGGCAATGTCGCAATTAGTTATATGTATATATGGCCACAAATCGTTCGCACGATTTGATCCAAGTTATTTATTTGTGTACCATCAACATAATATCTAGGTACGAAAACATATCGCTCGTTTGAAGAGTGACATAAGTCGAAAACGCGATTTTTCAGTTGATGCAGTAATGTTCGTTAATTATCTAAATTGTGTACAAATTTGATTATCCTATCTTCAATACGCAAAGCATGAGCAGAGAATATGTATGTCGTACCGCTTTGCATGAAGATACAGGGCGCTTGAAAACTTTAAATGCGTTTATCTCGAAACGCACATTTTTGAGATACTCTTATGACACTTTTCTGGCGATATGTACATACCATGGATCTGCTCCATCCCTACTTGTTTTTGTTTGTTTTTAGACCCTTTACTTTAAAAAAGTAAAAAGGGTCTATTAACTTAGTGCAAAGAGGAAATGTGTGTAACACCCAGAAGGAGGCGTGCCACGCCCCATAAAGTATATATATTCTTGATCAGGACGACAAGCCGAGTCGATATAGCCATGTCCGTCCGTCCGTCTGTCTGTCCGTCTGTATGAACACCTAGATCTCAGCAACTATAAGAGCTAGAGACACCATATTTGGGATTTAGGTTCTCCTATTTCGCGAGCAGCACGAGTTTGTTTTAGATTTTGGATACCTCCCCCCCTTCCCGCCTTGTGTGTACATATAGTAGTAGTAGTAGTAAAGTAAAGGGTCTTCTACCGTCGGTTACGTCCGACTGTAGCCTCCGTCCCACTGATCTGCCCCGTCCATATATTTTCAAACAAATTTAGTTCGATAAATTGAATAAATCGATTTTTAGACGTGAATCGATCGAACAAATCGATTATACAGAATCAAAGATCGAACCCAGCTCTATTTTTTTTTATAGCGCTGCATTTACCAAATGTTCAGAGCGTAAATAATGGATAATTTATCAAACACAAAAAATCTCCCAAAGAGATGTTTGAAAATCGAACTGCATTCATCAAATCTTCTAGGTTCTTAATAAACAAAATTAACGAATTCAAAAACTGTAGATATAATTAAAACAAATAATATTTTACGATTAAATTAATGCTTAATTTTCAGTGGATACAAATTATAAAAGTTGCTAAAAAGTTAATCTCGAAATTGAGTTCTTACAAAATAAAATAGTTTTAAACTTAATTATTTAATATTTTTATTAGATATAAATTAATAGTTAATTATTTTATAGTGCATGCAAATTATAAATTTCTAAACATTTCATCGAATTCTCTATATAAATAAGTTTTAAAATTAATTATGCAATATTTTTAATAAGACTAAATTAATGGTTCAATTTCAGTGCAAATTACAAAAACTCCTAAATTTCCTAGCTCTTATTAAGATTAAATAAATGGTTAATTTTCGGTTAATCGAATTCTCAGAAGAAAATAAATTAGTTTTAAAATGAATTATTCAATATTTTTATAAGATTAAATTAATGGTTTATTTTCAGTGCAAATTACAAAAATTCCTAAAATTCCTAGCTTTTATTAAGATTAAATAAATGGTTAATTCTCAGAAGAAAATAAATTAGTTAAAAAAAAATGAATTATTCAATTAATGTATACTTGAAACGTAGCTTTTATTGGGATTAAATGAATCATGAATCCGCATCGAGTTGAGGCCTATAGAAACTTCTTGGCTTTCTGGAGCAGTTGCAGGCGACGCTGCTCGTTGCTGCGATGCAGATCGATGAGGGATTGCGTGCGATCCAGCAGCGGGGAGTTCGCGTCCGGGGAGAGGCTTCGACGCTTGCGCTTCACGGCGAAGATTGCCGGAGAATTGCGATTCTCCGACTGCGGCTGCCGCTGCTGCTGCTGTTGTGGCGCCACGGCGGAGGGCTGGGCGTGCAGGGCGGAGCGGGAGAGGGTGTGCTCGAAGCGCTGCACGGTGCCGTCCAGGCTGTCCAGGGTGCCATTGAGATCGGCCAGGGTTCTGCGCTGCCGATAGCTGTCCAGGGCGCTCTCCGCCTGGCACATGATCTGCTCAAAGTCCAGCTCCGGGAGCGGCAGCGGCAGCGGAGGCACGACGGCAACTGCTTCAGCCGCTGCCTCAGCTGGCGGAGGCGGAGCAACTGCGTCCGCTGGCTGCCAGTCGTAGTACCAACGCCTGCCCAGCTGCCTGCCGAGGCTGCTGCGCCTGTAGACGATGGCGGGGGGCAGCTGGGAGCGCCGCTGACGCAGCAGCTGCTGCAGCCGCTCCCTGGCGAACAGCTCCACCATGTCCAGATAGCCGTGCGCCTCCGACTGCAGCAACTGCACGGCACTGAGCGCCACCGGCTGCACCAGCGCCTCCTGCTCCAAGCACTGCTGCGTGTAGTCCAGCAGCCAGGCGCAGAGCTGCTGCTGCTGCGCCGGCATCTGCGGCATCTGTGGCATCTGCGGCAGCTTCGCCTGCTCCAGCAGCTGCACCAGCAGCTGCCGCTGCTCCGAGCGCTGCCAGCCAGCCACAAAGTACTCCAGACGATTGGGCAGCGCGGCGTCCGTGGGCAGCGGCGGCACCAAGCCGCGCAGTTCCTCCGGCAGCTGCGGCCGATCCTCCAGCGGCTCCCCAGCCACCAGCTGCAGCCGACGCACTGCCTCATTGTACAGACGCGCACAGTACTGCGGGCAGCTGCGGCAACGCCGTCCGATGCTGCCATCCAGCCGGGCGGCCTCGCGCAGCCCGTTGAACAGCGGCTCACCCAGCTGGCCAAAGAGCCACTCCCGCAGCTCCATCTGCTGCAGGGAGGCGCGCGTGCGATGCGGCTGCCTGGCCAGAAAACCGATCCCACTCTGCAGCGGACGCAGCAGCTGCGGCTTGGGCTGCAGCGGCGCAGACAACAGGCAGTAGGCGGGCAGATCCTCCAGCTGCAGTTGCTGCCGCAAATGCTGTTCCCTCTGCTCCTGCTTCCCCTGCTCCTGCTGCTCCTGCAGCGCTATGACCGCCACATAGCCGCATCCGCTGTGCCTGCGCAGCTGCTGCAGACGCGTCTCCGCCTCCTCCGGCTGGCTGGCGTTCAGGCAGAGCACAATGCCGTCGGCATGCTGCAGCTGCTGCGTCTCCCGCGCCACGCCCAGCAGCCTGTGCACGCACAGCGCCACGCCATGGCCCAGGCCATGCATGTAGCAGTTGGGCGGCCTGGCAGCTGGCGGGGATTGCGGCTGCTCCAGCAGCAGCGCACGGTCCAGCACATGGCTGCAGCTGTGGCCAGCGGGGCCGGCGGGCAGCGAGATCAGCAGCTTGTAGTAGCGACGCGCGCCGGGCGTCGGCTGCGGCAGCTGGCGCGACAGCAGCTGCCACAGATCCAGCTTCAGCCAGCAATCCTCCAGGCCGGTGAGCAGCGCCCGATAGTCGCAGGGCTCGCCCTCCCGATAGCGACGTATCAGGCGCATGGGTTGCTGCTGGCGCTGGCTTTCGGACAGCTGGGCAGCTGGCATCTGGCGATAGTGCAGCGGGAGGGAGGCGAAGAGCTGCTCCCGCTGGTTCTGGCCACGTCGATAGCTGCGCCAGCGTTGCCAGTAGCAGCGCAGCAGCTGCTGTTGCCGCTGCAGCAGCAGCGATTCGTGCAGCAGCTGCTCCTCGATCTCCTGCTCCAGCAGCGTGTCGTATAGCTGCAATGTGCGGCGATGCAGCTGCAGCTCCTGGGCGCACAGCTGCTGCAGTTGCTCCAGCAGCAGCTCCTGCCACAGCTGCTGCGCCTGTGCCTCCAGCTGACGATGCTGCTCCTTCTGCTCCTCCTCCGCCTCCTGCTGCCGCAGCTTCTCCAGCTGCTGCCTCTGCTCCTCCTGCTGCCTCTGCCGCTGCCTCTGCTCCTCCTGCTGCCTCTGCTCCTCCAGCTGTCTCTGCTGCCTCCGCTCCTCCTGCTGTCTCTTCTCCTGCTCCAGCTGCCTCTGCTGCTCCTGCTGCATGTGTCGCTGCCACTGCTCCAGCTTCTCCTTCTCTCGCTGCTGCTGCTCCTCCTGCTGCCGCTGCTGCCTGGCGCGCTCCGCCTGCGCCGCCTTTGTGCGCTGCAGCTCCAGCAGCTCCAGCTCGCGCTGCTTCGCCTGCGCAATGGCCAGCTCCAAGGCCGCCAGCTTGGCCCCGTCTGTCGCTCGCTGCTGCTGCTGCTGCTGCTGCTGCTGCTGCTGCTCCGCTGCCGCGGCCACAAAGCTGAAGCCATCGACCTTGCTCGGAGGCAGTGCATCCTCCTTATTTGGCGCCGACTGCGGTGGCGGCGGCGGCGGCGTCGCTGGCTTCAGCTTGGGCGAGCTGGGCGCCGAGAAGAGCGGCACCTTGAACAGATTTGCCTCCTGCTGTGCTTTCGCCTTGTCCTTGGCCTGCTCCCTGTCCTTGTCCCTCTCCTGTTCCTTGTTGGCCAGCTGGTCCTTGGCCGACCAGGCGTCGCTCTTCAGCATCCCCAGCTCATTGAAGCTGTTGTGCGGTCGATGGTGCTGGTACAGCGACTTCGGAGGCAGCTGCTCCCCGCAGATGCACTCGCCCACGCTCTGCTGCCGCTTCGACTCCACCAGCTGCGCACCACATAGAAAGAGACAGAGAGAGAGAGAGAGAGTCAGTAAGTTGCAGAAAGAGAGGGGTATATCATAGGCTAGGCCTATATTTTAGGCTAGATTTGGCCTATTTCAAATTGCAAATAGCTTTTAGCTATAAATCTAACATTTTTTTTAGACCCTTTACTTTAAAAAAGTAACAAAGTTAATAACTCTGTGTTTCCCATTTTTTCAATGGGTACAGGGTATAAAAATATGGACGGCGCAGATCAGTCGGACGGGACAGATCAGTTGGACGGGACAGATCAGTCGGACGGGCTCGACTGTAGAATACCCTGTGCCCTTATTTTATATACAATTTTATAAAACTATCACACTAAGCGTATCAGCAGTACTTCTTCTTCTTCCCTTTTTACGTGCTCCAGCTGCGCTGCTGGGATGCGCTGCCAATTGCGTAGCTTATATCTACCTTGTTTATTAATCGATTTCAATGCGCTTTTCAGAATAGTTAAATATAATAAAGGAGAGTATATGTTCCGAATAACAACATTCAATGTTTAATATTACGCTTGTTATTTAACTTTTTATGTTAAAAAACACGAGCTTGTGTGAGTTTTATTGATTTTTGGGCGTAAAGGATGCGTGGCATCAAAGATTCGAAATAAACTTGATCTGCGTATTGAATACATTTACTGATAGCAATCAAGATGGCTGCTCTAGCTTTTGTAGTTTCCAAAATCTCAGCGTTCATACGGATGGACGGACAGATGGACAGACGGACAGACAGACAGGGCTATATCGACTCAGCTCGTCATCCTGATCAAGAACATATATACTTTGTGGGGTCTGCCACGCCTCCTTCTGCCTGTTACATACATTCTGACAAAGTTATTAACCCTGTTTTTCCCATTTTTCAAATGGACACAGGGTATAAAAAGGATCCATTAACCTAGTGCAAAGAGGAAATGTGTGTAGCACCCAGAAGTAGGCGTGCCAGAGCCCACAAAGTGTATATATTCTTGATCAGGACGACAAGCCGAGTCGATATAGCCATGTCCATCCGTTCGTTCGTCCGTCCGTCCGTCTGTCTGTCTGTCTGTCTGTCCATCTAGATCTTAGCAACTATTAGAGCTTGTGACGTCATATTCAAGATTTAGGTTCTCCTTAGACCCTACAAAGTATATATATTCTGACCTAGAACGACGAGCTGAGTTGATATCGCCATGTCCGTATGTCCATCCGTCTGTCTGTCTGTCCATCTAGATCTTAGCAACTATTAGAACTTGCGACGTCATATTCAAGATTTAGGTTCTCCTTAGACTACAAAGTATATATATTCTGACCTAGAACGATGAGCTAAGTTGATATAGCCATGTCCGTCTGTCCGTCTGTATGAAAATCTAGATCTCAGCAACTATAAGAGTTAGCAATACCATTTTCGATATGTAGGTTCTCCTAAGCTGCAAGCAGATCAAGTTTGTTTTAGATTTTTAATATCTCTTCCCATTCACCCGCTAACCGCGAAAGCAAAAATAAAGCAGCCAACGAGATCTTGGAAACTAGAAGAGCTAGCAACACAATTTCTTGGTATTTAGGTTCTCCTAAGCAGCAATTAATTCAAATATGTTCAAGTTTTTTGATAACTCTTCAACTCTAGCAAAAGTTTTCGGTTTTAAAGCTATAGTTTTAGATCGGATAAGAAACAGCGCAGCAAACACAAAGTACGGGATCTACTACTGTCGGTTACGTCCGACTGTAGCGCCGTCCTTGCTGGTTTTGACTACAAATGTGGCTTACCTCGAGCTGACGGCGCAGCTTGTAGTGCTCCGGCTGCTGGAGCCGCACGCTGGTGTAGACGACGCGTCGCTGCTCGTTGACGTTGAGGTCGCAGAGCTCGAGGAACTCGTCCGCGTCCTGGTCGCTGGGGAAGCAGAGCATCCGGCGGATGTAGCTGACGGGCAGGGAGGAGACCTCGTGCTTGCGGGGGGCGCGGTAGGCGGAGAGCAGGCGCTGCAGCCCCAGGAAGCGCAGGCGCGTCAAGTACGTGATGAGGATGCAGGCCTCCAGGTAGGTGGTGTCCGCCGCACGCAGCAGCTGAAAGAAGCGCACGAAATTCGTGTCCTGCAGCGCCAAATAGAACTGCATGGCACGTGAGATTTGGGGGCAGCTTTGCAGCTCCGGCGGCAGCTGCCCGATGTCCCAGAGGAAGTTCGCGTCCGCCAGATTGAGCAGCACGACGTAGGCGCGGAACTCCGGCTCCCGTGGACACTGAACGCCCTGGAGGCGCAGATCGTGGTACATGTACTTGAGGGTCTGGAGGCATTTGGTCAGATTCTCGGCATTGATCTTGCTGTCGAAGACGCTGGGATCCTCGGCGACCAGCCGCGCGGCGCAATGGATGTGAAAGCGTGCGCACTGCTCCACCAGGCGGACGACCTCCGGGGAGCAGAGCTCCTGCTGTGTGATCTCCTTGCGTATGGAGCGTGTGCGATCCCAGACAAAGTGAAACCAATCGCCCAGATGCGCATCCGGCTGCTCGCTGACGTCCATCAGCTCCTGCATCAGATAGCACATGGTCATGTGCAGCGTCTCCTGACCGCGCAGCTCGTGCGGCAGCGGCGTCTCCTGGTCGGCGCTGCTGCGCGAATACTCCTTGACCGCCAGCTCGTGGCTGATCAGCTGCTGCTGATCCTCGCTGTGCGGCTGCAGCTCATAGACGCTCACCTGACGCTGAAACTCGCGCAGCACACGCTCCTTCTCCGGACACATGTCCGGACAGTGTCCCACCAGGCGCTGCTCCTTGCTGGCGCCCTCGCGTCGCCGCTGCAGCCGCATCAGCTTGTCCCGTGCATCCAGCACCCGGTAACGCTCCTCGCTGCTGTGCGCCGCCCTGCGCAGCATCCCCTCCAGCTCCTGCTTGGCCGCCTTGTAGGCGCCCTGATCCGGCGCCCTTTGCCGCTCTCGCTCCCGCTCCCTTTCCCGCTCCGCCTGCGCCTTGCCCCGCGCCGGCAGCGCACTCCCGCCACCCAGCACGCTCAGCTCCGCCTGCACATCCGGATCCACCCACTCCTCCGTCTTGGGAGCCGGCGCATTTTCCACCTCCGCGTAGCTCAGCGCAAACTCGTGCCCGGCAAAGACACGCCCCTCGCGCAGCGCCAGCGCCGCCTCCGACTCGCTGGCGTAGCTAACGGTGCAGGTCATGCGCCGCGGATGCAGCACAAAGTTCACCAGATTTCCAAATTTCCCAAAATGCGTGCGCGCCACATATTTATCGAGGAAAAGCTCCGGAATATTCGTGCATCTGCAATGGCCATTATTTACTATTTACACCACGTAATCCCACTCCGCAATTCACTTACAGCAAGCTCTTGTAGTTGTAGTTGCCCGTGGGTCGCGTTTCCATCGCAAATCCTCAAGAATTTATTGTTTTATTTTAGTTTTAGCGCCGACTTTCCATCACATGCAAAACGCGCTGGCAAGATATCGATAATATCATATCGATATCGCTGTTATCGAGCAGTTGGTTTATGTCGAGAGTACCAGGGATCGCAATTATTGAAAAAATTTAAGTTTTATTTGTTTGCAATAGATCCATATAAAAATATCAAATTAAATCGAGTGTGCTATAATTATTTAATGTTGCTATTTATTTGTATGGAATTTTACTGTATTTTGTATGTTTGTTTAATATAGAGTCGATGGCCTTAGTAGCTAGCACTCCCGTCCTTTAGTTATTATATTTTTTTGTATAATAAATAATCTTGTTAATAAATAAATAAATGCTATATATATTAATCTGTTTAAAATTTTGGCTATTTTTGGCTAGCTAATTCGATAGGGTGCAGCAACACAGCGAGATACGATAGCAACGAGAAAAATACCAAATCGCGGTATTGTTGGTGTTCGAAATGAGCGCTGTATCCAGTGTTGCCAGGTTTTGGGCACTCGCATAAGCTAGATTGGCAGTAAAAATAAGCTAAAAATAGCTAAGATATTAAAAAATATATGCTGAATTATAAGCTAGATTTAAATGCATGAAAAAGCACAAAATTATTGCAAATTTGTTAATATTTGTAAATTCTCAACATTATCGGGCAATATAAATTATAAGAAAACATATAATTTTCCACTGAATGTTCAGTCGGACGAGTCCGACTGTAGAGTACCTCGTACCTTTTATTTTAAATTTAAATTATACGTTCCATTTTTAAAACAACGCTTGTTATTCTAATTTTAACAATTAGGGCGTAAATGGGGCATGGCATCAAAAATTTGAAACAAACTTCATTTTGGGAAATATATAGACCTACCAACTCTGAAAACATAATTTATATAAAAAGATTTGTGTCGCTTAAATTGGTGAGTGTATTCTAATTATGTTCATTGTGGTCGGAAGGGGCGTGTCAGCCAACATTTGAAATAAACTTGATCTGCGTATGGTGTACAAAAATTACCAAAACGGCTTCTATAGCTTTTACAGTTTAGGATATCTCAGCGTTCATACATTCTGACAAAGTTATTCCCCATGTTTTTTTATTTTTCAATGGGTACAGGGTATAAAAAACTAAATTTATAGGAAAAGTTCTGATATTTTTATGCAGCGAAACATTTAAGAGTTATAAAATATATTCTTTAAATGTGGAATACGTATTTAAAGCTAGAATAGGCTAAAATGAACTTGAGAATATGCTAAATTTAAAGCTACAAGCTAGATTGAAAATTTTCAAGCTTTTCCATTTCGAAATATGCTAAATCTAGCCTATAATAAGCTAAACTGGCAACACTGGCTGTATCGATACTTGCAGAGGTAAATAAAAAATACCGAATCGCGTTTTTGTTGGCGTTCGATATGAGCGTTGTATCGATACTTGCAGGCATCGTCAGTTCTGGCATTTAACGCGAAGACATCGTTCGCAGCGGCCGCGCGATGTTCAGCGCTGAGAAAAAAATTGTTTTCTTTTTTTTATCGTTTGAAATAACGCGTTAAAATCAGCTTGCCGATAATTGTGTAAAATCGTGCAGAAAAATCAAGTGCAAACACAAATCGCAGGTGCAAGCGCAGAGAATCGAAAATGTATATAATTGCATAAATAGTTGAATAAAAAGTTGAATTGTAAATTCAAAATAAATAAAAAAAGCGACGCTCAAGGCACGCCGTAAGCAAAGATAACCACGAAACGAACGACGAAAAATATTTATGATCGAGCCGAATATCAAATAAAAGCCAACATTTTTTTGGAGCAACAAAATTAAAAAAAAAATACAAAAAAAACTAAAAAATGCAATTGCAATTGCAATTACAGTTTTCGGGGTGTGTTATTGTTGTTGTCTAACGTGTTTTGTTGCGTTTGGCAACGAAGTTTCCGATGATCTTGGCCAACAACAGTCTGCCTGGTTTTTGTTTTTTTTTGTGTTTTTTGTAGTTTTTGTTGTTGTTTGTTGTTGATATTGTAACTCGTTTTGTACGACGATTTCGCGTGTGATTCATACAAGCATAGAACAACAACAACAACAACAACAATAACAGTTAGCAGCGAGTGCAGTGAAATATGCTAAATAAATAAACACAGCAAAAGCAACAACAACAGAAACAACAACAACGAGAGGAGCGAAATAACTGTGAGACGAGTGCATTTTCCATTGAGAGAGCGCGCGTGATAATTCCAATAACAACACAAGCGCCGCCGCTCTCTTACCTCTCTCAGCAGCAGTGTTGCCAGATTTCAGTTGCAAATTAACTTGAAATAAATATTAAAAAAAGCCAAGCAAATATGCAAACACATAAATAATAATACTTAAATTAATATATAATATTACAACTAATAATGTATAATTTTTCAAATCGATTTATAGCATTCCGAAAATAAACGAGCTGGCAATGCTGCACATGAGCATGAGAATTATTCCTATCTCTCACACATGCACACAGACGCAGTAGCTGCGCTTTGGTGGTAGTTGAGAGCGCGTGTACAGCTGCAGTCAAGTGCGCAGTCGCAGCAGCGACGCCAACGTCCTGCGAACGCCAGCTGAACACACACACACACACACACACACGCAGGCGCAAACGCACACACGCATGCAAGTGCTCTCACACAGACAGGCGTGCATGCGTTTATGTGTGTGCGTGAAGCGCATGCAGCTGCTGGAATAGCTTGAGCAGCGAGCGAGCGAGACAGAACGATGCCAAAGCCAACCGCAACGAAAGAGACAGCGACAACAACCTGCACACAAGCATAACTAAACGAAGACAACAACAAGAATAACAAAGTGAAAAAAAAACAACAAAAAACCTAATTATTAATTACAATTAACTCAAGTGTGAATAAAAAATAAAAAAAGAGCGAGAGAATGAAGGTCACCGTTTGTTTTGGCGATGTTCGCATTTTGGTGCCCTGCGGCCCAGGGGAGCTGCTCGTAAGGGATTTGATCAGCGAGGCGACGCGACGCTACAAAAAGGCGGCCGGCAAGGTAAGCGAAGTACCCCCAAGCCCCTCCACCCCCACGCCAAACCCCTCCCTAGCCACCAGTCTTCAACAACCCAAACCCAACGAAAAACACTTATCGAAGATCAATAAACGGCTTTAGTTCCAGTTCCAGTTCCAGTTTGGGAAGGAGACTTCAGTCGGTTACGTCCGACTGCAGCCTTGCCCTCGACTGATCTGCTCCGTCCCGTATTTGTTTTTATTTAATTTAATATTATTAATAATTTAAATACTGATTAAAATGAACAGAAAATTTAATAAAATAATAAAATTCAATTAAATTAATTTTATACTATAAATAATTAAATAAAATAATCCTAGCCAGCAAGCAGATCAGGTTTCTTTATAAAATATAGGGACGGGGCAGATCAGTGGGACGGAGGCTACAGTCGGACGTAACCGACCGTAGGAGACCCTTTACATTGATTATTTGTACATACAAACACAATCAGACGCACACACACTAAGCTACCCGCGTATGCAAGGCACACCACCCCCCCTCTGCCTAGTGTGGCAAATTGTCTGTGGCATATATTCGCTGTTTCTTATCCGATCAAAACAAAATTCACAGGGTCAATAGAGAATATCATAAGCTAGTTACGTACCAAATTACAAGTCAATAACTTTAAAGCTGTGGCTGCAGTAGCTTTTTGCGGTTTGCGGGGGAAGGGGGGAGGTATCCAAAATCTAAAACAAACTTGTACTGCTTAGGAGAATCTAAATCCCAAATATGGTGTCTCTAGCTCTTATAGTTGCTGAGATCTAGGTGTTCATACAGACGGACAGACAGACAGACAGACGGACAGACGGACAGACGGGCGGACGGATATGGCTATATCGACTCGTCTTGTCGTCCTGATCAAGAATATATATACTTTGTGGGGTCTGCCACGCCTCCTTCTGGGTGTTACACACATTTCCTCTTTGCACTAAACTAATAGACCCTTTTTACTTTTTTAAAGTAAAGGGTCTAATAATTAATTAAAATAAAATATGACTTAACAGAATAAAATACAAATAAATGATACATGGAGTTGCTTTAATTGAACCGACATTTTGGTTCAAACCGGTTTCCAACTGGTTTGGTTCAAACCAAGCGCGATAATATTGTTTCCCTAATAACTTCTGAGTTTCTTCACCGATTTGCATAAAATTTCCAGCATTTCTTGCTGTTGTACTAATATACATATATGCCGATATTATATTATTATTTGTTATTCGGTTTGTATCGATTTGGTCGAAAAGGGGGCGTTTCATCTGATATTTGGAATGAACCTCAGCTGCTTATGCCATGCTCCAATCTACATTCTGAATTTGGTTGCTTTATCTCTTATAGTTTCTGATGGGCGAACCGATTAAAATGGTGAATTAAATACGAAGCATATCGGTTTTAGGTCGATAATTCTTTTGATTCCAACAGATCGAATTCGTGCAGATAAATGCATTGCACTGAGAGACATATCCAACTAACTATGCCGAAGAATCTCCGACTGTTTTATTTGTTGGTAAATGGTTCATGAACTGATAACAACAACAAACACAATAAGAAAGAAAATACAAACCAAGAGACAGAGGAGCAGAGACCACAGAATACGCATAAAAAAAAAGAATCCAAAAAGAGAAGAAGGTAAATAAATACCTTAAAACTCACATAAACAAAGACGAGCAGTTGCAGCTCACTTTGAACTCATATGAACCCAAACAGAGCAGCTTAGGGACAACAAATTGAAGGGCCCAATCTAAAGTTATGCCGCCCGAGACGGGAGGGGACGGGATGGTGGTAGGGGACGGGACGGGACGGACAGGTACATACAATGTTGTAATATCGTGTTGTTGTAGTAGAAGCCGACGAATCTGATATGGGATCACCATGAAATGTTGCTTTAGACTTGGGTTAGGAAAAGTTCCAGGTTCCAGGTTCTAGGTGCCAGGTTCTCGGCAGTTGAAGCGCCTTGTAATTATTTACAAAAATTTGGACCCTGTTATTCCCATTTTTCCCATTTTTCAATGGGTACAGGGTATAAAAACATAAGCCAGGGAAATTCAATTAATTTCGATTGGGATAATCACAACGAGACACTTGATGAAGCTCACGATAATCTTGATTAGTTTTGATGCTTGGCATTTCCGGTTGCAGATACCAGACCTCCCCATCCGTAATATCTACGTGCAACGTGCGACTTTGTCAGAAAACTTGGCAAACACAATTTGAATTGTTGCTGAAATGGAAACTGTGCCAGCTGCAAAATCCAAAACAATCTAAGCAGATAAGACAATGCAAATATACAAACTCCAAATTTAGACACATAGCCAGACTTATAGACGGAGATCCCGACCCAGACATCAAGCAACAAGACTATAGTTTCATAGCTCTGTGGATGAGTTGCTAATTATGCAATTTGATGCCTCGGCGGCGCAGAAATTGCAGCGTCAACCAAACAAGCCGAATAGCGGAAACCCGCCGATCAGTCGGACGCACTCTACTTGAATATATAACCATGCCACTGCATAAATAAACATATATTTATAGATCAGTCGATCAGTCGGACGCTCCCCGGCTTTAGAATATCCTGCGGAACAGAACAATAAAACATTTTTGTTTTTGTTTCATTGTCATACTTGGGCTTAACCTCAAAATAGAATACTCAGAACGCAAGCCAATTATAGCAATGGGTCTAATATAATGACCTATCGTCTTAAGCCCCTACAACGGCCCCTTGGCGCCCCTTCTTGCCCTGTCCTTCCCACATTGTGCAGTGCAACAGAATGGGCACAACAGAAATATTCATGTTCATAGAGCTTGGAACAAAAGGAATGAACGACTTTGTGATGCCCTGGCAAGTGTAGTAATAAAAGATAAACACCTAGGCCAGTTGCAAAGCTACAGTCGGATGTTACCGACAGTTGAGCCCACACATTTTTAAATAACATATAGAGGCAAATATGTAAAATATGGTAAAAAGCTTAACGTTGAGCTGGTAAAACTTTGATAATGACAATATCGATAAGTTGATGATTCGATAATTCAGTTAAGCCACATTTATTATTTTTATTATTACATTTTTTTCAATTGATATAAATATCGATATATCTAGGATAGGTATAAATATTTGCTCAAGTTCTATATTGACTCAGCTTGTCTTCCTGATCTCTTACTTCTAAACAAACTTATTATACACTTTTGTTTTTTCCAGTACAGGGTCTTAAAATGCAACTGAATGTATTGTGTGTTCAAGCCCTGCTGCTCCGTATTACAGGGTATAAAAATCAATTACGTTTTAATTTTTGCGCCCACCTTGGCTCGGGGTCCGGCTTTGGAAATAGTTGGTAGACTCACGAGGGTTGGCTGTGTTTTAGGCGCTGTTGTCATAACAACAACCACAACATATGGCATATATAAGTGCATATACAGGGTGCACCATCTTTTGGGTCGATTTTACATATGAGGTATTTTTATTCCGTTTGATGCAGTGTCATTTGTTGAGACTCATTAAATTGTTAATATGAAAAACATAAGGTAAATTATTTTAATCTAGTAGTCTAGACAAATTAAATAGGCCAGTATTAAAGATGGCGCACCCTATATGCATATGATTATTTATATACTTGTATATAAAGACAGCGTCATTGTCATCTATGTATATAGTCGCCATAGTCGCAATATTTATTTATTTTATTTTATTTAATGTCGCCCAAGACCAGTCGATAGTGCAAATTAAAATGCAATTTAAAACATAAAATTACACCAGTAAATTTAATTAATCAAAAATTAGTAAGTTATTATATTAAAATTAACAAACAAATTAAAAGCAATTAAATAAAAAATTCAAAACCATTATTTGCTGCGCGGATTGGGGAAAGAAATAATAATAAGAAATAATACCAGGCTAAATTAATTAAGATTAAGTGTTCGATTAGATTCGATATAGTAGAAGAACTAGTTTAGGGAAGGAAAGGGAGTTCTGCAGATATGGCTTTATAAAGATTATTTTATTTATTATTTGCAGCAAACAGGGAGAAAAATTTGTTGAAAGTTCCACAAAAGTCGGTTTGAGTGGGATTAAAATGCTAAGTTGATTCAAAGGGCAGGATGCATCTAAAATCTATTTAACATTGAACGTAAAAAGTTGTTATTCGGAATGTATACTCTCTACCATTAGATTTGTCTTTTCTGAAAAGCGCATTAAAATCGTTCAATAAACACAGAAGATATTAAGGCAACGATATTGCAGGCTTTGGTTTGTATCGATTGTTGCTTAGAGTGCGGGGTATTCTATAGTCGGGTGCGCACGACTCATCGGCTACGTCCTTATTGATTATATTTATATAAATGTTTCTTTGTAACGCTATTGCATTGTTAACGCGTTTGCCTTCTAAATAACTTTACGTGATTCATGGCTTTGACCAAACTTGGCGCGAAATTCAATTGAATTTCTGTCTCAGTAGCGATTCGACGTCTTTCTTTGTCTCAGCCAAAGTTGCCAGCTTTTGGCTTTGTAATTGAAAATAATTGTCATCGTTGATGTGCCCACGTTGGACTCATTTACCGCCCACACGCAGCAGTTGGAAAACTATTTAACTGTTTAACAGTTGGCCAGTTGGCCAGTTGTTATCGGATTGAAATTTCATCTATGATGCAATAGATCCCAAGAATTTGAGCAATTCCACGTATCAAATTCTATTGGCTTACAGCCTGTAATTTGAGCCAAAGCT
The DNA here is from genome assembly GCA_035045125.1 of Hypselothyrea guttata. NCBI lineage: Eukaryota > Metazoa > Arthropoda > Insecta > Diptera > Drosophilidae > Hypselothyrea > Hypselothyrea guttata. The sequence goes on from JAWNNJ010002263.1 coordinate 235,806, forward strand.
GTTTTGAATTCTGCATTCTGCCACGCCCACTTGGACGGTACAACTTGCATCATATGCCACATATATGTGCTGTGGCATTCTGCTAATTTATTTTGAAAAGCGCAGTTAAATTGGTTAAAAAGCGCCAAAGTTATTAAAAAAATATATGGACGGGGCAGATCAGTGCGACGGAGGCTACAGTCGGACGTAACCGACAGTGGGAGACCCTTTACTTTAACTTTATGCATTTACAAACACAGTCAAAGGCACGCACACTAACCTACCCGCGTATGCAAGGCACACCACCCCCCCTCTGCCTAGTGCGGCGAATTGTCCGTTCCATATTTTCGCTGTTTCTTATCCGATCAAAACGAAAACAGGGTCAATAGAGAATATCATAAGCTTGTTACGTACCAAATTACAAGTCAATAACTTTAAAGCTGTGGGTGCAGTAGCTTTTTGCGGTTTGCGGGGGAAGGGGGGGAGGTATCCAAAATCTAAAACAAACTCGTGCTGCTCGCGAAATAGGAGAATCTAAATCCCGAATATGGTGTCTCTAGCTCTTATAGTTGTTGAGATCTAGGTGTTCATACGGACGGACAGACAGACGGACAGACAGACAGACAGACAGACAGACAGACAGACAGACGGACAGCCGGACATGGCTATATCGACTCGTCTTGTCGTCCTGATCAAGAATATATATACTTTGTGGGGTCTGCCACGCCTCCTTCTGGGTGTTACACACATTTCCTCTTTGCACTAAACTAATAGACCCTTTTTACTTTTTTAAAGTAAAGGGTCTAACAATTAAATTGCAATTTAGGGAGCTCTATGCTACAAGTACAAGGTTTATATTGTGCAATTCTTGAATTTCCAGAGAATTACAAAAAATCTCGCTTTGTTATACCGTGTTACCCACAGCTCGCGCTGCGCGCCTATTAAACATACAATTTTAAATAAAATTTAATAAGTTCCCGAAACATATAGTAGGTTTAAACGATATACTTTTATTGATTTAAATTTTTGCGAGTGGTTGACCTTTGCTTGGAAATACCCATATATAATCCCCATTGAGGGGAACAGCTTAACGCTTATCTGCTGCCAATAAAAACCGCTTTTTTACCTGATTGCAAATGATTGATATGCCGATCTTTCCTAGCCACATCTGAGCGTTGGAATTGCATGAATGAAAGCAATTGTTTATATGGTTTTCTTGGATGCCGACGATTACAATTGGTATTCCCGAGGGGAATATGCATATGTTGATGTTGCTTAACTGCATTCCCCCCTCACCCCCCGAGACAATGAAATTGAGGTTTATCTATTTGCATGGCCCAGGGCGTAGCTGCACGACTTTCACTGCACGATGTGGTTGCATTTTATGGTTTGATCAGGGCCCTGCAAGGAGTGTGGATGCATACTGCTGTCTCTTTCGGCATTATCTTCTAGAATTACAATAGTTTTATTGCACTACTAATTGAGTATCTATTTTGGTCACGCACGTGTGTCGTTTGTTCATGCTGTCGGTTGTTTGTTTTCTTGTTATTTGTGAGTTTGCTTTTTGTTTTTTATCTACTGCGTGTGCTACGGTACTGTACTTTGAAGATGTACAAAAGGGTCTATTTGGTTAGGTCATATGGGAAATGTGTGTAACGCCCAGAAAGAGGCGGGGTAGACCCAACTAAGCATATATATTTTTTCTTAATCGGAACAACGAACGATAGACCGTCTGTCCGTGCTTCTATCCGTTCGTCTGTATTAATGCATTTCGATTTCGAAAACTACAAGAGCCAGAGCAGCCATTTTGGGAATTTTAAAAGGTTTATACCATACGCAGATCTAGTTTAGATTGGTAGAAATTAGTAATATTTACCAATTTTGTAAATTTCATCAAAATCGCTTTATAATTAAGAAAGATATGATGCATCAAAGTTTTGTTTTTGATAAGCAATCCTATTGCCAATTGGGCGACAGTGTGGCCACCTGTTCCATTCCAACAGCGTTGCCAGATTGTCTGATCGTTTTGACTGTTGTAATAGAACTCCACTAAGTAAATGAATTATTTATAATATTAAAATTGTTTGTAGATACAGTAGAATCCGGTTATAACGACGCCGCTTATAGCGTCCGTCCGGTTATTGCGTCGAAAACTCGATGGCTTGGTTGGTCCCCATACAAACCTATATGAAAGGGCCTCCGCTTATAACGACTCCGCTTTTAGCGACAAACCGCTTATAACGACGAGATTTTTCACAATTCAACCGGATATTGCGACGTGCCGAACAAAAAAAAAACTTTAAAGAGGAAAATTTGATTTCTTTAACAATGCTAAAAGAAGCAAACAAAATCATGGATTTTGTGTTTTTTCAATACGAAAAAGAAACAAAATCATGGATTTTGTCTTCCGGATATAACGACGTAAAATCGTCGGTCCCCTGAAAGTCGCTATAACCGGATTCTACTGTATTATGTTTTTAAAATTATATTTAAAGTATGAAGTACATGGTCTTCTATAGTCAGGCGCGTCCGACTGAACTGCTGCGCCCACTCTGGTTGTTGTTTTGTGGGTTCGCTTTGTTTATCTACTGCGTGTGTTTTCGGTTGGTTCTGTGCAGGATTCGATTTTGGAAGCGAGCTGAAGGGCCATTAATTAAATACACTTCCTGGCCACAACTGCAACTGAAATTAAAAACACGCCATGGAGAACTGCACCCCGAACCTGAACCTCAACCAAATAACAAGTACCAAGTACCCCAAGCCCCTTTGCGTGTTGCTGTTGCTGTTGTTGTTGCTGTTGTTGCTGTTGTTGCAACACTGCACTGCGTTGCCCTGGTAATATACCCCTAAAATATAACAAAAAGCAAATATTGCTCTGTAATATTTACTGCCTCTAATGACAATTCAAACGCAACGGAAGCGCCGCGCCATGACGTGCTGCCAGCTCATCTTCTGCATGCTCCCACCCCCGCTTTCCTTTCGCCCCTCCTCCTCCTGACCCCTACTCTCGCACCAGTGCTGCCAGAATTTTGGTTTCGAAATTGGCTGAAATTTGAAAACTTTGTAGCTAAAAATGGCTTAAAAATATCGCCAAGTGGCTTAAAAAAATGGCTAAGCAGTAATCACGTTTTTTAAATAAATATTTTGTATTATTAAATAAAAATTTATTAAAAAAGATAACTTGTTTTATGGGGAATTCGGAAATACTAGAATAAACATTTATTTCCAACATAAATTTTTTCAAATTTAATTTAAACAATAAAAATTAAAAATAAGCTTTTATTTTATTTTTCATTAAAGAAAATTATATATAATTTTTTTATATTTATGGAAAATATATATAAACCAATATATTTTACTTTAAAATGGCTAAAAGTTGCCAACGATAACTTGAAATGGCTTAATTTGTGGCCAATATTATTTGAAAAGGATATATCGCTAACCAGCTCTGAAAGTGGCTAGTTCTAGCCACAAAACGGCCGAGGTGGCATCACTGGCGCAGACGCACCCATTGTAATAGCAGGAACACACAAAGCAACAAAAGTAACTTTATCTACATATCATGTTCATTATTATGATTATTGTCATTATCATTCTCATTCTCATTCTCATCGGGTCGGCGTCAGCATTATTCTCATTAATTTGCTCATGGTCTGCATTTTGGTTAATTCTAATAAATTGAATTGTTACCTGCAAGTCGAGTCGAGTTCAAGGTAAATATTTTTATGTAAACTCGGTTCAACCTCTCCTTCTGCTGCTCCTCACCTTTTGCTCCCCGTCTCCTCTATTTGAGGCTACGCATCGTTGCTTTAGATCTCACAGTGGGGCTTCCATAGTACCGGTTTTTTTTTATTTTTGATATGCTCCATTGACATGCGTTGGGTCAAGTGCACCAAACATTTGGTGAATGTCAATTGCGGAATAAGGTGAAGTTCAAATATTTCAACGTACGCCACAGAAATTTCAATTACATCAGCTCTATCGCTTTTTCAATTTAAATTGTGATTTGTGGATGCCGCCAGAATTGTTTATGAAAGTAGAGCGAAAGAAATATACAGTAGAATCCGGTATCCGGAATCTAAAAACAACAAACCCATGTTTCACACTCAAAACACTATATCCAACTACGCCTGAAATCCAACTAGAAGGAGTTACTCTGGAGCAACCGTTACAAGCCAAATATCTTGGAATTATTTTGGATAAGCGACTCACTTTTAATCCACATCTGAAAGCTGTAACTAAAAATTGTAATTTTAGGCTTCAATCACTACGATGGCTCATTAACCGGAAAAGCGCACTGCCACTGAGATGCAAAAGGGCGGTTTATGTGTTCTGCATATTACCGATATGGCTATATGGAGTGCAGATTTGGGGAATTGCAGCCAAATCAAATTACAAGCGTGTTCAAATATTGCAGAACCGTGTACTGCGACAAATTACTAACTGTCCCTGGTATGTGCGTGGCTCCACGTTACATAGAGATCTAAAAATCACCACAATTGAAGATCAGATTGGACGTCATACAAGTCGTTACAGTGACAGATTGTTGATCCACCGCAGCCGACTTGCCAGAGGGCTTTTACCTGCTCGCCCTTTAAGGCGACTCAAACGTCTAGGATTTGCCAAAACCCTTGGTTAATCTATAACAATAAAGTCCTCATGCTTTGTGATATGGGGTTTGGCTACATTTCATATACATACATGTGTTGTTATAGTACATTCTATTGCTGTACTGATTCTACACTTATTAAAATACATTAAAAAAAAAAAAAAAAAAAAAAGTAGAATCCGGTTATAGCGACTTTCAAGGGACCGACAATTTTACGTCGTTATATCCGGAAGACGCATTATCCGAAAGGAGCAAAAAAAATTGTTTTTTATTTTATGGATGCCATGTTAGTAATAGGTTTTAAAATAAAACAAATTAATTTTTTAATCAAAACAAAAAATTTAATACAGTAGAATCCGGTTATAGCGACTTTCAAGGGACCGACGATTTTACGTCGTTATATCCGGAAGACAAAATCCATGATTTTGTTTCTTTTTCGTATTGAAAAAACACAAAATCCATGATTTTGTTTGCTTCTTTTAGCATTGTTAAACAAATCAAACTTTCCTCTTTAACGTTTTTTTTTTGTTCGTTGTGAATTGTGAAAAATCTCGTCGGTATAAACGGTTTGACGCTAAAAGCGGAGACGTTATACGCGGAGGCCGTTTCATATAAGTTTGTATGGGGACCAACCAAGCCATCGAGTTTTCGACGCATTAACCGGACGGACGCTATAAGCGGCGTCGTTGTAACCGGATTCTACTGTATTTCGTAAAAATTTGTAAATCTATTGTTACCAGTTTCACCTTTAATATAATATATTTCTGCTAATACCATTGCTTTGAATACCATGATTCAAAAATTGTAAGCTAAAATTTCCGTCGATATCGGAAAAACAAGAATTTCAGAAAGCTTAAATTTATACAAATTTCGCAGATGTTGCAATGGGGCATGCTTCTTACCCCTAAGATAAGAAATGTAGATTATGTTTATGAATCACATCTGAATGAGATAATTATGCATTACTCATTACGCGTGCCTTATATGTTGTAGTTATCTTAAAACTTCTTCGGCAAATATTGTCATAGTATTGTCATTTACCCAACCTAAATATAAAATGGTAAAATGGCTAAATGGAAAAATCAGGAACCTCTCATCCCATTTCGAAAAAAAAGAAGTTACAATTTATTTTTTGCATGCTTTTCATTTATGTTTTTTGTTTTTTTTTTTTGTTTTTGTTGTGCTTGTTTTTATCGCTGAAACGTGCGCGACGTTGCGACTGAATTGCTCTAGCAACGATACTCTGAAATATTTTTATACCCTGTGCCCATTTGAAAAATGGGAAAAACAGGGTTAATAACTTTGTGCGAATGTATGTAACAGACAGAAGGAGGCGTGGCAGACCCCACAAACTATATATATGCTTGATCAGGGAGACAAGCTGAGTCGATTTAGCCCTGTCTGTCTGTCTGTCTGTCTGTCTGTCTGTCTGTCCGTCTGTCTGTCTGTCTGTATGAACGCTGAGATTTTCTAAACTAAAGAAGCTAGAGCAACCGTTTTGGTCTCTTTTGAAAGGTGTATACCATACGCAGATCAAGTTTATTTCAAATCTTGAATGCCACGCCCCTGCCGCCCACAATGAATGAAATAAAATACATTCGCCAATTTAAAAGGCACTGAAATATTTACATTAATTCTCTCTTCAGTAGTTGGTAGGTCTAGATCATACGCAGATGAGGCTTTTTTCAAATTGTTGATGCCACGCCCCCTTTACGCCTTAATCGATAAAAACCGAATAACAAGCGTAATATTGAACATAGAACGTCGAAACTCGGAATATATACTCTTGTGTATAATAGTTACCTTTCCTGAAAAGCGCATTAAAATCGGCCAATAAACACAAGAGATATGAACGAAACAATATTACAGGCGTTACGCCGCTCGCCCTTTATCAGCGCGGCCTATAAAGCATGGCATACACAAAATGGAAGAAGAAGAATTGCTGCTACGCTCCGTGTGATAGTTTTAAAAAATTATGTTTAAAATATAGGGCACAGGGTATTCTACAGTCGGGCCCGTCCGACTGATCTGTCCCGTCCGACTGATCTGCCCTGTCCAAATTTTTCAACTTTGGTTTTGGGTTTCGCTAACAATTTTGTTGACATGCCCTGTAAATGCGCCCTGTAAAGGGCATACCGTTTTGTGGATTTGAGATGCAAAGCAGTTGAAACATAATTATACCATGCACCTATGAAGTGGGTAAAAACAGGGTGAATAACAGGCAGAAGATATAAACATGCGCAGTTCAAATTTATTCCAAATGTCCCACCTCCTTCACGCCTTGATCGTTAAAACTCGAATAGTATGCGTAATATTGAACATTGAAGATATGTTATGTTATTTAAAACATTTACTCTCCATCTTTATATGTAACTATGCTGAAAAACGCAATGAAATCGGTTATTAAACATGGAAGTTATTAAAGGAGAAATATTGCAGGCGTTTGAATGAGATTTTATAAATATTTTAATATTATATTTAAAATATAGGGTACAGGGTATAATACAGCCAGGCACATCCGACTGATCGTCGCTGTTCTTACTGGTTTCGCTTACAATGCAAAGCAAAATTGTGGAATGCCTGTGGATAGTTGGCTGAATGTGCAGATGGATATATGGATGGTCGGATGGTCGGATGGTCGGATGGACGAATGCACGAATGGTTGGAGGTCGAATCGACGTTGCTCTGAGGCAGCAAAAACAACAATGGCTTAATGTGCTTATGACGTTGTCGATGGTCGTGATGATGACATGATGATGCTTGTCAGCCATCCCGGTAGCTCCGCCCTCGCTCTGTCTCTCTGTCTCTCTCTGTCTGTCAACCCCTTTAGCATATATGTATCTGTATATCTGTATATACATATGCATGTATATATGCTTGTGCCGTCGTATCTGGCAAATGCGATCAGGCGTCGGGGCTTCATAGCGCGAGCCGTACCAGAGGCAGCCTAGGTACCGCTTACTTTCGCGCTTACTCATGCAGCCGGTGTTCAGTTACAACAACAACAACAACAACAACAACTAACAACAACAACTAACCACAACTACAACAACCAACAACAAAACAACTGCAAAACGACGTGTACTCGTACGTGTCGGAACAAAATTCGACTGAACCAAACGCAAACAATAACTGTAGCAAAAGAAAGGCCCTAAGTGTAGATTGCTAGGGTGCTCGGAAGGTGCTCGGGGGTAGGCGGTACCAGAAAGAGTGTGTTTTGATGTGTTCAATAATCGTGATAACTATGCAGAAAATAATGCGGTCGATTTTCCATATTTGCACATGTTTAGACCCTTTACTTTAAAAAAAGGCTCTATTTAGTTAGTGCAAAGAGCAAAATTTGTGTTACACCTAGAGTATATAAATTCTTGCTCAGGACGACAAGCCGAGTCGATATAGCCATGTCCGTCTGTCCGTCTGTCTGCCTGTCCGTCCGTCCGTATGAACACCTATATCTCAGCAACTAAAAGAGCTAAAAACACCATATTTGGGATTTAGGTTATCCTATTAAGGCTACTGTAGCCACAGTTTTAAAGCTATTGATTTGTAATATGCTATGTAACTAGTAATTTCTATAATAGTTTCTAGTAATTTCGATAAGAAACAGTAAAGATATGCCACAGACAATTCGCTGCGCTAGGCATAGGGGGGGGGGGGTTACGTCCGACTGTAGCCCTCCGTCCGACTGATCTGCCCCGTCCATAATAGATATATGTTTTCCAATAGATATATGTTTTCCACAATAATAGCATAAGTATAATTCTAAAACTAGTTGAATTTTCAACGTTGGATTTGACGTGAACATAATTGCTCAGGATTCCGGTTTTAAACCGGTTGGGCTTAGACCCAGGTTGCAGCCCTGCTTTGAAGCAATTGAAATAAAGAAACCAAGCGAGATTAAAGTGACAATGCAATCAATCAATTGATTTAATCAATTTTCAGTGTGACTCAATTCTGAGGTTCAAGCTCTGAATAACGCATCTTTCTCTTATTTTAATCTAATAACGAATCAATCAATTAATCAGTCTGAAATTTAGGTTTGAACTGTATAGTAAGCTTACGAATCTATTTCCAAATGATTCAGAGTTACACAAGAAACTCACGCTATTCGGTTAATTGAATTTCAGCCTTTCCTTTTAATTTCCTTTTGCCCCTCCGGAAATGCTCCAAACTTGCGACATTTCAGTGGCAACTCAAATAAAACAACAAAGCTGAAACTACAATAGTAAAAATATCAACTACATAAAAAGACAAAGAGAGAAAAAGAAACAAAAAGTAAATAAACGAAACCGTAAACAGTTTATGCGGCAGGCAGATTTTATATTTCTCTCAATGAGTCACATTGTTGAAAGAAGTGGCCAGATCGGTTTGTTTTTGAGACAACAAAATAGAGTCAAATGTGATTGTTTACATTTGGGAATATGTTGTTATTATTACAACATCCAGTATCCAGAATTTCTGGCGTACATTGCCTTAGAGTCGGGGCAATTTATCAGATACATACGTTCGTCTTTCGGTATTTATCCAGGTGTTTCCCGCTAAAACATGAAATTTTATGCATGAATCATTCGTTATGCGACTTGCTGCGAAGAATGTTAAAGGCCACAAAAGGTTTCAAAATGTTTGTATCTTTTTTTTTGTCGTTTCAACTTCGACTGGAGCTTCGACTTCGACTTAGACTTCGACTTCGGAATCGTCTTACATTAACTTTGGGTTAACTTTGACTTTGGCTATTTCAGTTAATTTTCAAATTTTCATTTAATTTAATTTCCGTTTGTTTAATTTTTCTATAAATACAGTAGAATCCGGTTATAACGACGGCGCTTTTAGCGTCCGTCCGGTTATTGCGTCGAAAACTCGATGGCTTGGTTGGTCCCCATACAAACTTATATGAAAGGGCCTCCGCTTAGAACGTCTCCGCTTTTAGCGTCAAACCGCTTATACCGACGAGATTTTTCACAATTCAACCGGATATTGCGACGTGCCGAACAAAAAAAAAAACTTTAAAGAGGAAAATTTGATTTGTTTAACAATGCTAAAAGAAGCAAACAAAATCATGGATTTTGTGTTTTTTTAATACGAAAAAGAAACAAAATCATGGATTTTGTCTTCCGGATATAACGACGTAAAATCGTCGGTCCCTTGAATGTCGCTATAACCGGATTCTACTGTATATTATATTTATTTTATTATATATATTATAATAATACATATCATACAAAGTTAAAAAGCGCATTGCAATCGTTATAATACTAAATAAACCGAAGAAGAAGCATTGCTGCGGCGCAAAATAAGGTGCAGGGTATTGCACAGTCGAGTGCGTGCGACTGATCGGCCACGTCCCGGCCGGTTCTTACATTTTATCATGCATGGATCTTTGTATATGGCACATATATACTTATGTACATATATGCTTATTTATTGTTAACGCTCCTACTTTTAAGTTTTTGCGTAGGCGATGCACGTGCGAAAATCATACAAAACCAACAAGAAAAACATCGTGAACATCAACAACAACCGCAAAAGCGACCACAACCAGTGTTGCCAGCTATCGGTAACAAAAATATAACAGCTCGGGGAAGAAAAATAGCTAAAAAAAAAGCTACAAAAATAAAACAATCTTAAAGCTCATGAATTGAAAATTTGCATTTTTCAATAATACTATATATGAATTAATTTTAAGAATTTATTTGTAGCTGGCTTGAACTGTACCCTTAAGCTCAGCGGTCGCAGAAAAAGCTAGATTTGCATATCAAACAAAAATATTTGAAAATAAATAACCGAAATATAATCGATAAATTGTGCAATAATCTGCCAACGCTGATCGATTATTGTAGGTATTGGCAAAATGAGCGCCTAATTGGCAGCATTTAGATAAGATCAACTTTGATGCATCATAACGCTCTTTATTACGGAGCGATTTTAATAAAATTTTTAGAATTTGTAGATATAAAAGATCTAAACCAACTGCTAAAGAAGATTGTAGATTAATTTGTATTCTTGAATAAACAAATGTATTTTATTTAGGTTTATTGTGATCGAAAGGGGCGTGGCATTCAAAATTTGAATAGTTTATGGGGTCTGCCACGCCTTCTTCTGTCCGGTTTTTATTCATTTTCAATAGGTACATGGTAAAGCAAGAAAGACAGATCTGTGCGAAAAAAAGCTGAATTGCCAACACCGACTACAACAACATTTGCTGCCCAATTGCGCATCGAGTTGTTGTTGTTGTTGTTGTCGGTCTGTGCATGCTTAATTAATGAAAATAATACATACGAGTATATAAATAAATAATTGACGGCATTTTTGTGGCATGCGCAGAAACAGCAACAGCAACAGCAACAAAAGACTCAAGCGACAAACTTGACGCGGCGGCACCCAAAATAGAGAAATATTAGCCTGAAATGAGGCATGCCCCAAGCGGCTGCGTTCCAAATGAGTGCCGCTAAGCTTTTGCCACATACACACATACAGGCACACACTTATGTATATCAACTACAACAACAGAACTCCGTCTTGGCATTGAAATTGCTGCGAGGCAACAATAACAAACATTATATTTGCTCGCCTTGTAATTGATTTCAAGTTTTATTACAATTTTTACTATTACTGCAAAGCAATATATCTACTAAGTGGAGGCATTTTCACAGTTTTTCCACATTTTAACGCATGCTAGGTGTGAAAAAAATATAAAAAATATAGGGACGGGGCAGATCAGTGGGACGGAGGCTACAGTCGGACGTAACCGACCGTAGGAGACCCTTTACTTTGAGTATATGTACATAAAACACAATGAGACGCACACACACTAAGCTACCCGCGTATGCAAGGTACACCACCCCCCCTCTGCCTAGTGCGGCAAATTGTCTCTGACATATGTTCGCTGTTTCTTATCCGATCGAAGCAAAATTCACAGCGTCGATAGAGAATGTCGTAAACTAGTTAAATACCAAATAACAAATCGATAGCTTTAAAACTGTGGCTACAGCAGCTTTTTGCGGTTTACGGGGGAAGGGGAGGAGGTATCCAAAATCTAAAACAAACTCGTGCTGCTTACTGAATAGGGGAACCTAAATCCCGAATATGGTGTCTCTAACTCTTATAGTTGCTGAGATCTAGGTGTTCATACAGACAGACGGACAGACAGACAGACAGACAGACAGACAGACAGACAGACAGACAGACAGACAGACAGACAGACAGACAGACAGACAGACAGACGGACAGACGGACATGGCTATATCGACTCGTCTTGTCGTCCTGATCAAGAATATATATACTTTGTTGGGTCTGCCACGCCTTCATCTGGGTGTTACACACATTTCCTCTTTGCACTAAATTAATAGACCCTTTTTACTTTTTTAAAGTAAAGGGTCTAAAAACACATCGAATGCGCCTCTCTGCCCAGTCGTGCTAATTGTCTGTTGCATATCTTCACTGTGTCTTAGCCGATCGCAATATAATGTCATAGCTTACGTACGTGCCAAATTACAAGTTTGTAGCTCCAAAACTGTGGCTACTTCGGTTTTTTACGGTTTTCGGCGGGAAAAAATATTGATTTGCTTAGTGCATAGGAGAACCTAAATATCAAACATTGTATCGCTAGCTCTAATAGCTTGCGAGATCTAAATGTTCATATATACTGTATCGAGAATATGTATACTTTATGAGCTCTGTCACGCCTCCTGCCGCCTCTTACGCACATTTGCACAAAGTTATGATACCCTAGCTTTAGCATCTTTTGAGTATAGAGTATAAAAACATATGAAAACGCTTTAAACTTATGCACAAACAACACAACAATGATGACAATTGTTTCATTTTTAGGTGCCGCTCGGCGAAAAAACATATATGCGTACTAGACATATACGCCGCCGAGCCACGCCGCCGCCGCCGCCGATTTTTGCTCATTTTTGAGCGCCGCCGCCGAATCTTAAAAATATCGGCGCGCCATCGGCCGCCGTCGGCGCAAAACATTTTTAAACAGCTTACAAAAAATTAAAAAATATGGGAAAAATGTATAAATATCGATAAAAATTATTTCACTGTTTGCCAAATCCGTTTATTTAACCCCAGATCTAGCTTATTCTGAAGAGCATTGGGAATACTGTTCTTAAGTAGTATGTGCTTTAAATTAAAGGTGTTAAAAGCAATAAGTGTTCCTATTTTTGTACGAATTTTTTACAATTTAAGAAAAAAGCCAAAATTCCCGCTTCGCGCAGATTCATAATTTTTTTCAGCAAATGATCTTTAAAAATCGATTATCTTTCTATTTAAGATATAAGTAGTATGTAGGCATCTGATTTATGAATTAGAGACTATGAGAATGTTAATTTGTTTAAATTTGTTACAATATTTGAATATAATTTTTATTTAATGCAAAACCAGAAAGGACGGTGCTATAGCCGGACGAGACCGACTGTAGAATACCCTGTACCCTATAATGAAAATATATAATTCTATAAAACTGTCACACGAAGCGTAGCAGCCATCTTCTTCTTCCTTTTTATACCCTGTGTCCATTTGAAAAATGGGAAAAAACAGGGTTAATAACTTTGTCCAGAATGTATGTAACAGGCAGAAGGAGGCGTGGCAGACCCCACAAACTATATATATTCTTGATCAGGGAGATGAGCTGAGTCGATTTAGCCCTGTCTGTCCGACTGTCCGTCTGGATGAACGCTGAGATTTTGGAAACTACAAAAGCTAGAGCAGCCGTGTTGGTTGCTATCGGTAGATGTATTCAATACGCAGATCAAGTTTATTTCAAATCGTTGATGCAACGCCCCCTTGACGCCCAAAAATCAATAAAACCGACATAACCTCGATTTTTGAACAGAAAAAGTTGAATAACAAGCGGAATATTGAACATAGAAGTTTGTTATTTGGATTGTATTATATTTACCTATCCTGAAAAGCGCATTGAACTCGGTTAAGAAACAAAGGAGATATAAGCGACGTAATATTGCATGCGGTGCATCGCAGCTCAGCCGCCTTGTGCGTTGGAATAGCGTGCGAGAGGGATGGCAATACCAAGCATGTTGCATGTGAGAACATTTGAACATGCAAAAGTTAAATAGCAAGCGTAATATTGAACATAGGTTGTTGTTATTTGGAACATAAGCCCTCTTCTATTATATTAAACTATCCTAAAAAGCGCATTGAAATGGGTTAATAAACGCAAAAGATATAAACAATGTTGCAGGCCACACTCGCTCTGTGGCAGTGCGCCCATTAATTGGTGTACTATTGTTTATAAATAAACTAAATTATGTTTAAAATATTTTAAATTATAAACCGTATATGCGAGCGCGCAGCGCGAGCTGCTGCACAGGGTATAAGAGATTTTTATATTTGCCAGCTTTAATCGCTGCGCTGCCAAAAGGCGAGCGTTGCCACGCCTGTGTTTATTAACCGATTTCAATGAGATTTTCACAATAGGTCAATAAAATGGATGAGATTATACGTTCAGAATAACAACCTTCTATGTTTAATATTACGCTTATTATTCGGTTCTTATTGATTAGGGCGTAAATGGGGCGTGGCATCCAAACGGCTGCTCTAGCTTTTGTTGTTGCAAAAATTTCAGCGTTCATACAGACGGACAGACAGACGGACATCGCTAAATTGACTCAGCTCGTCTCCCTGATTAATAATATATAAACAGGGTATAAAAAGTTGTATACATTCAATAACTGCATACGCCGCCGACGAATTTGTAGGCTTCGCTTGCGCCGCCGACGAATTTTCAAACTTCGTTGGCGCCGCCGCCGCGCCGATTCTTTCTAAAAGCTTCGCCGCCGCCGCCGGTTCATTTTAGCACTTACGCCGCCGCCGCTGAAAAATCCATCGGCGTAAATGTCTAATGCGTACACATATAAATATATATTTAAATATACTCACTCACACAAACACACATTTGTATACCCTGTACAGTTCGCTTTACTTTTGCTTATAATGCTTCGTTGGTGTTTTTGCACAAGTGAAATTAAAAGAAGCGTGGTCAGGGGGTCAACAAAAACCAACAAATTCCCATAGCGTTTATTTTGCTTGCTCTTCTGTGGTTTATCAACTAAAGAGACAATTATATGATAATGCTTAGCGTTGCCATACAAATATAGTTCAATAAATTTTCAACATTGTTTCATTGAATGTAATGTAATCTTCTACGTTTCAATCGTGTTATAGTTTTTTCACACTCTGTACTTAAAAATTCGAAAAGGTCTATTAAATTGGTACAGTGGTAGTGCCCACAATGTATATATATTCTTGATCAGGACGACAGGCTAAGTTAATTTAGCAATGTTCGTATGTCTGTCCGGAAGAGCGCGTAGCGCTAGCTGTGGGTACAGTGTGTTTTTAGACCCTTTACTTTAAAAAAGTAAAAAGGGTCTATTAACTTAGTGCAAAGAGTAAATGTATGTAACAGGCAGAAGGAGGCGTGGCAGACCCCATAAAGTATATATATTCTTGATCAGGACGACAAGACGAGTCGATATAGCCATGTCCGTCTGTCCGTCTGTCTGTCTATCTGTCTGTCCGTCTGTCTGTCCGTCTATTTGAACACCTAGATCTCAGCAACTATAAGAGCTAGAGACACCATATTCGGGATTTAGGTTCCCCTATTCAGTACGCAGCACGAGTTTGTTTTAGATTTTGGATACCTCCCCCCCTTCCCCCGTAAACCGCAAAAAGCTGCTGTACCCACAGTTTTAAAGCTATTAATTTGGTGTAATTGTAATTGTAATTTGGTATATCACTAATTTATGACATTCTCTATCGACGCTGTGAATTTTGTTTCGATCGGATAAGAAACAGCGAACATACAACAGACAATTTGCTAGGCAGAGGGGGGGTGGTGTGCCTTGCATACGCGGGTAGCTTAATGTGTGTGCCTTTGATTATGTTTGTATGTACATATACTCAAAGTAAAGGGTCTCCTACTGTCGGTTACGCCCGATGTAGCCTCCGTCCCACTGATTTTTTTTATGTATTTAAGTACAATAGTCAATGCGTTTAATTTGAATTTCCCCATAACTGCGACAGTTTTTTTTAGTTGCTTTTTGTTTTTGATTACAATGCAATAAATTTATTTTGAGTGTAAATTTTGATATGTAATCTGTTTTATTGTGTAATCGATATTATTTGAGTTTGCAATTGATATTGGTTTTAAACCACTTGGATTACTTCAAATTGAAAGTTAAAAAAAATATAATGAAATTGAAAATTCCAGGAAATTTAGACACACTTGTGTGGGTTTATCTTGGATTTTTTCTGACGTATTCATTGAAGTTCCTGTGGCTCACCAACTGTCAACTGTAATGACCATTTGTCCGCCTTCCGTTGTCCTCTAATTTCATTTTAATGAATTGTCGCCGAGCATTCGGAGAGTCTTTTGTGTGCTGTGCTCTGAGAAAAGACGCGCAAGTCGTGGGTCTTTTTAGAAATGATCGATGATTGACATTACATGCTCGTAACGGTAATCGAATTCGTACTCGCTTTTATATACCTCCTGCCATCACGAATAAAATTTCAATTATTCAATTATTCTTCTACGACTCGAAGATCTTATTGTTCTGTGACAGGCTTTTGAAATTGAAGTGGCAGTTGCCGTGCTTTGTTCAAAGTTTTCGTGAAAGGGTTTCTTTCACTTGTAGGGCATTTAAAACCTGACGCTTCAAAGATTTTCTACAGTACAGTGAGTACTATCTATGACAACACCAGTAAAGAAGTGAAATTCAAGTAGATCTAGATATACATTGCCTGCATTCAAACGGATTTCATTAGGTTTATAAGGTGTGTAAGAGTGTATCTGGCATAAAGCGACCTTATTGCCATTCTAAACGTCTCCACGTGCATACCGATTATCATTCATGAATCGATAGTGAGTAAAAAACAAAGGATTTCCTACTGCTTTTCTGATTGTCTTGATTGATTTTGTAGTTCCAAGCGCTGCACAGTGGGCTCCCACTGGCTTTTTGAATGTAAATTTGTTTACATTTTTAATTTGCTACGCAATTTAGAGCGTTGCGATTTTGAAAAGAATGAAATCTATCTATTAATTTTGAAGTAATGTCGTATAATTAAGCTTGAATTAAACCAATTTAGTTAAACTAAAGCTCTGAAATATAGTATTTTGTAAAAGTCTTTAATTTCCCATTTCAAACTTTCCTAAACTTTTTAGTTGTGTTCCCTAACGATTTCTAGCATTATATTTATTTTGATTATAGTTTCTAATCTTTAAAATAAAATAAAGCTGGAATTATCTGTCCTTAGCAGTCTTATAATAATGTGGGAAATATATCGGAAAAATATATATTGCATGTGAAAATCAAACGATAGCATTCCATACTGTCGTGTACGTTTCTATGGAAGCCATAAGATATACAGTAGAATCCGGTTATAACGACGCCGCTTATAGCGTCCGTCCGGTTATTGCGTCGAAAACTCAATGGCTTGGTTGGTCCCCATACAAACTTATATGAAAGGGCCTCCGCTTAGAACGTCTCCGCTTTTAGCGTCAAACCGCTTATACCGACGAGATTTTTCACAATTCAACCGGATATTGCGACGTGCCGAACAAAAAAAAAACTTTAAAGAGGAAAATTTGATTTCTTTAACAATGCTAAAAGAAGCAAACAAAATCGTGGATTTTGTGTTTTTTCAATACGAAAAAGAAACAAAATCATGGATTTTGTCTTCCGGATATAACGACGTAAGATCGTCGGTCCCTTGAATGTCGCTATAACCGGATTCTACTGTAGTCAATATATTTCTAAATCTTTTGCTAGAAATTAGAACTATTTTTGTCGCCCACCACAGTGCGCTGTTGATTTCGCTCGACTGCTGCCTTCCCGTGCTGTTTACCTACCTGGCTGACTGAATAAAACTTAATGCTTTTTGCCTTACTCTCTCCACTCTACTGCCATATCATTTGCGCATCTTGCGATCGTCTCCGATTCTCGTTGTTGTCTCGACAATGCATCTATATTGTTTTGCCAGCCATAGAAGGTGTTGCTTTTATGGTGGCAAACTACTTGAACAGAATGTGAAAATGCTGGCATAGTATATCAGATAGTCGTAATATCATTAGACCCTTTATTTTAAGGGTCGGTTACGTCCGACTGATCTGCACCGTCCATATATATTTCTAATATCTCACGTATTCATTTAATTGGTATGTTGGTAGTTGTTAATAATGCCAAATACCAGTATTCGCTTTTAAGACTATTCAGAAACCTTTGTCACATCAAAGTAGCTGTAAGCTCTCCCAAATTGCTAGCTTGATTGATCATGATTGATTGATTGATTGATTGATTGATTGACTAGCTGGCTGTTTCAGCTGGTTTGCCTTGAACTCGTAATGCGTTTCCAGCGTCTGTTGTCATCACTTTCTCCCATCGTCTCTTCTCCATTTGCATAACCCCACTCGCCGCCCTCACCTCTCCTCATCCCTCCCCACCAACTCTCAACTCTCAACTCTTTGCCTTTGGCTTGAGAATGATGCAACCAAACGACGATCAGAGCTTTAGCTCTGGGCTGAAAGAGAGCAGCGTCTTGCTCTCCCCTTCTCCCCGAGATGCCGCCAAATACAAGTCGATTACGATTGCGACGGGTGTTGTAGTTGTAGTTGTAACTGTTGTTGTTGTTGTTGTTGTTGGTGTTGTTGTTGTTGCTAGTTATTTGTTAAAGCCGCTTAACAATTACAATTTTAAGTACTTAGACTTGTCTGTGGGTCAGCAGCACGCTTCACTGACTTTCAACAAAACCGGATGACTTGCCGCACTTTCTTTTTGTGCTCATGCCACAAGTGCTGAGTCACTGTCAGGACATGCTGCAACAATCAGCAGCCGATTACACCATGCAACCGCCACATAGCATAATTGATAGATTTATTATCCAATTGTAACGCCATAGAGAATGCCGTTAGCTACGTTCATATATGCCAAATTATAAGTCTGAAGCTTTAGTATTGCGGCTGTTTTATCTTTATTTTTTTGGGTATCAAAAATCCATACAGAACCCAACTTTTAGTCTTAGTAATATTTAAATTTATAACAATAATATTTATTTGTGAAAACAATCATAATATTTGAATTTATTTATTTATGTAACTGCCAACTAAGAAAACTTAAAATTAAAACCAGAATGGGCGGAGCAGATCAGTCGGACGGGCCCGACTGTCTTATACCCTGTGCCCTATATTTTTTATATAATTTTATAAAACTGTCAGCGTAGCAGCAATGCTTTCTCTGCTACGTTTCCTATATGTGCCGCTTAATTGGCCGCGCTGCTAGTGAGCGAGCGTGCAACGCCTGCAATATTGTTTCGCCTATAACTCCTGTGTTTATTGATCGATTTTAATGCGCTTCTCAGGAAAGTTTAATATAATAGTAGAGAGTATATATACCGAATAACAACGTTCTATGTTCAATATTACGCTTGTTATTCAGTTTTTATGAATTAGGGCGTAAAAGGGGCGCGGCATCCAAAATTTGTAAAAAGCCCTATCTGCGCCTGATATAGACCTACGAACAACTGAAAACAGAATTTATATAACTCGATTTATGTCTCTTAAATTGACGAATGAATTCTTTTTATGCTCGTTGTGGGCGGAAGGGGAGTGGCATCCAAGATTTGAAGTAAACTTGTTCTGCGTATGGTATACACCTTTCAGAAATGACCAAAACGGCTTTTCTAGCTCTTATAGTTGCTGAGATCGACGCGTTCAAACAGACGGACAGACACACAGACGGACAGACGGACAGACAGACGGACATGGTTATATCGACTCAGCTCGTCATCCTGATCAAGAATATGTATACTTTGTGGGGTCTGCCACGCCTCCTTCTGGCTGTTACATACATTCGCACAAAGTTATTAACCCTGTTTTCCCATTTTTCAAATGGGCACAGGGTATAAAAATTAAAAGACATATCTACAATTTGATTGGTAATGCAATTAATAAAATAATACCCAGACAAAAACAAACCGAATCCTGACAATTAAGGACCAAATCCCTATTCGATGATCACTTATGGCATTTTTAGTGTTTCAATGATTTAAGCAATTTCCTTTGAAGACTTGCCACATTTTATATCTGGTACCGCTGCACCGCTGTTATTAGCCGATTATTGCCAGTGTCAGCGAATGTTTGTTAGTCTGTTGCCGTCCGTTGCTGTTGCCACGTCTCATTTCACTCGCCTTGTTTGGCTTCCTCCTACTCCTGGTGTTGCACGCCTAAGTGGATTTGGTGTCGCCTCCGTGTGCTTTATTAGACACTATGCACCAGTTGACGGAGCCTCTTGGCGTGTTTCGCATTACATTTTCATTGCAGAAACGCAGTCATAGCAACAGTTAGTGTTATAGATACAGCTACAGATACGGATACACAGCAGAGACAACTATAGATACAGATACATACCTTTAGGTAGACAGACAGACAGACACTTAGATACACGCGGACAGACGAAAACGTTTTCTAATGTCAAAGACACCTTCAATTAGAAGACGTTCACATGTCCGTGAACTTATCGTATGCCTGTCTGGAGCCTCCGACTAATCGGCTGTGTGTAATTTGAGGGTTAATAACTCTGTAAATGTAATATAGATCTGTCTTGGTTGCCACGCCCCTTCTGCCTATAAATGGAATAAATAGATCTACTTAATAGATAATACTTACTTCTTTATTTATTAATGACTACAGATTAATTAATTATAGATTAATTAGAAATTACATCAAAACTGTTCCATAATTTAACAAGTTATGATGCATCAAAGTTTTGCTTATCTGATAAATCAAAAAAGCAACAAATTGCATTGATTTTAAACGTATATTGTTTATTAATATTATTTTGTGGGTTTTGTTAATGGCATTTTTAAATTTTATACTGTATGCCTAAACGCCTTATTAATAAAGTTTGGAGTTGAAATTAAATAAATTTAAAACTTTTAAACGAGATTGATTGGATTGTTATTTGGTTGCTAATTTGTTGGTTCCTTCCACATCTAAAAACTTATTATAGTTATCTATTATTATTATTACTTAATATTTATTACTTAATACTGTTATCAAAGCACGTCTGGCACAACTGATAGAGCTGCTCATTCATTTTCTCCGCGGTGTATTTCATTTTGAATGTTTAGGTTACTTTCACCATTGTTCTAGTTTCGAAATTTATTATCTTATATTTGAACTATTGCGATAAGTATTAGTAATTATCACTCACCCTACCCCAATAGGCGATAGTATTTGTTCTACTTACATATTTGTCTACGACACATTTATTCAACATACGTAACTAATTGTTTTATATTTGTTTTATTTCATTTCAGGTAAGCAAGAATTCTTGTTTATGGAATTTCATGATAAGGAGAATGAGACAAGGATACTTTTTCACTAAATGTGGACGTTTTTTCGATGACAATAAGTGATAAGTAAACTAGGATAACTAACTTAATATGCAAGCAGAGATAAAAATGAAAGCTCAGATCAGTTTATTTCAAAACTTGGATGCCCCTTTACGCCCAAAAATAAATAAAACACACAACATCGTATTTTTGAACATACAAAGTTGAATAACAACCGTAATATTAAACGTAGTAGGTTGATATTTGGAATATATACTTTTTTCTATTATATTTAACTATCCTAAAAAGCGCATTAAAATCGGTCAATAAACACAGGAGATATAAGCTATGCAAAATTGCAACCGTTTCATCGCTCGCCCCTTGGCAGCGCAGCCATTGAAGCTGGCGTACGTAAAAAAGCATGAAGAAAAAGCATTGCTGCCACGCTTCGTGTGACATTTTAATAAAATTGTATTTTAAATAAAGAGTACGGTCGTGCCCGTCCGACTGATCTGCTTCGCCCATTCTGGTTAGACGTTCCTCTGTCAGATAGCCTTATTCTGACACGAAAAACGAATTTTTGCCGTGCCAGATTTATCGTGGGAGCCAGCGAATGTGTTTGTATGTATCTAGGGGGTACGTCTTGGTTTGTTTGTTTATCTAGGCAACTATATGTACATATATCTTATCAATATTGGTCGGAATGCATTGTCATTCCGTCTGCATGTTGCAGGTTATCACGAGAGGTTTATGTAGGTAATGGGGTAAACAGCAACATTTCTACTAACATTTTAAATGTTCTCCAATTATCTTAAAAGTTGATATACTACATTGAACAAACAGTACAAATTGTTCCAATATAAAACATATGTATCAATTTCACCTCACAATGTTATAGTACAGTAGAATCCGGTTATAGCGACATTCAAGGGACCGACGATTTTACGTCGTTATATCCGGCAGACGCACTATCCGAAAGGAGCAAAAAAAAAAATTTTTTTTTATATTATGGATGCCATGTTCTTAATAGGTTTTAAAATAAAACAAATTAATTTTTTAATCAAAACAAAAAATGTAATACAGTAGAATCCGGTTATAGCGACATTCAAGGGACCGACGTCGTTATATCCGGAAGACAAAATCCATGATTTTGTTTCTTTTTCGTATTGAAAAAACACAAAATCCATGATTTTGTTTGCTTCTTTTAGCATTGTTAAAGAAATCCAATTTTCCTCTTTAAAGTTTTTAGACCCTTTACTTTAAAAAAGTAAAAAGGGTCTATTAGTTTAGTGCAAAGAGGAAATGTGTGTAACACCCAGAAGGAGGCGTGGCATACCCCATAAAGTATATATACTCTTGATCAGGACGACAAGACGAGTCGATATAGCCATGTCCGTCTGTCCGTCTGTCTGTCTGTCCGTCTGTCCGTCTGTCTGTCCGTCCGTATGAACGCCTAGATCTCAGCAACTATAAGAGCTAGAGACACCATATTCGGGATTTAGATTCTCCTATTTCGCGAGCAGCACGAGTTTGTTTTAGATTTTGGATACCTTCCCTCCTTCCCCCGCAAACCGCAAAAAGCTACTGCAGCCACAGCTTTAAAGTTATTGCCTTGTAATTTAGTACGTAACTAGCTTATGACATTTTCTATTGACTCTGTGAATTTCGTTCCGATCGGATAAGAAACAGCGAAAATATGGAACGGACAATTTGCCGCACTAGGCAGAGGGGGGGTGGTGTGCCTTGCATACGCGTGAAGGTTAGTGTGCGTGCCTTTGACTGTGTTTGTATGTTCATACATTAGTAGTAGTAGTAAAGTAAAGGGTCTCCTACTGTCGGTTACGTCCGACTGTAGCTTCCGTCCCACTGATCTGCCCCGTCCATATATTTTGTAATTTATTTTTTTTCGGCACGTCGCAATATCCGGTTGAATTGAAATGAAAAATTGAATTGAAATTTAAAAATCTCGTCGTTATAAGCGGTTTGTCGCTAAAAGCGGAGTCGTTATAAGCGGAGGCCGTTTCATATAAGTTTGTATGGGGACCAACCAAACCATCGAGTTTTCGTCGCAATAACCGGACGGACGCTATAAGCGGCGTCGTTATAACCGGATTCTACTGTAGTATTTTTTTGTAAATGTTTATCGATTAATCTGTAAAAAAACCAAACCAAATATAAATATATTTAAATATTTATAATAATATCCAATAAATTATCCTGTTACTCATTTTTTAACAATATATATTATTAAATATAATTGTTGATAATTTTTAATCGATTAAAAATTTGCGATGGGTTCGTGTCTTCACTAATGCGTGCTTCTACTGGGTGGTTTTGGAACTGAATAGGTTTAAACATGAGCTAACATTTAGCCAAGACACAGTGGTCAAACTTGTATAGCGGGTATTTGACAATAGATGGAGCCACTGCCAGAGTTTGCAATTTTAAAGCCGTTCTATTTAAAATGTAAATATTTAAAGATTTTATGCGAATGATATTTATTTAATTTGTATATCAAGTAGTCTCAAAATGTGTAAAATCAAATGTAGTACCTAACAGGTACTAACAGGAAGGAGACGCAACAGACTCCAGAGAATAAATAGTATATTTATTCTCGATCGCGATGACGAACTGAATCGATTAAGCCCTGTGCGTCTATAACTATACAAGCTAGAGCAAACATTTTTGGAATATAGATAGATGTATACCATACAAAGATCACGTTAATTTCCAATATTGGATGAGACACCCCCTTTAATCGATAAAAACTTATCGAAAATAGAAAATTGTTTTTCAGAATATATGTATGTATTAGAGACCTGCATGAATGTAATTATTTCAAGCTCCATAGTACTGTACAGTAGTATACCATGTATACTCTCTACTGTTCTATTTAATACAGAAGTTATTTGAAAAACAATGTAGAAGAAGCATTGCTGCTGTGCCTCGGATGATATTTAAAATGGATGATATGAATAATTTCAAATTACACTGAAAATATAGGGTACAGGGTATTTTACAGTCGGTCAATCGGATGCCAATCGGAAAGTCTGCAAGTTCGCATTTACACGATGAAGTTGTTGCATGATTTTTTTTCGTTTCCGTTTTGAAAGAACTTTGGAAGTTTATTGGATCCGTTTTCAAAAGCTTAACAGAATTTCAAAACAGAAAACCGATATGCAATATGATTACGAACCTACAAAATGGTATTACTAGAAGCATAGGGCTTTAAGGCAAAACCCAATTTGTGGAACAAAAAAAATTGGGGCACATTGTTGTTTTTGCTCGACCTTGAACGGTGGATGTCAAAACGTAGCGAAGCGAAACATGCACGTGTTTTTGCATTGACAAGTATCTCTATGTCTGTATCTGTATCTGAGTATCTGTATCTGTAGCTGAGTATCTGTAAATGTATCTGTATCTGTGTGTCTTGCATTGTTGTGGCTAAATAACGGCTACAAGTGCCAAATGTTTGCTCACAATGCAAAACGCAAAAAAAAAATAAATAAAAAAATGAAACAAACGAAGTAACAACAGAAATCAGAAAATCAAAAATTAGGTGAAATGGTGAATGAACTTGCTCGCCTTTTGTTTTACTCGAAGCTCAACTTGAAGTTGTTGTTGTTGTTGCCACTGACGCAGACGCAGACGTCGACGTCGACGTCGACGCCTAAGTAACAAGCAGCAAGTGGCATAAATGGACCAGTCAAACCACTTGGCCAGCCCCGCCAAAACAGATACATATAGTATATAGTAATATATATATATATATATATATAACTGCACAGCAAAATCAGCTGAGTAGCGAAAAGCAATAAGCGAAAAAGTAATAAACAAAATAAAAATAAAAAATAAAACGGCGTCTTAAGAGTTTTGCTAAATAACGAACATGATTTCCATTCACATTTATGTAGTTATAATAATAATAATATAGTATATAAAAGTGTTATGCTTGCACATACTCCTTAAAAGACAACAATGAAATAAACGCACATTATTTCACTTAATGTAATTAATTAATTAATTTACTTTGAATTAAAATCTTTATACAGTAGAATCCGGTTATAGCGACATTCAAGGGACCGACGATTTTACGTCGTTATATCCGGCAGACGCACTATCCGAAAGGAGCAAAAAAAAAATTTTTTTTTATATTATGGATGCCATGTTCGTAATAGGTTTTAAAATAAAACAAATTTATTTTTTAATCAAAACAAAAAATGTAATACAGTAGAATCCGGTTATAGCGACTTTTAAGGGACCGACGATTTTACCTCGTTATATCCGGAAGACAAAATCCACGATTTTGTTTCTTTTTCGTATTGAAAAAACACAAAATCCATGATTTTGTTTGCTTCTTTTAGCATTGTTAAAGAAATCAAATTTTCCTCTTTAAAGTTTTTTTTTTGTGTTCGGAACGTCGCAATATCCGGTTGAATTGTGAAAAATCTCGTCGGTATAAGCGGTTTGACGCTAAAAGCGGAGACGTTCTAAGCGGAGGCCGTTTCATATAAGTTTGTATGGGGACCAACCAAGCCATCGAGTTTTCGTCGCAATAACCGGACGGACGCTAAAAGCGCCGTCGTTATAACCGGATTCTACTGTATGTTAAATTTAAATGCATTTAGTGTTTTTATGCGATTATTATATTTTTCTTGATCTGTTCTATAATTAATTTTTTTAATGCAATCAATTAAATAAAATATGGTTCTTGATAAATAATTAAAATACTATTACTGTTAAATAACCAAAAAATATAAATAAATAATATTTATTTAAATTGATGGCAATAAACATTTTTATAATACAAACATTAATTAAATAATGAACATTAAAAATAATCATAAATAATACATTTTTGTTTACAGATTATGTAAAATAAAATAAAGCTCAAAATGATTAAGAATACTTCGCTAAGCTACACACTTTATTTCGTCTCTCTCTCTCTCCTTCTTTCTCTCTCTCTCTCCTTCTTTCTCTCTCTCTCTCCTTCTTTCTCTCTCTCTCTCTCCTTATCTCTCTCTCTCTCTCTCTCTCTCTCTTGCTTCCTTCCTTCGCATTTTGCTCATTAATCGTGTTTGTTAGGGATTTACAGATGATGACAAATAGTTTTGCTCTTTCTTTTCTCCCTTTTCTCTGTTTTGTCGCTTTTAATAGTGTCGAACGGAAGTCTTTGTGTGCTTTTAATGAGACAATCAAATTAAAGGTGAAGAAACAGCTGACGCGGTTTGAGAGCCACTGTACAAAAGCGTGCTCCTAAAGTAATGTGAGATAGAGTATGATCAATAAATGTGCAATTTTTCCGGTTGCATTTTAATTATATGGCAAAAGGTTTGCAGTTTTTTTTTTTTATTTTTTTTTTAATTTAATTGCACTTAACTTAAAACTCGCGAATGCACATATGGTTGGATGGATAGTTGCATGAATTATTGGATGGCTAGTTGGTTGGATACTCCATATATTAGTTTTTTGGCACTTCTTTAAAGTACGTGGTTTAGCAATAACAAATTTAATAAATGCTTGAATTTTTTTTATAAATATATTCTTGCATGTTTGAATACATTTGTGTAAGCTGTTCCTTTGTTATTATATTCTGTTACCTTAGCATGGCTAAAACTGGGGTATTATAAATTTGTGTATGAGACAGAAAGAGGCGTGGCAGAACTCTTGAATTTAGAATATAGGTTGCTGTATATCATACGCAGTTTTTATTTATTGAAGGTATCGCATGTCACGTCCCCTTTAGGCTTCAATCGATAAAAACCGAATAAAAAGGGTTATATTGAACATAGATGATTGTTATTTGGAGTATATACGCTCTTCTAATATAGTTGCCTACAACGAAAAGCGCTTTGAAATCTGTTCATAAAACCCGAAGTTATTAAAGAACTAATATGTGAAACTTTGCCTTTCGGGCTCTACGGGTATTTTACAGTCGGTTTATTTTTATGTATAATATGTTTTTTAATATGTTGCCACTGTCGGCAAAATCAAATATAAATTATGGGCTAAATTTTGACTGTCGGTAACGTCCTACTGCAGGTAGTTGTTGCTGCTGCTGCTGCTGCTGCTGCTGTTGCTGCTGCTGTTGCTGCTGCTGTTTGCCGTTGTGTGCGCTTATTTGCGTTACGCTTGACAAACTACGTACATAGATACCGAGCACAACAACAATAATATTCATGGTGAATTCATTGTTCTTCTGCTTGTGTGTGTGTGTGTGTGTGTGTGTGTGTGTGTGTGTGTGTGTGTGTGGGTTCAGTCCACTTCCAATCCAGACGCCAGTTTGAGAATCAATGTTCACGTAATGCTACAGTTTGACAAGCATTGCCACTGCAGCAGTCTCACACACTAACACACACATATACGTGTGTGTATATGTAAGCTGTTCCGGGACATGCAGGCTATTGCCTGACTCTACGCTCTCTCAGTGCACTTTGTTTGGCTCTCTCTCTCTCGATCGGGCGTGCTCTCTGGGCCAGTGTTGGCAGCTTAGCTTTTTACATAAATGGAATAAACTGGCCTATTTAAGAGTTACAAATTTACTTACATCATTATTATCTACAGATTTTGTAAATTGAAGCAATTAAATTATATTAATAGAGCTATGATGCATCAAAGTTTTGCTTAGTTAATAAGCAATAAATGCGTTAATGCGTTAATCAACATGAATGTATGTACATATCGCTTATTTACCAGAAGAGTGTCATAAATTATCATAATAATATAATAATATAAAAATATAATTATATATAATAATATAATATAATAATAATATAATATAATAATATAATAATATAATAAAATAATAATATAATAATATAAAAATATAAAAATATAATAATATAATAATATAATATAATAATATAATAATATAATATTATAAAAATATAATAAAATAATAATATAATAATATAATAATATAAAAATATAAAAATATAAAAATATAAAAATATAATATAATAATATAAAATTCTAAAAAAAAATCTTTGGTTTTTAGAGAATTCATTAACTAGCTAAATTGGCTGTTGGTAACACTGGCGCGTAGTCACTCTCTTTGGCTCTCTCGCTCTCGCTCTGTCGTCGTCGCTGCAGCGCGCTGTCGCTGTCTCTCGCTCGATCTGGCGTTCTCTCTGCGTGCTATTCACCTGTTGCGCTGACGCCGACGCCGACGCCGACGCTGGCGCCGACGCTGGCTGAGCCATCATGACTTCAGTCTTAAATCGACGCTCGAGCGCTGCAGTCGTCGTTGCCTTTGCAGCTCGTACGTACACTGCGGTTATTTTTGTTGTTGTTGTTGCTGTTGTTGTTGTTGTGTTTTTTGTTGACAGTTTGATTTAGTTTTTAGTTGTTCTCATTAATTTGAACACAAGTGCGCGTAATTGTCATTGTTGTTGTCGCTCTGCGATTGTGCTCAACAAAAACAAAAAAAAAAAAGTTACTGCGAATATTGAGATTGTTTGATAATGATGAATACGAATGGGAATGCAGTGCAAATTGTTTCAGTGTACTTTTATCTAAACTCGTTTTGCACTTATCTACACAATTATCGGCAGATTAAACGCGCAGATAAAGCAAATTGTTGCCTCTTTACGCTTGTTTATAAATAATACACCAAGCGAATTATGTATGCATTTTTTTTTATGAAAGAGTCTCCACCCCCTTCACCCCTTCCCCCTCCGCCCATGCATCTTCACGTCTTCTTTTGCCCCTGCATGTTGTTAGCGTGCCTAGCCTCCCATGACGCCAGTTCAGTGCAGCAGGAAATGCCCAAAGAGCCAAAAGCCGAGAGCCGAGAGCCAAGAGCCAAGGTGAGGGAGTTGCAGCAGGTAGGGACAGACCAGGGATACGGGGTACGGGGTACGGGGTACGGGGTACGCGGGGTTGCCACCTAAAAGGAAGAATTTCAAGTGCGCTGCTTGTCACAGGTTCTCCGGCATTATGATTATTATTTCTTTATACCTTGCTTCAATGGCTGCTTGTTGTTGTTCTTTCGTTAACCTGTTGGCAGAGGATCATAAAAAGTCACACACACACACACAAGCACACACACTCATAGATACACACACACACACAGACATAGACACACCTCATACCCATGCAACCAATGCACTTTGCCTGCGATTTTAATCAATTTATTTGGGTCTCGGAGCATGTTTTGAACAGAAGTTCTTGTTCTTGTCGTTGGCCTTGAGTATTTATTCTCCCCTGTGACCCACTGTGCGGCTGGGCCAGCTAACAAAGCTCCACTGTGCTAGCCAAAACCAGCAAAAAAGTGCAGATCAGTCGGAGGGAAAGTCGAACGTAAACGACAGTGGGAGGCCCTGTACTAAGTGTTTCAATAATCATCATTGTCTGTTGCATATCTTCACTGTTTCTTATCCGATCCGATGTACATGCCAAATAACAAGTCTGTAATTAGACCCTTTACTTTAAAAAAGTAAAAAGGGTCTATTAACTTAGTGCAACGAGGAAATGTGTGTAACACCCAAAAGGAGGCGTGGCAGACCCCATAAAGTATATATATTCTTGATCAGGACGACAAGCCGAGTCGATATAGGCATGTCCGTCCGTCCGTCTGTCTGTCCGTCCGTATGAACACCTAGATCTCAGCAACTATAAGAGCTAGAGACACCATATTCGGGATTAAAATTCTCCTATTTCGCGAGCAGCACGAGTTTGTTTTAGATTTTAGATACCTCCCCCCCTTCCCCCGCAAACCGCAAAAAGCTGCTGTAGCCACAGTTTTAAAGCTATTGATTTGTAATTTGGGATTTAACTAGTTTATGACATGCTCTATCGACGCTGTGAATTTTGTTTCGATCAGATAAGAAACAGCGAACATATGTCACAGACAATTTGCCGCACTAGGCAGAGGGGGGATGGTGTACCTTGCATACGCGAGTAGCTTAGAGTGTGTGCGTCTGATTGTGTACATATGTACACAATGTACATATGTACATATACTCAAAGTAAAGGGTCTCCTACGGTCGGTTACGTCCGACTGTAGCCTCCGTCCCACTGATCTGCCCCGTCCCTATATTTTTAAAATTGTGGCTGCTGTGGTTTCTAGGGGTTAGCGGGGAAATGGGAATGAATGAAAGACTAAATTTATTTTAATATAATTAAAATTTACTATTCATTATCTAGCATATAATTCTCTTCAATTGTAATACCCATAGGAATTTTTATAGTATGTATAAGCAAAGTGCTATTTTAAGACGCCAATTATGTTTATTTTTCGGTTTGCTTTGACTGTTCTAGGCGGGCATAATCTAATCGTTGGCTGTGCGGGTCCTTCGCAGATAAAATAACAAATTGAAGTTGATAAAATATTTGTGGCTTATGTCACAGGTATTTTGAGCAGTGTACGAGCTCTTTCGCAAGTCAATGAAATTAACAAAACATCGTTAAGCTCTTGAGATTGCGCACAAAGAACACAAACAAGTGCGTGCCAAAGTTATACGTGAATAACAATAATTAACGCACATTAGTTTAAATTAATTATTTCCATTTGCATCGAGATCAAAACTAAGATTTTACACGATTTACCCGTACTTATTGCAAATGATTTACGACTTGACTTCTTTGTGCGTTTAATGCAAGTTCATTTACCTTGCTATCTTTCAAAATGGATTAAAGCGGATGAATAACTGAAATGTTTTTGATTAATACGTTGCCAATATTCAGTTTTTATCAGGGAACGTCCACAATAGTTATGTTTAGAGTTTAAGAAAATGAAGTCCAAAAAAGCCTCCGGGAAGAGTGAAAAAAATAAACGTAAATTTTTTCAAAAAATTCTTTTCAATTCCTAAATATATTTAAATTAAACCAGGGAAGAACCGAACCGCAAGCTTAAACAATAAAGCTCTTAAAGCTTGTTTTGCTCTAGATATCGTAGACAAATCGGAATATAAAAGTCGATAATTTCGATAGGCGTACCGCCTAGGAGAACTTATATACCAAAAATTGTGCTTCCATCTCTTATAGCTAGCGAGATCTATGTGGCTACTTTGGTTTTTAGCGGTTAGTGAAGGCTATCAAAAATCTAAAACTAACTGGATCAGCGTGCAGTATTAGAGATTATACATTCCAAAAATGATGTCTTTAGCTCTTATAGTTTCCAAGATCATATATATGTTTTTCATACGGATAGAATGACATGGCTATATAGACTGAGCTTCTGATGCAGTATACAGTAGAATCCGGTTATAACGACGCCGCTTATAGCGTCTGTTCGGTTATTGCGTCGAAAACTCGATGACTTGGTTGGTCCCCATACAAACCTATATGAAACGGCCTCCGCTTAGAACATCTCCGCCTTTAGCGTCAAACCGCTTATACCGACGAGATTTTTCACAATTCAACCGGATATTGCGACGTGCCGAACAAAAAAAAAATTTTAAAGAGGAAAAATTGATTTCTTTAACAATGCTAAAAGAAGCAAACAAAATCATGGATTTTGAGTTTTTTCAATACGAAAAAGAAACAAAATCATGGACTTTGTCTTCCGGATATAACGACGTAAAATCGTCTGTCCCTTGAATGTCGCTATATCCGGATTCTACTGTATATATATTTTGTGGGTTCTATCACGCCCGTTTTTATTTGCACTAACTTAATAGACTATTTTGCATTTTTTTGAAGCACAAACCGTCTGGGAACTTTTTTTTTATTTATCTATTACTGGAGAAATTTCTAATGCCACAAGTACTAAAGACCTTTAATTTAGAGCATTATATAATATATAAAAGTAGACTTAAATTAAACTTAGATTATAAAGCTTGAAAACAATTTTAAATTATAGTTTTAATTCTGTTGATATTTAATTAATTATTTCAATTCCGCAGTTTCGCAAAATTAAATAATTTTGTTTTTGGATCGAGAATTTGTTGAATCACCGATGCTTTGACACTGGACATTCTTGGTACAAGCACGAAAGCCGTCGATGTTTCTCTCAGTGCATAGGTTATTAGACACACACTCTTGCCATGTGCCACGATGTCAGTGTGTGTGTGTGTGTGTGTGTGTGTGTGTGTTGCCAATTGTGTAAAAGGGCGCTCATTTGTGAGCTTTTAGTTGCGTTAGTTATGATTACTCAGCTGGTGTTGTTGGTGTTGTTGTTGTTGTTGTTGTTGTTGGTGTTGTTGTCGTTTCACTTTCGAGGGAAACACAGCATCTGTGTTTATAATTGGCAGCTGCTTGCTGTTTGCTGGCTTTTTATGCGGCAATTACGCCAAAGTCTCTCATTTAAATCAATTAAATGTGTGTTACTCAATCGGCAGCGGGGTTCAATCAACTTTTTGGGCCTCCAAATAGTACCGAACCTGCTTTTGCTTCAATCGCAATTACGGCTAGTGTGTGCAAGCCACTGTTGCCAAATACGCTTTTTTCCCACCAGAAAATTTATTTGGGAATTATAGCTTTTTTTTCTTCAAAAAATCATTTAGGATTTTTGTTAGCTCTTTTTTACATTTTTTTTTAAATTTATATTGAAATAGGAACAGTTTATTATGTTTCAGATTATATTTTACTTTTAATTTAATTTTATTTTATTTAGTTTTATATTTTTTTTGTTAATTTGTATTTTCAATTTGCTGTGACGACTTAAATTAGTTGACATTAAATACATAAAATAGAATAAAATAAATAAAAACATTTATTTTGATCGATATTTACCATATTTGTAGTTAACTTTCTTTTGGTGTTTTTGCCGCCAATAACAGATATTTCTTCTTTGAACAAAATTGGCATCACTGTTGTAATCGCTCTTATTGTTGTTGCTGCTGCCGAATTTTTCTTCTCTATATGTGCTGTATTTTTCACTCTTTACTTTTTTATTTTGTGGTATTTTTTGTTGTGTTTGTTTTGTTTTTTGTTTTTTGTTTTGCTATTGCCGCAACTCCAAGTGCACTTTATGAGACTTTACTTAAAATACGACAAAGAAAGTTGTGCGCAATATATGTATATCTGTATGTGACTGGTTTTTCCTAGTTTTTCCTAGTTTTCCATTTATAGCCAAAGCAATTAATAAGCCAAGAAGTACACGTTTGGAGCAACATTTTCTCTGGGCATCGGCATGTTGATAACTGATAAGAATTATCGGATATTGATTAACTGCTGCATGTTTCAGTATTCTCTGCTCTTATGATTGTGCAAGACAAATTTTTGGACGGTGAGCTCAGCTATATATCGCTATATATGTCCAGATACCCAGATATTGAGCAACAAATTTGGTATTTTGGTTCTCTAATATCGTAATCAGATCAAGTGTGTTTTATTATTTGATTCAGCTACGAAGACAAAGGTTTGTGATTCGACATCCAGTTTATTTATACATACCTAGTATTTATTATTATTATTATTATTATTGGGAACTAGTGTACTGCGACCTGAAAGATCTATTGTACTTCCTGCTGAGCCTAAAGCACGTCCATTAATCCAATGTCCCGAATGAAATCGAGTAACTTCATCGGACTAAGAACTACTATCTCCCTTCCTGACATTATGTGCTTGCCTAGGTTAAGGTGCCTTTTGCGTGCTAGTATTTTGTTTGCCTAGAAATTAAGTGTGATTAACACTTATTGTATAAGTAAGGAATATTGTTTTAAATCCCATTAAAAAATAATTCAATTGCAACGTATGAGGCAGAAATGCATCAGAAATGCACCACCACGCAAATGGACAATTGTCTGGCTCTAAACTAGATTGAAACCTAATTAATTAGGTCTGTTTCTTAACGATTTCTTGAGCCTGAAGTTGGAGGAAACTTAGTTCAATTATCGATTCAATGAAGTCTATCATTACCAATACACACACTCACTAATGACTCTCCTAACTAGCCACATTTAAGCAGAACTTCATTGATCGATTTTTGCCGTTAGCGAAACTTGTTTAGTCATCATCGGATTTAGTGGCAACACAGCAACAACTTTATATATAGTATGTAGTTCATCATACTGATCTTTTTCTCTCAGTGTCTTTTCCGCTGTTTCTCTCCGTTTGTTTCTCTTTGGTGCGAGCCATAATTTCCCATATGCCACTCACCTTGTAAGGCAATTAAGTGCACTTTCATGGGAAGAAAAACAGAGCAAAAGTTGATGAGCCGCTAAAGGTAGTTGCCCCCTAGCCCCTAGCCCCCTTCCCCACTCTACTCCACTCCCACACCGCACTCCTCCGGGTCGTATGGGAACTAACCCTAGCTGACTTTATTTTACAGTCTGATTGCAGTTGCAATTCTTGTGACGAGTGCTCTATTTGCAAAATTTTCACCATGCAAGCGAACTTTGAAATTAATAAATATGGTAACATTAAGAACGGAAAAGGTCGGTCGGGTGGAAGGTTACAGTCGGACGTAACACACAATAGGAGAGCCTGTACTCGCTGCCTTAAGCAAATCTCTGTTGCATATCTTTGCTGTTTCTTATCCGATCGTAATACAATTTAGACTATCGATGAATCGTACGTGCCAAAGTACAAGTAGCGGTTAGCAAGGAAACGATAGGAGGTATCAAAATTATAAAACAAACGTTATATGCTTACTGCATAGGAGAACCTAAATACCTAATATGAGCTCTCTAGCTCTTATAGTTTCTGCGATGTAACTGATAATACGTCTAAAAAATGTAAAATGCTTCACTTTGTTTTGAACAATTCCCCGTTACAAATTCTTGAAAGTATTGCGATTAAGCAAGCTATATGCGTCATAGGTTGTTGGCCATAACTTAAAGTGATGTCTTTATGAATAATAGACATGGCACTGACTAAACTTGAGAATCACTCACCCACACCCACACCCATTGAACAATGTTAATTGATAACAGATAACAGATAACAGACAATGGGGTGAACAGTTGACATTCGCCAATAAAAACCATGGTTATCAATCATTTCAAATGTTTCACACGTCATTAGCGCACTTTTTGTTTTATTGCCCATTTATTTACGATGATAAGTTTCGGATCATGCGACCCAAATTGTTTCCTATGGAATTGGGTAACTCCCATTGCTAATCTAAGTCTCCGTGAGAGAGATAGGCAGAAATGTAAAAAATAAGAAAGTCAAGTTCACATAAACAGACTGGCGGCTCGAGAAAATATCTGCTAATTATTTTGTACACACGTATATATATCGTTAATCATATGCAAATCACTTAGGCACGCAGATAATTCACAGAAAGAGACAACCTGAAAAACCAGGGAAAGAAAGAGAGAAAGAGCGTTGTTACAGGCAGATTGAGTTGTTATGGAGCTCATTATAAAGCCTCAAGAGCAGCGACCCCACAAATGTAAAACACAATTGGCTTTAATAAATGAATCTTCTGCTCATTTCTTGTGATCATTTGAAATTGATAAATAACACAGGATCTCAGGATCAAATATATTTACAGTTGTATTCCGATAATCGCACACATTTGTATATCATATAAAATATATATAATTGTTGTGATAAAAAATTTGGTGACAAACAACTTTTAGATTTCAAACTTTGCAATTGCGTATCAGTTTATTTTATTTAAACTTCGCAAATAGCAATTTTCCTTTATGCATTTTCACGCTACATTTCACATTTTGCTTTAAATGAATGATGTTATGGGCAAATGTCGAACAAAATAATAATGACAGATCTATAATTGTTGCTTATTTTGCATGAATTTTGTCAATTTAAATAAAAGACGCAAATAAATCAGCTCTTTGAAAACATCCAAATTGGATGGGAAAAATTATAGGGACGGGGCAGATCAGTGGGACGGAGGCTACAGTCGGACGTAACCGACCGTAGAAGACCCTTTACTTTGATTATATGTACATACAAACACAATCAGACGCACACACTCTAAGCTACCCGAGTATGCAAGGCACACCACCCCCCCTCTGCCTAGTGCGGCAAATTGTCCGTTTTATATTTTCGCTGTTTCTTATCCGATCGAAACGAAATTCACAGGGTCAATAGAGAATGTCATAAGCTAGTTACGTACCAAATTACAAGTCAACAACTTTAAAGCTGTGGCTGCAGTAGCTTTTTGCGGTTTGCGAGGGAAGGGGGGAAGGTATCCAAAATCTAAAACAAACTCGTGCTGCTCGCGAAATAGGAGAATCTAAATCCCGAATATGGTGTGTCTAGCTCTTATAGTTGCTGAGATCTAGGTGTTCATACGGACGGACAGACGGACAGACAGACAGACGGACATGGCTATATCGACTCGACTTGTCGTCCTGATCAAGAATATATATACTTTGTGGGGTCTGCCACGCCTCCTTCTGGGTGTTACACACATTTCCTCTTTGCACTAAACTAATAGACCCTTTTATTTTTTTAAAATACAGGGTCTAAAAAGCATTCTGCTAGGCCTATTACTTATCAACCCACCCTCGTATCAAGCTTGTTTGTACTTGCAATGTTTACCCTTTTCTTTTGATCACGTCGAAATTTCGAGTGGGCAAATAAATCGCTCTCATCTTTCTCAGTTTGCCAAGTTGCGAGAAATGTATGCCTCAGTGCGTCGACTTCTTCTATTGTTATTGCTGAAGTTGTAGTCTCCATCGCTGCTACTCCCGCTGTTAATGTGGCCTTTATTGCAGGTGTGCACAATCAATGTGAATTCGTGTGCGAAAGGTGCCCTTCCTTCCACCTGTATGCCCCCCTCGTGCCATGCAGCACACGTATGCACTTATATACTCTATAATATATAATGCTATTTGCATTTGTTATATCTGGGAAATAGTTTATCAACACAATGGCTGAAATAGGTTCATGCTCGTACAGTCCCTAATGAGCTGCGATTAAAATTACTAGCCTTTCTTATAGAGCTAATGATCCGATCTGCATCAGATACAATTGCCTTAGGCTGGCTGAAATTCAAATAGTATTTCATTAAACATTATTTAGCGTTAAAATGCATATCGTGTTTATACTCTGTCAATCGTAAAAATTAAAATGTTTACAAATGAATATTTATACCCTGTGCCCATTAAAAATGGGTAAAAGCAGGGTTATTAACTTTGCGCGAACTTGTGTAATAGGCAGAAGGAGGCGTCGTAGACCCCTATCGATATATCTAATACGAATACCGATATTCGCTCGACATTTAAAACATCGATAGTATTTATATGGACATCGATATTTAACCAGACCTAGTAAAATGAGAATATTATATTAAACACTGGGTTAATTTAAATGTACAGTAGAATCCGGTTATAGCGACATTCAAGGGACCGACGATTTTACGTCGTTATATCCGGAAGACAAAATCCATGATTTTGTTTCTTTTTCGTATTGAAAAAACACAAAATCCATGATTTTGTTTGCTTCTTTTAGCATTGTTAAAGAAATCAAATTTTCCTCTTTAAAGTTTTTTTTTTGTTCGGCACGTCGCAATATCCGGTTGAATTGTGAAAAATCTCGTCGGTATAAGCGGTTTGACGCTAAAAGCGGAGACGTTCTAAGCGGAGGCCGTTTCATATAAGTTTGTATGGGGACCAACCAAGCCACCGAGTTTTCGACGCAATAACCGGACGGACGCTATAAGCGGCGTCGTTATAACCGGATTCTACTGTATTTAGCAGTGGCAGTTATCAAATAATAGTTATCGCCAGAGAGTTGTGATTTTAGCTATTGATTGACTGATTGACCGATTGATACTCCCAGTATGTTAACTGCATAGATAAGGCCCACAATTGCATCATTGATAAGGACAAAGCGCGTGTGCCAACAACAATGACAACAACAGATAATAAATAAATGACTAATTGTGATAATGATAACCGTATTAATATAATAAATATTGTGCATGTGTGTGTGTGTGTTAAGGCTCCTGAAACGGTGCAATGTTCCTGCGACAGTGCAATGAGCAGACATTCGATGACTGTTCCCAAATGCTGTGTGTAACAATGTTAACTAACACTAAGTAATACTACTAATTCGAATTAACAACGAGGTGGCACTTACCCAACGAAAGTGCCGCTAACCAAACCAAAGAGGGAGGGACGGAGAATGTTTGACGTGCCGCCCAAGTGTCCAGCACTGGCGAACAAATTGAGCGGCCTCTTTGGCTGGCGCCACACCTACAAGGTGGCCGCCAAGCACGATGGCATACCACAGGGCACCCTCCACAAATCCTACTCCCTGACGCTGCCCAAGCGCCCGCCATCGCCCAGCTATACCTGCGTACAGGTAAACTCAGAGCAAACCCCGAAACCAAACCCAAAACCCAAATTTAATCTTAGCTATTAACCTTAACGAATAGGACAGATCTGTTTAGTATTATATTATATATCGTACTATTTTTTTTCTAAAGAATTCTCAAAAGTCCCCTTTTCGGACAAAATGCGTCTTAAACCCAGTACCTATTAAAAATCTGTGAAAACAGTATTAATAGCTTTGTGCAAATGACCCCATAAAGTATATACATATATATTCTTGATCAGGGCGGCGAACTGATTCAATTCATGCCCGTCTATCTATCCGTCTGATTGGATAAAAGCGTAGATTTTGGAAACTACTAAAGCTAGAGCAACCATTTCCAGAATGTAGGTGGATGCATACCATACGCAAATTAAGATTATCTCAAATATTGGCTGCCTCGCCCCTTTTACGCCATAATCGATAAAAACAAATTCAAAACCCAATAAGAAGCATAATTTCATTTAGCTTAGCTCTCCTGAAAAGCGCATTGAAATCCATGAATAAACACAGAAGGTATTAAGCAACCAATATTGCTCTAAAAGCGTGGTTATTGAAGCTTGTAACAGACAAAAAGTAAGAAGAAGCAGTGCTTTATAACTCATAAATTAGGAGTTATACTGAAGGTCACCACTTAAGACCGATGTTTCGGGTCGCAATCGCAATGTTATGCTGTTTTTGGACAAACTTTTAGTATACCATTATAAGTTTAGTAGCTAATGTCAACGAAATAATTCATTTATTTGGATATATATAATTTATTTTAACAAAAATAAAAGATGAGAATAAATAAAGTTCAGACATTTGTTGTGATAGTGAGCAATATATAGTAAGAGAAACAAAAGAGGGAGAGAAAGAAGGAGAGAGAGTAAGAGGCAAGGAATATGAGACAGAGAGGAAGAGACAGAGTGTAAGAGACAGAGGGTTGGAAACAGAGAGTAAGAGACAGAGAGTTCATGACAGAGAGTTAGAGACAGAGAGTTCATGACAGAGAGTTAGAGACAGAGAGCAAGAGACAGACACTAAGAGACAGAGAGTAAGACACAGAGAGCAAGAGACAGAGAGCAAGAGACAGAGAGTAATACACAGAGGGTTAGAGACAGAAAGCACGAGACAGAGAGTAAATGACAGAAAGCAAGAGACAGAGAGTTCATGACAGAGAGTTAGAGACAGAGAGCAAGGGACAGAGACTAAGAGACAGAGAGTAAGAGACAGAGACAGAGAGCAAGAGACAGAGGGTTAGAGACAGTGAGTAAGAGAAGGAGGATTAGAGACAGAGAGTAATCGACAGAGAGTAAGAGACGGAGGGTTAGAGACAGAGAGAGGGAGTGAGATAGCGAGAGAGAGAAAGAGAGAGAGAGAGAGAGAGAGAATACTGAATGCTAGAAAACAACCTGCCAAATTGTTGCGCCAAGCCGAGGTTTCAGGTGCCCAGTTCAGGGAGCGCAGAGCACGCTCTGTTGCCTCCATGACTGGTTTGAAGCCGTAATGCAATTGTTGCTATTACGCCTGTTGTTGTTGGACAGTTTTCGGCATTTGGCATTTGTTGTGTGCTGGAATTCAATGGAATGCCAAGCGAAATGACAGCGATGCCTTTGTTTGACTTTTTTTATATATATATATATATGTATATATTTTCATTTTAAGTGCAGTTGTTATTGTTGTTGGCTTTTTGTTTTATTTTTGCGTTTGTATTTGAGAAGCTAGAGGTCGACTTATCGACTCACTTGTAACACTCTTGATGATATTCTCATAGAGTTTCTAGCTCAGAGTATCTAAATCTACAGCTATAACTCCACACCTGGCAAGTTGGGTAATTTTTTTTTGGGGCCCGGAAGCATGTTTACACATGTGCGAGTTGCAAAAGTCTCAGGCAACGTTGCCAACTTAATTATTTCATACAAGCGGTACGGATTTGGCTGGGAATCTGGAGGGTTATATCACTTTAAACATGATATCTACTGACCATATTATGGCATTTATGAATCATTTACAATTCAGGGCTGCCAACTAGTATTTTCAAAAGATTCGTTAGTTGGAAAATATCGCTCGAAATATGTAAAATTATATACCATACAAAAAAATTTAAACCTATTTATATTAAGTTTTAATAAAAGTAAAAAACAATTTTATTGGGTATTATTTTTAAAAACAGTGGGGGCGTGCCACCAAATATTAGATATCAACAATATTTTTGAGGGTAATATTTTCTTTAATAGGTAATGCAATAAAAATGTAAACCAATGTATTATATTAAATACAAAGTAAATTAAATTAAGTTGGTCTAGTAAGCAGAAGGAAAGCATTCCCAAAATTTCTTAAAACTCTATTCTAGGTTAAACAACATTTGCGCAAATTTGTATAGCTTTAGTTTTAGAATTAAAGCCGCTATTATTTACTTCTGTTCCGGCTGGCAATCGATTAATTAAGATCAACAATTGTTTCAATAATAATATCGCTCAATAAGTTGAAGAGTATCATATCTCAAATCTCATAAAGGTTGAATAAATTTCGGAGTATCGGTTCTGAACCGGTTGAACTATGATGAACTTTGAAATTGCATATTTTCGAATTTTGAACTAACTTTTGCATCTGGTTTGCTCTTGTTGTTGCAGGAAGCGGGCTCCTGGGTGGTCGTGCATCATCTGCAGACACAATCCGGCATTTTGGATCCCGACGACTGTGTGCGTGACGTGGCCGATGATCGGGAACAGATATTGGCACATTTCGAGGACTCCGGTCCGGATCCGGGCGTGCCGCAGGGCGGTGGCGATGGCGCCTCCGGCAGCTCCTCGGTGGGCACCGGTTCGCCGGACATCTTCCGGGATCCCACAAACACGGAGGCGCCCACACGCGATCTGTCCACGCCGCACATCGAGGTGACGAGCACAACGTCGGGTCCGATGGCCGGCCTGGGCGTCGGTCTAATGGTGCGACGCAGCAGCGATCCCAATTTGTTGAGCTCGCTGAAGGCGGAGGGCGGCAACAAGCGTTGGTCAGCGGCGGCGCCGCATTATGCTGCCGGAGATTCGCCGGAGCGCCTGCTGCTGGACAAGGCCGGCGGCCAGCTGTCGCCGCAGTGGGAGGAGGAGGACGACACAGCGTTGCAGCTGAAGGAACAGTTGCTGCAACAGCAGCAGCAACAACAGCAGCAGCAGCAACAGCTGCAACATGGCACAACTGCCGCTGGTGGTCATCAGCCGTTCGCACGCTCCGGCCGCCTGTCGATGCAGTTTCTGGGCGATGGCAACGGCTACAAGTGGATGGAGGCAGCCGAGAAGCTGCAGCATCAGCAGCAGAAGCCGCAGCAACAGCAACCAGCCATGGCCACATCGCTGCCAAACAGCGCGTACTCCAGCAAATCTCTGCCACGCGAGAGCAAACGCAAGGAGCCGCTGGGCCAGGCGTACGAGTCCATACGCGAAAAGGACGGCGAAATGCTGCTGATTATCAACGAGTACGGCAGTCCCCTGGGCCTCACCGCCATGCCGGACACGGAGCATGGCGGCGGTCTGATTGTGCAGCACGTGGAGCCGGGCAGTCGGGCGGAGCGCGGACGTTTGCGGCGCGAGGATCGCATACTGGAGATCAACGGCATGAAGCTGATCGGCCTCAGCGAGTCGCATGTCCAGGAGCAACTGCGTCGTGCGCTGGAGAGCTCCGAGCTGCGCGTCCGTGTGCTGCGTGCTGATCAGCATCGTCGTCAACAGCAGCAACAGCAGCAACAGCAGCAGCGACAACGCGACTTCAAGGTGGCCGAAATTGTGGAGGTGGCCACCGTGTCGCCCACACGCAAGCCACATGCCGCCCCCGCGGGCACCTCGCTCCAGGTGGCAAACACACGCAAGCTGGGACGCAAGATTGAGATACTGCTGAAGAAGGGACCCAACGGACTGGGCTTCTCGGTGACCACACGCGACAATCCCGCCGGCGGACATTGCCCCATCTACATCAAGAACATATTGCCGCGCGGCGCCGCCATTGAGGATGGTCGCCTCAAGCCCGGCGATCGTCTGCTCGAGGTCGATGGCACACCCATGACCGGCAAAACCCAGACGGATGTGGTGGCCATCCTACGTGGCATGCCAGCCGGTGCCACAGTGCGCATTGTCGTCTCCCGGCAGCAGCAGGAGCTCACGGAGCTGCCCGTTGGTGTAAGTAGCATGTAGCTCTTAATGGAGATACATATTTGGAAATAGGGATACATATTGGCAGATACAAATCCCATATCATGAATGTTTTAGAGTTTTTATACCTTCGTGCTTTACGCTAAAATTAAATCAAGTACCTAGA
This sequence comes from Hypselothyrea guttata, assembly GCA_035045125.1. NCBI lineage: Eukaryota > Metazoa > Arthropoda > Insecta > Diptera > Drosophilidae > Hypselothyrea > Hypselothyrea guttata. Next base: position 278,215 of record JAWNNJ010002263.1, read on the forward strand.
CTATTAGATTTTACATCGATTCTCCATAACTAATGCAAATTGCATTGGGAAACAGCGTAGATATGTAAAATACAATTTGTTCGACAGTGTGTGTATTATTGAAGCACAAAGTATAGGGTCTCCTACTGTCGGATACGTCAAACCGTAGCCTTCCGTCTGACCGATCTGATCCGTCTGTCCTAAAACAAACTGATTTAGTTGACTTATTGATAGCTTTGAAGTTCGAATATTTGGTGTTGTGGTGAAGGTCTTCTTGAAAGCATTGCAGAATGTCCATTGTTTATTCCCAGCTCAAATTGTATGCAAATAACCTGCGTGTGATGCTTTCAACTACCACAGAGCTTCTCACGTTTAATACTTTTAAAGGCAAAGTTTCTGATGATTGAATATTATTGGCAGATATCTGAACTATGAAAATTGGAAGTAGAATCAATCTTCTCTTTCATTATACTACTTTCATTTGTAATCTAATAAAATATAATTAATCTCCTATGCCTTGCAGCCCGAGCCTGTGGAGAAGAGCGCAGCTGTCGCAGCAGAGCCGGTTCCATCAGCGGTTGCCCCCAGCAGTTCGACTGGCAGCTCATCGGTCTCCGCTTCCGTTCCGGTGCAAAAATCAAACAGCGCCCGCTCGCTATTCCAGCAGGCGCAGCTCAACGAATCTCAGCATTTTATTGATGCCGGCAGCGAATCAGCAGCATCGAACGTAAGTGCAGCGCCCCCTGTCGAATATCAATCTGAACTAACCTTGGCTTCACCTTGCCCCCTACAGGACAGCCTGCCCCCGAGCAGCAGCAACAATTGGCAATCGCGGGAGGAGCTGACCCTGCATATACCTGTGCACGACACTGAGAAGGCTGGCCTGGGCGTCAGTGTCAAGGGCAAGACGTGCTCCAATTTGAATGCGTCCAGCGGCAGCGTTGGCAGCGCTGCCAGCCTCAAACATGATGGCGATCTGGGCATATTCGTGAAGAATGTCATACATGGCGGGGCGGCGTCGCGGGATGGGCGCCTGCGCATGAACGATCAGCTGCTGAGCGTCAATGGTGTATCGCTGCGTGGCCAGAACAACGCCGAGGCCATGGAGACGTTGCGTCGTGCCATGGTCAACAATCCCGGCAAACATCCGGGCACCATCACGCTCCTGGTCGGACGCAAAATACTGCGCTCGGCCAGCTCCAGCGACATACTGGAGCACAGCCATAGCCATAGTAACAGCAGCATCAGCAACGGCAGCAATCTTAACAGCAATAACAACAACAACAACAACAACAGCAGCTCCAATGCCAGCGACAACTCTGGTGCGACCGTCATCTACCTGAGTCCGGAGAAGCGCGAACCGAGAAGTGGAACCAATGGACCTGGCAGCGCCGGCAGCGATATGAATAGGTGCGTTACAGCAATTAGGATAAGATAACATTCGTATTTCAAGCGTTCAAAGCGTTTCATATCCGAAATCTAATTGATTTAAGTAAGAACATACCTAATTCCTAATACCCTTTACTTTAAAAAAGTAAAAAGGGTCTATTAACTTAGTGCAAAGAGGTAATGGCAGGCAGAAGGAGTCGTCGCAGACCCCACAAAGTATATAAATTCTTAATCAAATCGACAAGCTAAGTCGATATAGCCATGTCCTTCTGTCTATCTGTCTGTCCGTCTGTATGAACGCCTAGATCTCAGCAACTATAAGAGCTAGATACACCATATTCGGGATTTAGGTTCTCCTAATCAGTAAGCAGCACTAGTTTGTTTTAGATTTTGGACACCTTTACCCTTTATTGATTTGTAATTTGGTATGTAACTAGCTTATGATATTCTCTATCGACACGTTATGAACGGATAAGAAACAGTAAAGATATGCCACCGACAATTTGACGTACTAGGCAGAGAGGGGGTGGTGTGCCTTCCATATGCGTGTAGCTTCTTGTGTGTGCCGCTGATTGTTTTTGTAAGTACATATACTCAAAGTAATAATCCTACTGTCGGTTACGTTCGACTGTAGCCTTCCGTCCATCTGATCTGCCCCTTCCATATATATATTTTTTTCTATTCGTTTTTATCAGTTTTTAATTTGCCTAATTCCCTATCACTCTGCGTGTTACAGATGGAGCAATCCCGTTTTGGATCGTCTAACCGGTGGCATTTGCTCCAATAATTCCGTGCAGCTGTCGCAACAGCCGTCGCAATCTCAGTGCCCCACCCAGGCGCAGACCGTGCAGCGCCGCCTGCCCCCGCCGCCCGCACAACTGCGCAACGAGAGCTACTACATGGCCACCAATGACAACTGGTCCCCGACACAGCTCCAGATGCAGCTGCTCAATGGCCACGGCAACACGGCGCTGCTGATTGAGGACGATGCGGAGCCCATGTCACCGTAAGTACAGTACACACAGCTGTGGCTATTGGAGTGATTCATCGTAGTTATGTTCAAGGATTCAGTTGGTGTGTTCAGTTTTTGACGATGGAGCGGTTTAGTGAACGGTTCAGTGGAATGCAGTTCTCTCATAACATTATTCAATTACATTTAAAACAATCGTTTAATAAATTCGATAACCGAAAAGTTATATACGTATTTAGTATGTACATATACGCAATGTACAGATTCTCCTACTGTCGGTTTTGTCCGAATCTAACCTTTTGTCTGACTAATCCGCTTCATCCTTACTGGTGATTCATAAGTTGTTTGACGGTTCTATTGACTCGTCGGCGCTCCTCAGTTACGTTGATATTGCGGTTCTTTTTATACCCTGTGCCCATTTGAAAAATGGGAAAACAGGGTTAATAACTTTGTGCGAATGTATGTAACAGCCAGAAGGAGGCGTGGCAGACCCCACAAAGTATATATATTCTTCATCAGGATGACGAGCTGAGTCGATATAGCCATGTCCGTCTGTCTGTCCGTCTGTCCGTCCGTCCGTCTGTTTGAACGCGTCGATCTCAGCAACTATAAAAGCTAGAAAAGCCGTTTTGGTCATTTCTGAAAGGTGTTTACCATACGCAGAACAAGTTTACTTCAAATCTTGGATGCCACTCCCCTTCCGCCCACAACGAGCATAAAAAGAATTCATTCGCCAATTTAAGAGACACAAATCGAGTTATATAAATTTTGTTTTCAGTTGTTCGTAGGTCTATATCAGGCGCAGATAGGGCTTTTTCAAATTTTGGATGCCACGCCCCTTTTCCGCCCTAATTCATAAAAACTGAATAACAAACGTAATATTGAACATAGAACGTTGTTATTCGGTATATATACTCTCTTCTATTATATTAAACTTTCCTGAGAAGCGCATTAAAATCGATCAATAAACACAGGAGTTATAGGCGAAACAATATTGCAGGCGTTGCACGCTCGCTCACTAGCAGCGCGGCCAATTAAGCGGCACATATAGGAAACGTAGCAGAGAAAGCATTGCTGCTACGCTGCGTATGACAGTTTTATAAAATTTTATAAAAAATATAGGGCACAGGGTATAAGACAGTCGGGCCCGTCCGACTGATCTGCTCCGCCCATTCTGGTTAAGACCTATTATTGTCAATTTCTAAGTCTAATTATTCTAAATATGGATCATTCGATCGCTAACTCAATAAAGAGATATGTATATGCATAATGACCAATCTCCAACCCTTTGCAGGACGTTGCCCGTACGCGGACACGATGGTCAACACTGCAACGCAGGCAGTGCGAACACATCGCAGGCGAGCGCGGCCTTGGGGCAGAGCGGGGTGATGACGGCGCCGGTTGGCGGGAATTTCGATGCCACGTACTCCTCGCAGCTGAGCTTGGAGACGAACAATTCGGGCGTGGAGCATTTCTCACGCGATGCGCTGGGGCGTCGCAGCATCTCGGAGAAGCATCATGCGGCGTTGGATGCGCGCGAGACGGGCACCTATCAGCGTAACAAGAAGCTGCGGGAGGAGCGGGAACGCGAGCGTCGCATACAGTTAACCAAATCGGCGGTCTATGGCGGTTCCATTGAGTCGCTAACGGCACGCATCGCCAGCGCCAATGCCAATGCCAACGCGCAGTTGGCGCCTGGCCACAAGCATGCCAAGACCAATTCGCACATTGAGCAGCGGGAACAGCTGCAGCAACAGTTGCTGGCCGCCGAGGCGGAGGCGCGCGATCAGCTGGGCGATCTGGGGCCATCGCTGGGCATGAAGAAGTCATCGTCGCTGGAGTCTCTGCAGACCATGGTCCAGGAGCTGCAGATGTCCGACGAGCCCCGTTCCCATCACCATGGACTGCGTGCCCCGCGTGGGCGTGGCCGGGAGGACAGTCTGCGTGCCGCTGTTGTCAGCGAACCGGATGCCAACAGTAAGTCACAAATGCGGTCTGTCTTTCCGTCGTAACTCCTTCCGATCAATGTGAATGATCGATGTCAGCTGATGTTTTTCACTATTCGATGTTTCAACTCGATGCATCGCTGCTTTAAAGCCATGCTTCGATTGTTCCTTCGGTTATTGTTTTAATGTTAAATAACTCCAAATTTTATGATATTTAAATTTGGTCCATACATTTGCCAGTCACTCCATTCTTAACATAAATGACAGTAATTTGCAGATCTATCCGTAAAAGGCTGAATTGGCATATCACAGATACAAAATGTCGGGAATTAAGTTTTGAATGTAAAGAAAAGTGGTCCGAATGTTGAAATGGGATAAATCGGTGAATCGATGTATTGTTAAGATTTCTGATCCGCAACTCAGGCGTCTTATCGATGTTTAAATGGGATAAATCGATGTATTATTATGACTTCTAATTTCCAACTCATGCCTCTCATCGATGTTTAAATGGGATAAATCGATGAATCAATGTATTGTTAAGATTTCTGATCCCCAACTCATGCCTCTCATCGATGTTTAAATGGGATAAATCGATGAATCGTTGTATTATTATGATTTCTGATCCCCAACTCAGGCGTCTTATCGATGTTTAAATTGCATATATCGATAAATCGATGTATTATTATGATTTCTGATCCCCAACTCATGCCTCTCATCGATGCATCGATGTTTAAATGGGATAAATCGATGAATAAATGTATTGTTAAGATTTCCGATCCCCAACTCATGCCTCTCATCGATGTTTAAATGGGATAAATCGATGAATCGTTGTATTATTATGATTTCTGATCTCCAACTCATGCCTCTCATCGATGGATCGATGTTTCAATGAGATATATCGATGAATCAATGTATTATTATGATTTCTGATCCCCGACTCATGCCTCTCATCGATGCATCGATGTTTCAATGGGATAAATCGATGAATCAATGTATTGTTAAGATTTCTGATCCCCAACTCAGGCCTCTTATCGATGCATCGATGTTTCAATGGGATATATCGATGAATCGATAGTTTATTATAATTTCTGATCCTGCGTAGCATCGATGTTTAAATTGCATATATCGATAAATCGATGTATTATTAAGATTTCTGATCCCCAACTCATGCCTCTCATCGATGCATCGATGTTTCAATGAGATATATCGATAAATCGATGTATTATTATGATTTCTGAACCCCAACTCATGCCTCTCATCCGTTGATCCATTGCAGAGCCCCGCAAGACATGGCTGCTGGAGGAGGGCGACCACGAGGGCGGCTTTGCCTCGCAGCGCAACGGGCCCTTCCAGAGCTCCCTCAATGACGGCAAGCCGGGCAGCAAATCACGGGCCAAGAAGCCGAGCATACTGCGTGGCATTGGGCACATGTTCCGCTTTGGCAAGAACCGCAAGGATGGCGTGGTGCCCGTGGACACTTATGCCACAGCTGCAACATCATCATCATCATCATCGTCGACAGCAGCTGCACAACATCAACAACAGCAGCAGCAACATCAGCAACATCTGCAGCAGCAACAGCAACATCAACAACAGCAGCAACAACAAATTCCAGCTGCTGCGCTCGCTGCACTGGAACGCAATGGCAAGCCACCCGCCTACCAGCCACCGCCCCCTTTGCCAGCCCCGAATGCAACCGGTGGTGGTGGTGGAGGAGGTGGCGGGGCTGGTGGTGTTGGTGGTGCTGGTGGTGCTGGCGTTAATGGCAACAGTGGCAACAATGCGGCAACGCTTAATGGCGGCATTCATCAAAACGACATTTTTAATCATCGCTATCAGCATTATGCCAACTATGAAGATCTGCATCAGCATCAGATTAGGTGAGAAGCGGCTTCAATCATTCAAATCACCTCAAACACACCACACACACACCACACTTATGCTATATACTTGTATATATATAGGAAGTATATATATAGAACATCTACAATATTAATAATATCAATTATCAGGCATGCACCTTAACATCATTTAACTACCACTTGTAATTTACTTTTCAATTTGAGAAGCTCTCGATTAAATATATATAAAAAGTATATACACATTTAAGCCGATAAATTGAAAAGTAAATTGTATTTTTGGTACAAATATTCAATTAATCCTTATATCAACAACTTTACGTAAAGCGCACTATAAACCATTAACGTCCATATTATATATACCCCAGTAAAATAGCTATATGTGCAACTATTTTCTGTTATTTTTGTTTAAACTATTACGTGAAAAATTTAACTTATATTTTTTCAATATAGGCACTAGGCTGTTAAATTTATAGCAAGTTAAAAATTTTGAATATTTTTTTATTTTACCAACAATTTATTTTATTAAAAAACATTTCCATAGAAAATGGCTATAAGTGCAAAATCAAGATTATTTAGAAAAAATTGTGTAATTATTCTTTATAAATTTAAAAACAAACTTTTATTATTTGTTTATAAAAATATATTAGTTCCCTTATGTTTTTGGCCAAATTCCAGCCATCGGGTACCGAGTTGACCAAGTTTTGGAGGTCGGATATAGGAATTTGTACCCAGTTCGGGAAAATGGCATCATTAATGTGTTTTAAGAACTCAAATTGTGTTCTACCGGTAAAAACTTTTGATTAAACTATGTCTCAAAGGTTTTAAATATGATTAAGGTTTTGATCTATAGCAATTTAATACGTTAAGTAGTAAATTTTGGGTTCCAGGAACGCCCTTCGTGCCGTACCGCACGCATTGAAGCGTTGTCCTGTGAAAATATCCTTTCGTCCGCGATAATGATAAAATTTCATTCTCAGAGAAATCGGTAAGCACTTGCACATTTGTCCGATATCTACCAAAGCATATTGGATGTCTTTTTATGAAGCTGAAATCGGTCCAGATTGTAAGCGCTGCATTGCCTTGGGTGCGTATGGGGTAACTCTGCAGGATACGTCTTTGGTGTCGCCTATCCACCCGATTAATACTTAATTATCCTAAATTTTGTGTTTTTTCATCATAGATGACAAAATTTCCACGTTTGGTATCGTAAATTTTAATTTTTTGTATACGGCAATTTGGCCAATTTCATTCCTATGCAATTCTGGCGATCCTCGTACTTTACGGTCAAAATAAGGATGCTTATCCTTTTTGAAAATTTGTTCCACCTACTCATCCGTGGTTATTGGATGAAACCCTACCAAATTGGGATGCAGTTTCTAATTTTAGATGACTCCATATTTAAAATACTTGAACAAGTGTGACTGCAGTCGTTAAGTTCTGCTTCTTTACGCTTGGTCTAAGGATGTTTATGGATAGTCTAAGGATATTTTTTCAAAAGTTTCTGAAACTTTTCGATAAATTATAATCATTTTCACAAATAAAATCCATTTTTAAGGAAAAATGAGTTGGAAATTTAATTTTTACCAAATTTTTTTTGTTTTCAATGTCTGGAGGGCTAATGTTTAATTATTTTTAATTGTTTTTAATTAAAAACTTAATTAAACAACATGATTTTACTTTTAAACAGTTGGTAATTTATGTCCTTGAAATTTAACTAACATTTGACCAATAAAAAGTAGCGTTTTGGACTTCAAATATAAAAAAACTAAATTTTGCACATATAGCCATTTTCTATGAAACCCATGACTTGGTTAACTTTTGATGGCTAACAGAACTTTTTGTCAAGGGCCAAATAAAATAAAAATATGGAAAAATATCACAATGAATAAGTGAATAAACGTGTATACTCAAAATATTGAAATGTCTTTCAAAATAACGGGAATAGTAAAAGCAAATTTTGCACATATAGCTATTTTACTGAGGTATATCATAAGTAAAATTGAAAAATCGATTTTTTTAATGTTCTAAAAATTAATGACAACATTAAATGGCTTAACAGTTTAACAGCTAAACTTTCAAGCTCTGTAACTAAAAATAATGCTGATTTATAACATTTAAAATCCAATAAAAATTAATGCCTAAATATCTGTAGATAGTTGCGTAAAAACTCGGTAATATGGATATGTCATTATTCCTAAAAATTAATAGAAAAATAACAATTTTAATAATAATCATAAATTTAGTAATGAAGTAATGAAAACTTTAACTATTGAATATTTAATTCAAAAGAAAAATGATTTTCCAAACATCAGGTATTTACAATACAATAATGTCATTGGCAATAAGTCTCTTGATCGTTTTGCATTAATCTCATTTGAATGATAAATAATTTATTTATGTTTGCTTTTTGTTGGGAAACTATCGATAGTATCGATAGTGCCTCGATAGTCTAACAACACTAGAGCTTAAAAGCTCAAAAGCTATTAGCATTTTTTTTTTTACAAATTTTTTCTTTATATATTTATTTTATTTATTTCGCATAAAAATATATTGTTGAATTATCTAACATCACACTGTGGGCCATAAGGAATTTGAATGAATTATTTAAACTATTTCTATCTTTCTCCATCTCTGTCTAAAAAAAAAAGATTTTGTATTGGCTTTGTTTGTTTTGTGTACGTCTTATTAACCCAACACTTTGTTCACGTTGTATCTCTTTCTCCATCTATTCTGTGTACCATACGTAACACTCACACACGACTCACATTTATCGTTAACCAACACTGCGCAGCGACAGTGATGCCATGCAAGAGACACTGTCCGAGTCGACGCTCGAATGCATGCGACAGCAGGTGATCAGGCAGCGCTTGAAGGTCGAAGCCGAAAGGTAACACGCTCACACACACAAACACACCCACCCACCCACACACGCACACATACTAACATAAATGTGTAGTATATGTATATAGTTATTCGATCGCTTATTCATCGGGGTTTTAACTCGGCAAGATTATAACAAAATGCAGTTTAGGGATGTGAAATAACATAGATGCATCGGACATCAACGATAGTTTTGACTCGATGCATATAATATTTTTTAAAAAATTTTATATATCGTCGGTACCTCGGTGATTTTCATTTAGGTTGGGCTTGGTAAAATAATACAATTTTTTATAGTTTATTTAATTTGGTCGGTAAATTTTCATTCGGTCCATTATTAAGTAAAATTACATTAACTTGTTGCATTTATTGTTTCACAGATTCATATTTCTTATAAAATATATAGCCGATTAGTTAATCGCCGATAGTTATTAGATAAGAAAAAAATAGTTGTATTACCGGTTTAAGAATGCTGATATCGCAATTCGGCAATAACCTTTTAAGGCATTTTTTTTGGCAAGATATGCAAAATACCTTCCAAAATCGTTATAAGATTGCAATGTTCCATTTGGAAAACATTGATGCATAGAAATCCATGTTCTATTAAGATTAACATCTTTATATAAAGCACACAAAAAATATCGTCAACGCAAATCGATGTTATCGGATTTATCGTGTATAGAAACCTTATTTCATTAATTGTTAAATTTAAAATTTGTCACTTGACTGGATAGAAATATTATTTTACAAATTTTGAAATATATCAGAAATCGATGATATTATATTAAAAACATCTATTTTTTTTTTGCGGTAGATCGCAAGCTCATATCATGATTAAGTTTTTAACAATTATGATGAGAATATCGAACTTATTAATAGGATTTGGATTAAAGGATTCGGATTATTGGATTAGGATTTGCATTTATACTATGCACACCCTATGGTATAAGTTACTACAGACAAAACAAAAATTATTATAAATTGATATTTGATACAATAGTATAATAATCGATAATAATCGATAATAATCGATAATCTTTCCTTCTTCCCCTCTTGCAGTCGACGCCATCAGCACTACCATTCACAGCGCAGCGCCCGCTCGCAGGACATTAGCCTGCATTCCACATCCGGTTCGCAGCAGGCGGCGCTTCCGCTTCCGCTGCCGCTGCCGCTGCCATCGCTGGCAGCTGCAGCATCGGTGGCATCGAATGGCGGTCTGCGTCCCATGAGCAGCTACTACGAGTACGATACGGTGCAGCAGCAGCGCGTGGGCAGCATTAAGCATAGCCACAGTCACAGTCACAGTCACAGCCATGGGCATGGGCATGGTCATGGAAGTGGGCATGGAAGTGGGCATGGTCTGGGAAACACATCGTCGCCGATTAGCGTGAACGCCGCCCAGCCGCACTGGAAGGCAGCGGGCCTCAACGGCTTCTCGCCGGCCTCTCTGAACAGCAGCGCGCGCAGTCGCGGACCCTTCGTCACCCAGGTGACCATACGGGAGCAGACGGCCCTGGGCATGCCCACTGGGCAGCAGTCGTCGCTGTCACAGTCGCAGTCGCAGCAGTCCACCTACCAGACGGTGCAGAAGGCCCAGGCGCAGTACGGCAGCTCGGCAGGTGGCCAGCCGCATGCCTCCAAGGTGTGACTATAGGTGCTGGCGCATGCGCGCGCCACACGGGATGTGCTTGTGGAGGGGGCGGGGCAGGCGACACATAGACGACACTCGCAGCTGAGCGAGGTGGAGATCTTCTACTATGCCACCGAGTGTTGAGCGTCTGCAATTGAAATCCACAATTATTTTTGATACATTTGACAAGGGAATACAATCCACACACACACACACCAACAAACACACTCACACACACAGCATTATGTTTATAGAAATCACATAATATATACGATTATATTGAAAGTATTCCATGCAAAGCGCCAAAAGACATCGAGCAATGCAATGCGCTATAGTTTTAAGCCCAAAGTGTTTAACTTAAGCAGTAATTGTCTTAAATGCAATTCAAAGACACTGTAAATACTAATTGCAGCTGCAAATTAACTTATAAAACCCACAAAACAAACATTCAGTTGATAGTATATACATATATATATCAAAAGCATAGTCTCAAAAGAATATTGTACTTAATCGCAGTGCTTAAAGAAAGCCACTTAAGAACCTAGTTTTCATTACCAATCATATTGTAAATAACTAACTGGACATATCCATATAACATACATACATATATTTATCTATATCATATTATATATAAACCATTTTTTTTTTTTTGCTTAGCTTTAATGCGGTCGCCATTTTGTGTGCAAAAAGTGAAAAATTTGCAAATCTAAAGTAAAACTTAAATTCCATTAATTATTATTATAAATATATACATATTTTTTTTAATGCTATATTAACATTAGCTTAACAAAGTTCCCAGCTGAATGTCAACTGGATGCGATTCATCTATTTGATCGCATGCATATATCTACGCTGCAGTATGCAGATCTAGAAATTTATCCATTGTAATATTTCTGTATTATTTAGTATTTTGTATATGATAAACGATTCAAGTTGCGAATTCATGAAATATACATTTCCAGAAATAAAAACCTCATTGTTTTCCTCTTTACGGTTAATACAAACAAATCTGGACTCGTGGACTGGATCTAAAGCATAAATTTAGGTATTTTAGGTATTAATTATTAGTATTATTATATTTAAGGGGGTAATTGGCAGCAGAGTAAATGTTTACATTTTAATTTAGTAATTAGTATTAGTTAAAACAAGCTCTATAAGCTTTAATTAATTTGTTTTTAAGCTCTAGTTAAAATTCTGTTTTTTATAAAATGCTTAACAAATCTGGGACGTAATCCTATAACCCCCACGTAACCCCCTGAGGAAATCGACAACCAGATGCATCCTAAATGATATTATGCTATATAAACCAAAAACTGTTTTATATTTGGACTGTAGTTGACATGCCTGCAGGTAATTTTAAAAATGGTTTAACAACTTTTTTGCTACTTAATGCCTTCTGTCTTTTCGATGCGGAATTTCTCGATGTGGACACTGTGCCATCTACAGAGCGCTTTCCCACTCTCTTCGCTTTTCTTTTATTAATTGGTACTGATGCTTTGTCGACTGTTTTCTCTACCCTGATGGGTTTCAACAGAGTAAAGTTCATCAGAGCCTCGCCGCTTGGTATCTTGTTCCAACGTTCGCTGAAAGAAGATTGTTATTGCATGGATGATAAAATTACATAAGTATCAATTTTATAGTGTTTGTAGCATATGCCAAATATAGTATATACTCGTAGTACTTACTCGGGTATGCCGCTGGGTGGTATAACCATATCCAGAACACTGTCAATGAGCCGCGTCTTTAGCGTGCAATCCTTTTTGGTAGTCGAATGTATGGAGGGCGATGTATTGATTTCGATAAGCCAGGGCTTCAGATGGTTGTCGATAATGATATCGTAGCCATAGACCTCGAAACAATGCCGATCATTTGCCATAACGGGGGCCACAGCATCCAAGGAATGTCGAATGGTTTCTTTGATGCGTCGATGGAGTTGTTCCGAAACTCCCTCGCCCCGCATGCTATCCAAATAGAGGAAGAGATTCAGCATAGACCACTTGCCGCCATGTATGGTATTGTACTCTTTCTACAAGTTAAAGATCATGTAAGTTGTGTCAGATGGTACCAATAGATCACTTACATTATTCTTCTGAATGCTGACATTGGTCAGGTGCATGAACACATTGTCGATTTCTCGCTGATCGTATCTCTGTGTGCAGAAACGACAGAAGCCCTCGTTGTAGAGGTAGGCCTGCAGAGGATTGAATGTGGTAACGAGCACAAAGAGTCTAAGGTCGAATTTTTTGCCACCAATCAGCAGGGGATTATCAATATACTTGGAGATGACATAGTTGTCGCGATGGAAATGTGGATAGGCGGTGCGTGCGTCATGCGCAAATTTCTTGAGCTTTGATAGCTTGTTTATCAGGTAGATGCCAACACCTTGTGATTTATCCGATGGTTTCACAATCCACGTACTGCACGGTTTCTTATGAAATTGCTCAACCATGAAATTGTAATCGGAAGGCAGCACAAATGTCATTGGGATTATATCTAAATGCACATAACGCGTACCGCCGATACCCAATTTTGTGTCTGTCGGTAATGTTTCCGCTAGGGCATCGCCTTTTCGCTCCAGGTCCTTGCGATAACGTTTGATGTTCTTCACCAACAGGTCCTTGCGTGACAGCTCGATTGAATTGGGAAAGTGATTTATTATTCTGCGCAATAAGTAAAATATGTTAAAATAAAACGTTTCCGAATTTGCAATTTTCTCAAAAACCTATTATTCAATCTGATTATTGGATAGAAATGGACGAACGGAATCCCTTAGCCCAGCGTACGACTTGAAATTATTAATAACAAATTGAATGGGATCAAACTAAATAAAAATACCTTATTTTAATACCCTGTATCCACATACTTGCAGAAAGAGACTTGACAGACCCCGCATAGTTCTTGGATACTACAAGAGCTATAACAACCATTTTAAAAACCTAGGTAGGTTTATACCATACGCAGATCAAGTTTATTTCAAATATTGGATACCACGCCCCCACGCCCCCCGTAAGGTTTAACATAGAATGTTGTTATTTAAAACATCAACTCTCTACTATTATATCTATCCAATTTGCAAAGCGCATTAAAAACGGTCAACAAACACAGAAGTTATTGAAGAAACAATATTGTAGATTTTTCCGAGGCCAATAAAACATGGTACAAGCAAAAAATAAGCATGGCTGCTGCGCTTCGTATTAACTTTTATACGCTGCAATATGTTGCAGGGTATTACTTCCGCCCCCACATCTTTTCAAAACAGATTCTTGGAGTGCACTGGTACTTACAAAGCAAACTGCAGTTTAAATAAAAAACTTACTGATCAGAACGCATGCGATAGGGACGATCAACGCCAAAGATATAGCGGCAATTCTGTGTGCCAGCCCAATACAAATTCCAATCACCATCAAAAGGGGACACCTTTTGCCAACCTCGTTTCTGGAAATTGTTAGTCAAGGCTGCCTTGTCCCAGTCAGTGCTGTAGCAGACCGGATATGGCTCTTTTTTCGGCCACGATCGATTCTTCCAGATTTGCAGTGATAGCTTAAACGTATCGAGGCTGTTGCTGCTGCTGCATGGTGCTTCCTTGTTGATGTCGCCATTTTGGTTTGGATAAACAGTACTGGCCATGCCGATGCTCTTCGACTTCTTGGAGCTTGATTTTATACTCATATCATTTCATTTAAAACTGGCGTTTAATAGAATTTTGAATTTAGCATAAAGTGATATTAGACCAAGGATTATTTCAAGATAGAGTTCATTAACTCAAGCCCAATGTATAGATATATTTATTATCTATTTAACTCATAATTTTAGAAAACACAAGAGTCTAAAACCCATTGCCTACTATATAACATATTTTCAAAACGTACTCGAATAGCAATAATATACTATAGTCTATGACAGAACAAATTCGAAAACCAATTTAAATGGTATAGCGGTTCGTTTGGGGATAAGAATAGAGGAAAACGTGGAAGTTGAAATTGAAATAAGATAATAATAATAATAATTTAAAACTAACAACAAATCAAATAGGAATTTAAAATGCAAACCTAACCTTAACAAAATGAACTTTAAAAACTGCTGAGCAATTGAGGTAAAATTGACGAAACCCTACAAATAATAAAAAACTTGTGCGAGTGGATTTCCCGAAAAATTATACTTAACGTAGAATGTGTTTTTGTGATATTTGTATTATAAGCAAAATATTTTTAGGTGTAAGTTCTAGTTTAAAGCAGTCAATGAATCAGTTATACAAAGCGTTATATATAAAGCTATATATATATATATATCTATCTGTCGTATCTTTATGTAAATTTGCACGAATTAGCGAAAGTAAATATATGAAAGAATTAAGAGTTGTATAATTGAAAGTGCTATTTGCTCAACGAGCTCTCGAAACAGGCTAAATATTTTGTGATTTACAATTTGGAACTTAAACTGAACTTACGAATTTTTGTTCCAAGGTCTTTCCGATACAGTACTAGATGTAAAGAAAATTGACTTTGGCATACTTTGTACTTGGTTAGTTCATTAGATGCGATAGCTTGCTCATCAAGCAATTCACACATTGACAACATGTTTGAGAAGTTGGGGAACAATACTTACACATTGTATGCACTACCTGCTCTCCTGGAACCGTTGCCTATAAATACCCGCCGGTGGTCAACAAAGTTCAACAGTCAATCGACAGCAAGTGTTCGTTCAGGTGTAACCTTTTTCAATAAGGCATCTCCGCATAGGTCAACAACAAACTTGGAGAATATGAAGTTCTCTGGATTAATTGTAGCCATTTATTTGACAATTGCCCTGGTCTCGCCCGGTGATGCTACCCTTGGCAAATTGGGCCTAGTACTGCAGGGTGCTGGTGGTGGCGTTGGCTATAACGGCGGTGCCTATCCGTATGGCGGCTATGGCTATGGTGGTGGCTATGGTGGTGGCTACAACTATGGCAACGAGAACGTTGTTAAGGTGATCAAGGTTTCAGTTCTACCAGGCGGTGGATACGGAGGTGGCTATGGAGGCGGCTATGGAGGCGGCTATGGAGGTGGCTTTGGTGGTGGCTTCGGTGGTGGCTATGGCAGCGGTGGTTTCGTAGGAGCTGCACCGGCCTTATCCACATCGGCAGTGGTCACTCCAGTCGTTACTTCTGTGGTAACGCCGGTCGCAGCTGGCGCTGGCGGTGGCTATGGCGGCTATGGTGGCTTTGGTGGCTTTGGTGGATTTGGTGGATTGGCGGGTGGTGCTTCCTTGCCCGCTTCTTATGGCTATGGAGCTGGATATGGCGTTGGCGGAGGCTTTGGACTTGGCTTTGGTGCGCCAGCTGCTTTGGGTCCCGGAGGTTGGTGCTAAGATCCTACCAATTGAACTCAACACACACGATAAAGCTAATTTTTTTTTTGTATCTACTAAACACAAAATGATGTAAAATAATTTTAAATAGAACTAAAAATAATTCAACAATCAATGCAATATTTCACGATTTGTTGGCGTTGGAATTTCGTAATGTTGCTATACCTATGTTGCTATTACCAAATCTTTAAGCTAACAACTATACATACAATACCCAAAAGATGTTCCAAAATTTGTTTGACCTTCGAAGTACTGAAAAATGAAATTGAGAGTAGATATAGAGGCAACAATGTGGACACATTCACTTAGCTCACAATAACCAAATACTAATGAGGTGCCAAAATGGTCTGGCCACATCCCAAAACCCCAAAATCCACACATACTTAACAGAAAAAGATATGTATATAGCATATATGCATATACCTACGTACATCCATGGCACGCCATTTGACTACAAATTAATTTCAGTCCAAGTGCCTTTTATAAGTATGAAATCAGTTAAATATTAAAATGGGTATATTGTTTGTGATTTCATGCAATGCGCACAGTTGCCACACTTGGTATAAGCGCTTAATAACCCCATGAACATGTATGTAACAGGCAGGAGATATGCATCAGATATTTATTAGAACAACGAGCTGCGTCGATTCTGTCCTGTCAATCTGACTAAAGGACCAGAAAACGTGGTCATCGATTGGTAGTAGTCGTTGGGTTTTTGTAGTATGCTGCGGATGGGGGGGTGTTATCGAAAAATTACCAAAAATTCGATCTGCATATGATATAGGGGATCCTAAATACCAAAGTTGGCACAATGTACTAGATCGATTTAGCTTGGCAACCCGATTAAGAAGACCTGCAAAGACCTATTATACAGTAGTGCAGACAGGGTATACTACTGTTGGGAGCATGCGACTGATTAGCTACGTCTCCACTGGTTTGTATCAAATTCTCGATCAGTAGAGTCGGGTGCATCCGACTAATCAGTGGCGTCTGTACTTTGTTTTTGTGTAGAACTTTTTACAGCTAGCGCATCAGACTTGCGATAGGCGTAGTCTGAGTTCTCGAACCCTGCCGTGGGCTAACATGTTTACCCATGAAATGCGAAAACCCGGGGTATAATAACTTTGTGAAGATCCCATAAGGCGTATATATTCTTGTTCAGAATGACCTGCTTAGTCGATTTAACAATTTACTACGTTTAACTGTTTTTATGAAAGCGTGAATATCAGAAAACTCTGAGCTAGACAAACCTAATTCGATATTTATCGGAGTTTAGTTTATACCGCTCGCCTATCAAATTTGGGTTGTTACTGCTGTCGGGTGTGTTCGACTGATCGACTACGTTCTTAATTAACTGTTGGACGTTAACTTAATACAACTTTTCATACCTTATTGATAACATGCGCGAAAACTAAAACAAACATACTGAAAACCAGTTCGTTTCTGCAGATCATAAAAATTATGAAAATATCGCAGAGCAATTTGCATACACGCTTTAGCCCAAAATATGGGCATAATAGAAAAATGCCCAATAGTCGTACCTTACAATTTTGGTAGATGGAACGCGCCCTTTATGATGCGAACGTGTAGACAAGTTTTAGACCTGACTTGAGTTAAGTTGAGTTGAGTTGACTTGGGATTTATTTGCATAGCATTTGCTCATACGTTTAGCACATTGATACTACCAAACCCATTCCCCCTACCGGACATACTAGATGAACGTGTAGCCATGCAGAAGATCTTGCTGGAATGAGTGACAATACAAGTATCAGTATAAGTTCCTCTAAACGTACAACTTGTATATGTACATAGACAATAGCCAGATATATGCGAGTACTTACTTGTATGCAAACAATGCACTGAGAGAAATACTTTAGTAGATGTCTGTGTATTGCAAACTAGTGGTGTTAATTGCTATTTATAGATTTATGATATTCCCAACTGCCTGGAATAATTTGTTGCCTATATTTAGACCCTGTACTTGAAAAAAGTTAAAGGGTCTATTAAGTTAGTGCAAATGAAAAATATGTATAACATCCGAAAGGAATTGTGGTAGACTCCACAAAGTAGTATATAGTAAATTCTGTCTCAAAACGACTAGAAGAGTCGATATTGTCATGTTCGTCTGTCGGCGTGTCATTTGCTAAATACCCATTCAGGCACCCAGATCTCGAAAACTATAAGAGCTAGAGACACAATTTTTGGTATTTTGGTGCTCCCATGGTGTATACTAACCAAATTCATTTTATAATTTTGATGCAAAATGCAAAAGGTTTAAAAAAATCAATCAAACGTAGTTTTGGTTCGGCTTGCACTTGGCTTAATCTGCAACCGCTTTTTCGCTGTCTCTCAGGTCATGTGTCGGCTCGCGAGCAATTACCTTCAAAATTTCTTGCAGTGTAACGGAAATTTGGGAATTACCTGAGCTTCTTGCGAACCGTTTAGATGGCTGACGGCACCACGGGTTTATTTGCCCAACGAGGTGAGAAAATATCTCAGTTTATGGTTAAGTAGTAGTTAAGTAGTTGAGTTGATTGACAGAAGGAAAGACCGAGCGAGATAGAGAGAAAGAGGGAGAGAGAAAGAGAGAGAGAGTGAGAGAGAGAGATGAAGAGAGGCAGACAGACACGCGCAAAAAGGTGTAGCGATGGATGCCACGAAAAAACATGCACAGATAGTTAGATAGATAGACAAATGGATGGATGGATGGATGTATGGATGGATGGGAGGATGGTTGAATGGATGGTTGGATAGCCAGTTATACATATATGGGGACGCGCCTTGGTTTTTGTCATTTTGGTGTGGCCCATAAGTAAGTATTTATGAATTAAGCAAACAGCTTCAAAGTGTCACTGCTGACTCTCTGCCTCTACCTCTGCCTCTGCCTCTGCCTCTGTCGCTGCCTTACACATTAGATTTGTGATATTAGAACTACACATACACCCATAGGCTGAAGCTGAAGCTGAGGTTGCGACTGCGACGCCGGCAGCTGCGTTGCCCTATAAATTAGTGCGTACCGGCAGCTGGGAGCATCAGTTGAGCACCGTCCCATCCAGGCTCCACACGCATCCCAACCCACCTTAACCCAAGACAGATCGAGAGACAGACAGGGAAATGAAGCTGTTCGTGTGTGTTGCCATTGCGCTGCTGGCGCTCAGTGCACCTGCCCAGGCGCTGCTTGGCGCCAAGTTGGCCTTGCTCAAGGCCATCAGCGGTGGCGGTGGTTTTGGCGCCAGCGGAGGTGGCAGCGGAGGTGGCGGCAGTGGCTACGGCAGCGGTGGTTATTCCGGTGGATATGGTCAGGGTTACTTTACGCAGCCCAGTCGTCCGGTCTACAATAGCTATGGAAGCGGATACAGCAACGGTGGCAGCGGTGGCTACAGTGGTGGATATAGCGGCGGATATGGCGGCGGTTATGGCGGTGGTTACAGTGGTGGCTATGGCGGTGGTCAGGGTGGCGAACAGGTGATCAAGATCATCAAGGTTGTTGAGCAGCCACAGAGCTACGCACGTTCCGGTGGCTTTGGCGGTGGCTACACTGGCGGCTATAACGGTGGTTACACTGCCGGCTACACTGGTGGCTACTCTGGTGGCTACAACGGCGGCAGCTATGCCACCTCTGGCAGCTACTCCAGCGCCGTGTCCACACCCGTGCAGACCGTGCAGACCTCAGCCGTGACCCAGGCTGTGCCAGCTCCAGCTCCAGCTCCCATCGCATACCCTGCTCCCGCTCCAGTTACCTACTCCGTGCCCGCACCACAGCCTGTTCCCGTTCCCGTTCCCGTTCCCGCTCCAGTTACCTACACAGTGCCTGCTCCACAGCCGGTGGTGCGCGTCCAGCCTGCCCCAGCTCCAGTAACCTACACTGTGCCCGCACCACAGCCGGTGGTGCGCATTCAGCCAGCTCCGCTTCCAGCACCGATTCCAGCACCGGTTCCAGTTAGCTACCCAGTGCCTGCACCACAGCCCGCGCCCCAGCAGTTCGTGAAGACCATCAAGGTCATTGTGGATCAGGACAATAGCGGCGATCATGTGCCCAGCGCTGTTTATGGTCCACCCGCTGGAAATTCCTACTCCACTGGCAGCGCCAATGCGGGCTGGAATAATAACGCTGGCTGGAACAATGGCTGGAACAATGGCGCCGGATGGAACAATGGCGGCAGCAGCTACAACAATGGCGGTGGCTGGAACAATGGCGGCTGGAAGAGCGGTGGCATCTGGGAGAAGCTTACGGCCGGCTGTTAAATGCAAAAAACAAGAAACTAACGGAAAACGATTCTGCCAACACTTGACTTAACCTCAAACGCTGCCTCATTGATCACAGCAACTGTGTCATGCGATATTGTTACCATTTACCTACGATTTACGATATAATCTTCAGTCTTAATCAATAGATTTTTTTTTTTTGTAATTTTTTTATGTTTAGTACTAAATATAACATCGAATAACGTGTGTTTCGCTGTGTATATACCGAGTAAACATAATAAATCCCATTGATTAACTTTACCGATACATATTTCTAAAGTCTCAAATTAATTTGGCTTTATGTGGTTATATCATCGCGAACTTGAATCGCTGCCGTTTGTGTTTAATTCTCTACTTTTGTTCTTTTTCCCGATTTGTTGTTTTTCGCACCTTCACCCACAGAAAATGGCTAAAATGGGGTATAATAAGTTTATGCAAAAGTAATCGAACACCTGCACAATTTGGAATATTCATTTCAATTATCAGGTCTGTCTTGAACGATATATAGTATATGTTGGTGCCGGGTAATCTATAGTCGGTTGTGTCCGACTCATTTGCCACGGCCTTGGTGCTTTATTCTAATTTTGGGCATTGGGCCATGGACCGAGTTCAATGTTTTCTACACACAAATATACCAGTTATCACATAACTGCTAAATATGATCATGTCTGTTTGCTAACGAACCAACTCCACAAGTGCCATTAGGCTAGGGGATATACGTTGACAGCACTGGAAACTGAATTCACTAAATCGGAGTATCCCCAAATATCGGAATAAATCTTTGTTTTGTATGCTTGCAAAGATCGAAGCCATTTACTGAACTGTATTCCACATTCCACAACTGCAATTGCTTTTCGACTTATCTTGAAGAAATTCGAAAAGGCTAGAGTCGAACGCAACCGACAGAATAACGCTCTGCACCCTACTTTGCCACATGATGTTGATTATTGTTATACTTTTTTCTTTCGTTTCTGAAGCAATTTGTAATGTATAATATAAAAAAATAATTAAAAAAAAACTCCCCTCATTACCTCATGCTTATACTATTATTTAGGATTAAACATCAACATCTGTATTTATGTTATGAATTTAAATTAAATACACATGGGGTTGTACTAGGTGTGTAGTCAAATCAAATACGCACATAATCAGACTTTAACTTTGGAAAACAATACAATAAAAATAATATCCATTTTGATCAGGATCCAACGTCAAGTTAACAATTTAGACCCATAAATTTTCAATTCAAATACGGAATAGTTAATTTCACTGGGTTTTTTCTCTGGCTGATCCTGTTGGTTAATAATCAAATGATTAGCACACATATTACTTATGACAGACTTGTGTAGTTTATTAGTGGCAGTATAAATATATATATAATTTTGCAATTAAAAAAAAAAAAAACAAAAAATGAACTAAGAGAGACTGCAGTGCGCAGTTCGTAGGTTTAGTGGGATTCCAGCACATTTAGCTGATGCTCCAGTTGGAGCTGCTGCTCCACATGCTGCTCCTCCAGCTGATGGTTCAGCTTGTGCAGCTCGTGCTCGTCTCTGTCCTTGAACTCGTAGAGCGTGCTGTAGCTGAAGGCGCCCTTGCCATGATCAATGCCAGGCACTGGATGCTCCTCATGATCGTGATGATCATCGTGATGATGATCTTCCAAGGCCAGCTCGTAGTGCTCATGATGGTCGCTGGCCTCGGCATACTCATCGCCAGCATCGCTGCTGCCGTAGTCGGTGGGAAAGGTCTGCTCACTGAGATGATCGCCCAGCTCACCAAGCAGCTCGTCACTGATGTGACCTGTGTCCAGTTTGCTGACGGCTTCTCCGCCACTCAAGGCACCCGCATAGCTGCCCAGCAGTCCAGCTGCTGGCACACCGCCTATGTAGGTCGCCTGTCCGCAGAGGGCCTGCGTCAGCAGCAGGATCAACTTGAGGCGCCAAATGAACATTTTGAGCGTGAAGTGGAGTGAAGTAGAGTGGAGTATTCAGTTAGAGCTACCAACACGGCGAAATGGTGCAAATCGACTATTTTCTTTTCGGCAACAGCACTGGCATTTATACACTGACTTTTGGCACAAATTTTCCTGCATTTTCCAATCGCTACACAAAATATATTTGTTGTGCTGCGCTTTTGTTTGGCTTGGCTTGGCTTGGCTCAGCTCGGCTTGGGCCATCCAGTGTTGCAATGGACATCTGCCGACAGCAACAGCAAACGGCAACAGCTGCAACAACAACAAAGCGGCATAAGCTTTGCTGCAGCTGATAATTTTGTGCACTTATTGTACGTAGAGATTACGTATACGCCAGCGTGGTCAAGCCAACAAACTACTAAGCCAGCCGCAATTGCAAGAGGTATCGACAACAACACCAACAACATCAACTGCACCACCGACACCAACACCAACACCATCACCATCGAGACCACAGCAACAACAGCTTTTGCAACATTGCGTATACGTAATATTTGTGTCAGGCCCCAGTTCTATGCAGCCGAATTACGGCAAATTGCGCAATCGCATGTCGTTGCTTTCAATTCGCTGTCTTCATTGATCTTGTCAAGGTGCCATCCATGCGGAAGCAGCCGTTGCAAACTCGATAAGCCAACACCCTCAGTATCTTCATCTCCATCTTCATCTCCATCTTCATCTCCCCACCAAAGTATCTTGAAGTCTTGCTGCTCACAACTCGCATACAGGCGCCAAGTGGCAGCTAATTGCATTGATCAACAACAGCAACGGCAACAGAAACGAGGGCTGCCTCCACAGTTTGTGAAACATTGAAGTGGCCACGTTAATCATGCCACTTGCATGCATTCCATCCAACAACAATCGAGCCATAGTCAATTAAAGGCCTCAGCCAGCAGAGCGATCAACTTATAGCCACAAGATAGTATGTACTTACGTATTGCTGTTACTCATATATGACACGTTGTAAAGATTGCAGAAGACCAAACATAAAATTATAGCAATAGTTTAACGTATATAGCAACCTAAGCACAATAGATACAATTGTATCTGTGCAAACAAGGCGAGCAATAGGCGACATTTGAGTGCGCTATTTTATTGCGTGGGATATCAATAACACAGCATGATCAATATTCAACGAATTTCTCCTGATTCACCGATTTATTGGGCGCTTCTCATGAGCATAACCTTCCAGTATTTATAGTAAAATATTTAAAATATTTTTTTTTTTGCAACAAATTCGGCTACAGTCGAAGCTAACCCACAACAAAGTACCCTACGATGTGATGCAGCAATGCTTCTTATCACCTTTTTCAAGGCCACCAGAGAGCAAGCAAGACAAAGCATCGAATGTGTTTTATTCAATAACTTTTGTGTTTATTAACCTATTGAAATACGCATTTTAGAATGGATATTGATAATACTAACGAGTGTATATTTTAAATAACAATTCTCTACGTTCAATAATACTGCTTGTTTTTCAGCTTATACTGATTAAGGCGTATGGTATAAATCTATCTACATTCAAAATTTGGTAGCTCTATCTCTTCTAGTTTCTGAATTCGACGCGTTCATCCAGTAAGATATGCAGACTGATAAGATCGAATCATTGTCTTGGTCACATAGTTATTAAATATGTTTTTAAAAATTTTTAATGGGAAGAGGGTATGGGAAATATTGGGCAACACCAGACAGCGTCATAGGCATCTTTCGGGATACACCACACAGATTTTTCAGTTTGTTCGGATGAAATTGATGTTTAAACCGAAAAGTGAATCATTAGTGCGGCCTAGTAAGATGGAAATGGAAGTTTAATAGAATTACTTGCATTAATATCAGTGAAAAATCTATAACTGATGTATTAGAAGTATATCCTTAGGGAAGCTTAGAGCTATATGCATTATTGCCACCATGGCTACTTGCATTGGTATCAATTTCCTCCTTATCAACATCAGTAATTTGAATTTGGACATTTAATTCAACAATATTGTAATATGTATTGTATATGTAGTAAGATAACTTTGTGCACAGGTAGGAGTGACAGACCATACAAAGTTCTTATTATTGATATCTATCTTAGATGCTATAACAACCTACTAAATCACAAACAAAATATTCGCTTCCATAGATTTCCAATATTTCTCTCAAATTATCAGATAGCACTACTTTTATCAAGGGGGTCCGGCTTCTGGTATATAATGTTATACTATAGATTAAGCTCAGTTTATTTTGAATTAAATTGAATATACGTCATGGTGTATACAAATATCCGCACTGTTTTACTTTGCAAAAGCGGTTTATTGGGGGCCGCAGAAACTGTTTGTTATTAGCCTAAAACCAATTTGCTTAATAAACAACTCCGGGACGTAATACAACAAATTGCATATTGCGTTGGCCAGAAACACACGACGTACTATTCGTAAGTGAACACATGTGAATAATGTGCAATCATAACAATTAAGTGGCTTACACTCTTATCCATCACACTTTTTGACACATTCACCAGGCACAAGTTTTCAGCTGTTCAGCTGAAACTGGCAAGCGTGTCAGCACAATAATAACGAGAGCACTAGACCGCTGAAAAATAAAAAACAAACCGCTTTTTCGCACACAAATTAGCAATGTAATAACTTGTTGGTATTGCACCTCATATTGGAGCATTGTTCAAGCCTTTGCTGTTGTTGTTGGTTGTTGGTAGTGATTACTGTACGTACACCCACGAGCGGAGGCACAATTATTTCGCATTTTGTCGGGGCAGCATTTGGCAACGCAAAATATTTCTTCTTTCACTACGTTTTTTCAGTGCTTCTTTTTGCAAGTCTTTTATTCAACTCAAAAACAAAATTTAAAATTCAAATAAGCATGTGTACTCGAAACGATCCTGGCGTATAATCAAATCGTTAACTCTTCATTTCAAACAGCTTTGGAGTGTTCTCTTAGTTTACTGTTTATTCCCACCTGGCCTTCTATGCAAAGATTACCTAAAAATCCTTAAAAACTTTGGCTCGAGCTTGTTTCAAAATCTGACAATCCAAAAGGTAGGTATTACAGAATTTTCAGGGATTTATTTATAGCAGTTTGCCAACCGGTTGCAAGAAAAAAGTTCTAATATTACCTATTTATATTTGTATACCCCGTACCCATGAAATGAATAAAAATTGGACTAATAACCTTTTGCAAATATATGTAACAAAAAGAAGGAGGCGTAGTTATATAGATAAGTCATTCTGTCTATCCGTCTGGATGAACGCTGAGATCTCGAAAACTATAAGAGCTACAGCGGTCATTTTCGAAAACAAATTGGGAAAAATGGTTTTTACCTGATAAATATACAAGATATTGGGCACCGGGTATTTTTCAGTCAGACGCGTCCCACTGATCGACTTCGCCCATTCTGGTTTTTCTTTTTTTTTTTATTCACCTTGTGTTTTCGTCAGCTGGTTTAGTGAAAAAAAATAATACAAAACTTTCCATCAGCAACAATCTCCTTGTTCAATTTAAAACGAATTATGTCTCATTCAAGATTAATGAACATTGATCTCATAAGAAATGAGCAGTTGGCAAAGGAGACCTTATTCCTTACAAGCGTATCCGATCCATTGGCCACCCTGTAGAGTATGTACATATGTATGTATGAGCTTTTAAATTTAATGTATGCACGTACGCAGTAATATTATTTTGCTTTTTCTATACAATTAAATATTTATATTATTTTATTTTATGTGTATTTTAAAATAATTTAAATAATCAGGACTGTATTGACGATTGCTGTGCGCTTCAATCTAGGAAATATCACAAATCCACCAAGCTCACAAAAAAAAAAAAAAATTGTTAAATGTTTTGAATAATTTCAAAGGAAGTTTCGATAATTTAGTCACTTGAAATTAGTTGTTGATTCTTACAGACAGATGTGCGATTACTGAAACAGAGTTAGTTTTGGTTGGCCGTTTTTATACCCTGTTTTTTTCAATTGCACAAATACAAACAGACCCTTTTCTGGTATTTAAACGTGAATAATGGACACAGAATAAATGATAACAATAGTATCATAAAACTGTTTGTTTTCTTTTTATGAGTATAATCAATTATGAAATTGCAGTTAAACACACATTTAGAGTCTTAGACTAGTTCTATAGGATTAGTATTTGATTGGCAATTAAACAGCTGTACGCGTGTTTTGTTCCCATTACCCAACTGGGTAAATGAACGCTAATTATTCAATAAGTTTGGTTGATACGCGGAATATGAATACATGAACATCTGATGCCAATTGCAATGGCTATATAAACCCATCTTCCACTCGTAATTTCTCAAATTGCAAAAGCATGTCGCTCTTACCCTTGGTTGTCACGTTGCTGTTACTAACAATCCCGGCATATTCGCTGGTAGAAGACGATGGTGAACCTGTTGTTGAATCTGTTGGTGAACCTGTTGCGGTGAAAGACCTTAGACTCCTAGACCGAACGGGTCGCCAGGGGCAGCTTAATTTGTTACAGAACATTTTGCGTGGCATAACTGTGGCTACGGATATTGGCACCTCGGTGGTTTCTAATCTCTGTAGCACCATAGTGGATTTGCGAATTATCCAGTCGAGAAAAATACCGGATATGTCAAAAATTAACTTTGTGTACCAAGTTAATGCCTGCAAAAACATTAGCTTACCTCTAACTCGGGCCAATGAGTTATGGAATATGCCGGAATTTTCTAAGGAAAAACCCACGGTCATCTTGGTCACTGGCTGGCTAACACCTGCGGCTTACACCTATGACGGACCTACCAACAAGGCTTTTGCCTGTCGCAACGACACTAACTACATTGTAAGTACTACTTAATTTACTTGCGTTGCCATAAAATAATTAATTACTGTCTATTACTTGAAAGATCAATGTTGAGCGCTGTCAAAAATTTAATTAATTCTTGGTCTTTAACATTTATTTATTGCCAATCTATTAATTAGCTTCACAAATTATTCGGCTTGTTTGGGCTATAGTAATTTATGTTATTAATGAGTCAATCATTTTATTATCATATCTCTTTTTCTGGACAATTAATTCTGAATTGTGACTTTTCCCCTAAAACCATATGAACCTTCTTAGATTATTTTAATGCAATAATATATTTACATATCTTTCAAACAGTACGTTGATACCGGCAGATATTTAACTACACTATATACCTGGTCGTCCTTAAATACAGATGTTATTGGCAAACAATTAGCCCAAACTCTACGTCAGTGGGACAGAGAATATGTTATCAATAACGTACATGTGGTTGGACACAGTTTGGGTGGACAAATCGCCGGGGCTACCGGAAGACACTTTAAGCTGCTCACGCAAGGACAAATGCTGCCCCGTGTCACAGGATTGGATCCTGCGAATCCATGTTTCTACGATGGCAACGAACTACCTGGTATACGTAGGGGTGATGCCCAGTATGTGGATGTTATACATTCCAATCCCTCAATACTTGGAAGCGCGGATCGTACTGGAGATGCGGATTTCTTTATTGAAGGATTGCTGCCCATTAAGCCTGGTTGTTTGGGCATAGCCTGCTCTCATTTGCGTGCTATACACGCTTTCACAGAATCTGTTTATCCCAACAACACGAGAAGCATCCAGGGAAGATCATGTCCAGACTATGACAGTCTTCATTTTGGCGTAAGATGCAGTACAAATAGAACAGCAGTCCTGGGGTATGAGGCTAGTGATTTGGGACTCTTTTATGTTGATCTGAACAAGAAAGAGCCATTTGGTTTAGACGCCGACGAAAGTTTCACGCGCACAAACTCAACCTGTGGTGCTTGTAATCCTTAAACGAACATTTAAAATACAAATAAAAAGAATGCATTAAATCTACTGTAGTTATTTATTGTTGTCTTCTTCTACCCAAAAGGAACATATGGCAAGTGCGGCCGGATATCCAATTTAACGGAAATACTATATACCACGTAGGGTAAGTCGATTATTACGAACATTTGATGCATCAATCAGTGTAATCTGGGTATAAGAGCTGATAACCCTACATCTATATATTATTCTATTGATTTCGATCGGATATTCTATTATATTATGCAATCTTTTAAATACTAATGGGAATCCTATGGCAGAAGAAAAGTTCTGTTTATAAATTTCTTGGGTTAATTTTAAGTGCGCTGATGTCAACCCATTCTGTTATATGTGGTTGAAGTCCCTATATACAAATGTATACCGACTCTACGCAGTTAGCATAGTAATTTTCTCATTAATATGACTCTGTCATTGTCTGTCATTATTAACATAATGCTCAACGTATGCCTGCATTATACCCTAGAAATTTGATAGACTATATCAAGTAGGTAATAGTTGTAGTAGATGCAGTGGTAGTTATATTAATTCTTGAAGAATATTCTTAGCATGATACAAAGAATCAAAAGTCCATAATCCATAATTCAAACATGTAAATGGAAATAAATTTTATTATCCCACACCTTATACTAGGTATAACCGCATGTTTTAATGTAATAATATTCCCATTTTCTAAGACCCTGGTTGACCTTATTCTCTTATGTTTGTTGTAAAACCTTTTGATGGAAATTATTTTCATATCGTTTCCATAAAATGGTCAAAACCAGAGAATCAAAAGATTGTGAAAATATATTTTACAAGCAGAAGGAGGTATGCCACAGACTATATCTTGATCAGAACGACGAACGGTGTAAATTTTTTCATTAATTTCTGTCTATTTATCTATCTGTCTGTCCGATAGATAAAAGTATATTTTAAAGAAACAATTTTACATGGTTTATATGTCTTTCTCGTTTTCAGGGCATGCCTCTAGAAAAAAGAAGCAGAAATATTGCTGTAGCTGTAACTGAGTACAGGGTATTCTACAGTTGGGTGCATGCGATCGATCGGCTACGTCCTTACCAATTTAATTGTATTTGATTGTTTGTTTTCACTTGATCTGTATCTGCATCATTTGAATATTATACAGATGAGTATAGAAACGAAAGTGCAATTGGAGGGAAACCGTCAAATGCGTGAGAAGTCGGCAAGTGAATGAGGTGAGTAATAATGTTGAATCTAATTAAGAGACAAGTGCACCTTATCTGATCATTGTGATGGGTATATAAAATATACCGATATGGTCACATAATTCGTATAGTCGTTCTACGTTCTATATACTGACATTCGTATTCATTACATATGTAGGTACATAGTATAGAGTCGTGTATTTATATGGTCTACGCTATAAATGCCTGTACCCCATAGTTTCCGGCATTCATTGTGATCGCTACGCTTGCACGGAATGGATCGAAAATTCGATTCAATGAACATGCTTCGTCTTAGATTTTGGCTGTTGCATCTATTGCTGCTTGCCACACTTGCCAATGGCATCGAGTGGACAGTGAGTGATGTGGCAGGCTCCATCAAGAAAGTTGGCACCTCTGTATTAGATCCCAGAAACCTTCCTACGCCTGAGAGTCTGCTTGATAGCAGTAAACAATTGTTAGTCGGCTATCCCTTTGAGTATGTGTCCAGCTCCATCAACTATCTGTGTAAGTGCTTATCAGTTCAATTATTTGCGCATTTTACATTATGTCATCATTATCTTTTATGTAGGTTCACAGGCGCTCAGCTCGAACAAAATCCAATCAAAATTTACGCCCGATATCAAAATAATGAACTTTCAATTGCGCACAGCCTGTGGCAAAAGCAACTTCCCTCTGCTCGAAGCTGAAAAAATGTGGAACAGTCGCGAATTTAATGCTAGCAAAGGCGTGGTCGTCTTAGCCACAGGCTGGACAACATCTATCAATGAATCTGACACCATTGATAAAATTTCCCAGGCCTACAATTGTCGCAACGATGTCAATTTTGTGGTGAGTATTTATTGAACATGTTAGCCTTAGTGGCTGTGTTTTGTATACATATAATTATTTATATTTATATTAAGGCAAGTCAATAATATAATTAAATTTAATTTCGACGATGCCTGTGGTTATCAGTTTATGCGAAGTTCATCATATTGACGTCAGAGAATCTCATGTACTTTGTGAGAGGGAAATATATAATATTACTACGCTTAGGTTTTAAAAATACATTTTAAATACATATATGGACGAACAATATAGTACATGTATACAATTATATAAGCAACTCATCACCCTTTTAGACTTCATAGGTGTATTCCTGATGTTTTCCTCCTGTAAAATTTGGGTTGTATGTATAATAACAAGATAGTCATCTTTTACTCACTCTATTACATATTTTCAGGCCTTGGATGCGGCCCGTTTTGTGGACACCCTGTACACATGGTCAGCATTCAATACGGAGGAAATCGGCTATCATCTAGCACAGGGATTGGTCAAATTATTGGATATCGTCAGTGTGGATAAGATACATCTCATCGGACATAGTTTGGGTGCGCACATTGTGGGCGCAGCAGGGCGTTACGTGCAGGAGAAAACCCACAAGGTCATACCTCGCATAACCGGACTTGATCCCGCCAAGCCATGTTTCAACGAAGGTGAAGCACTCACTGGACTCCAGCGTGGTGATGCAGCTTTCGTGGATGTGATCCACTCTAATCCCGGTGTGCTGGGAAAGCGTGACACCATTGGCGATGTGGACTTCTACCCAGGTGGCTTGAGTCCACTGCCCACGGGCTGTTTAACGGTTACCTGTGCCCATGCTCGTGCCTGGGAGTACTACGAGGAGTCCATCTATCCGGGCAATGAGTATAACTTTATGGCTGTTCGATGCAATTCCGTAAGGGGAGTGCGAGACAGCACTTGCAATGGCAATGAGTATCCCATGGGCTATGCTGTGCCTCACACCCTAAAGGGCAACTATTTTCTAGAGGTCAATGCCAATAAGCCCTATGGCAAAAAGTCATCTCAGGCACGTGCAATGAGGCTGCAGCAATGTGGCACTTGCAGCAAAGTATAGAGGCAAATAGCATATCCATATTCTTAGACACATGTCCATATTATTTTATACATATTTTCTATTTTTATACCCAACACCTAAAGAATATAGGTAAATAGAGGATAAGAGCGAACATTTGATTTGATTGAGACAAGTGAGTAAATTGGGAGGAAAACAAATTAATTAGACCCTTTACTTTAAAAAAGTAAAAAGGGTCTATTAGTTTAGTGCAAAGAGGAAATGTGTGTAACACCCAGAAGGAGGCGTGGCAGACCCCACAAAGTATATATATTCTTGATCAGGACGACAAGCCGAGTCGATATAGCCATGTCCGTCTGTCCGTCTGTCCGTCTGTCTGTCTGTCCGTCTGTCTGTCTGTCTGTCCGTCTGTATGAACACCTAGATCTCAGCAACTATAAGAGCTAGAGACACCATATTCGGGATTCAGGTTCCCCTATTCAGTAAGCAGCACGAGTTTGTTTCAGATTTTGGATACCTCCCCCCCTTCCCCCATAAACCGCAAAAAGCTGCTGTAGCCACAGTTTTAAATTTATTGATTTGTAATTTGGTACGTAACTAGCTTTTGACATTCTCTATCGACGCTGTGAATTTTGTTTCGATCGGATAAGAAACAGCGAACATATGCCACAGACAATTTGCCGCACTAGGCAGAGGGGGGGGTGGTGTGCCTTGCATACGCGGGTAGCTTAGTGTGTGTGCGTCTGATTGTGTTTGTATGTACATATACTCAAAGTAAAGGGTCTCCTACGGTCGGTTACGTCCGACTGTAGCCACCGTCCCACTGATCTGCCCCGTCCCTATATTTTTTTTTTGTATTTGTTATATATTTGTTACTAATTATTTAATATAATATGCTAAGTTGTCATCTTTACTAAACACATACTTAGTTATTTCAACATATTTTTTATAAAAGTAATATTATCTGACAAGAGTACGGCACTAGCCCGACAAATGCACCTTAGTCTACGATAACGATCTTCTGGTATAACAAAAAAAAATATATATATATCGACTACGGAACAAAGTGGAAGTTTGTGGTGTCAGAAAGGAACATAGAAGACCTTATATCGATGAAGGCACTTGAGTTCATCACGAATATTGCACTAACGGATGTACCTTTGGTTCATCACGAAGAACAACAGACCTTTGAGCTCGCGATACATTAAATCCCCCTAATAATAATATAGCCCTTCGAAGTTGAAAATGAACTCTATATTCTGCAAGAAAAGTATTTGAGAAATCAAATACCTTTGGATATATGTACATTTGTTTGGAAGACTTGCTTATAACATTCTTTATGGATGCTGCGAATTATATAACGATCGGCTAAGAAACAGCGAAGATATGCTACTAACGATTTGCTCGACTGTGTGTGTTCTATTGAAACAAAAAGTACAGTGTCTCATACTGGTACAATTATTTAAGGACTTTTAGAGCATACTTTTCACACCTATGCCTTTTAAATAATATTTAATTTAAATGCACAATTTTCAATATGCTAGATCTAAGCTGCGCTGCGTCTGCTAGTATTGTGGTACTGTATAATCAACAATTATTTATTTATTGAAAACCAATTGTCATAAATTATGCCCCGTGATACCGAGCGTACGTACGGCTTGGCGGCCACTGTGCACAGTGGTGGCGTCAGTGTTGTGCCCCCTTCACCTGGCCGAAACCAAAACCACCAACTGAGGTGAACGCGTTGTGAACTGCTCGATGTGGTTGCTGTCTGCCAAGTGGAGATTAGGCTTATGCACAAGTCGGTGGTTGCTGGTTTCCGCTAAGGCGTCAGTGAGGCGAGGAAATGATCCATCAAGCATGTGACTTATGCATAGTTTGGCAAGATGGAGTCATGGGGGCCATGGGATGGTGTTGGGAGGGCGGGTAATGGGGTTTCATGCTTCGGGCAGACGCCTCCAATGATGGGCTGCTGCTCGTAAGAGCTGCAAACTAGTTGACCCTGGTCAAGAATCGGGCGCTTAAAGTGGTTTAATAAACTGCAATTACCTCGTTTAACTCATTGTCTGTTAGTGAGTGTGTGTGTGTGTGTGTGTGTGTGCAGGTGGTTTACTCATCAGTCAAGTGCGAGACCAGGCCAGGGCAATCCCCACCTGCAGTTAGTACGATTTATTTCGAAAATTCTTGACAGCTTCAACTGCCGACTTACAGCTCCAACTGTGCTCCACTGCGACTATGCAAATTGAAATAAATAGCGTACGTTGCGTGGCTGTTCAGATCATTCAATTGTAACACTTCGAAAAGAGCACCGGAACAAAGCAATCACACCAACCACACAAACCACACCATGAAGCTCTTCATTGTACTCAGCGCCTTGATAGCCTGCTGCTCCGCCGGCATCATTCGCAGCAGCGGCTGGAGCTCCAATCCCTGGGCCAGCAGCAGCGGTGGCTGGAGCTCGAGTCCTTGGATCAGCAGCAGCAGCAGCAGCAGTGGCTGGAGTTCCAATCCCTGGGCCAGCAGCAGTGGAGGCTGGAGCTCGAATCCTTGGGCCAGCAGTGGAGGCTGGAGCAGCGGTTGGTCCTCGCAGCCAAAGATCATAAAGATCGTTAAGGTTGGGGGCAGCGGTTGGAGCAATCCTGGCTGGTCCTCCAGTGGTCACAGTGGCTGGAACAATGGCTGGTCCAGTAGTTGGTAGATCCCCATATGCCTGGCAATTCCCACACCCCAAATGACCTACTGATTTTTTTTTAATCTATACATATTTTTGTCAATCTTACTTGTTATAAGCATGTGTTTTTTTTTTCCAATTCAATTAAAATTCATAAACAAACACTGTTTTCATTTAATACAATCCGAGCGCATGATTGCCATTTGGCCACGTTCAATAGGTCATATTTAATAGTCAAGCAATATACCAGTGAGGGCGTAGCCGTCTAGTCGGAGACACCAGACAGTATAAAGCCCTGGTATAAACTGAATCTGCTTATGATGGTGGTATTTATTTTCTAAATTTCTCTAACTTTCATACTAGTTTGCGAACAAGACAAACAGACATTGCTAAATCGTTTCAGCTCATCATCCTGATCGCATTTTTCTGTTTCATATACTATTTGCTCAGATCTATTATTCTCTGGCATGTAAAATCCTAAGGATAACTCTGCTGTTTTCCGACTAATTTTTGCAAACAATTTTAGGTTTATTTTTTACCATACAAAAATTAACAACATTGTTGGAAAACATAACATAAACAAGACATTGAATTTCACAAGTGCAGCACTTTTAGTCGCGAACTTGACGACGGTTTTTCTATTCTCATTGATCTCAAAATTTACAAAAAATATTCACCATATTTGAATTATGACCCATAATAATTAAAAAAGCTAACTTGACTATGTAATTATTGCTATTACTTGTACTTTATGCATTCACAATCTTCAGTCGTGGAACGTAGTTAAGCGGGCTGCTCATCATTAACAGCACGCCAAGTGGAAAATGCACAGTGTGACCAGATGCAGTGCAATTTTAAGTTGTTTACAGATCATTTAATTTTATGGGAATCAGATCATAATATATTTGAGCCTGTAATCGCATGCAATCCCAATAAGCCAAAGCAAAATTGTAAAAAAATCTAACTTCAATAAATTAATTTAAACAGGAACTTCATTAGGTTAATTTGCGTCAAGAGCAAATCAGTCAGTTCAATCATGAATAGTAGTAGACAGTAAAATTAAAGGTAAGTTACAGGCCATAACCTTTGCTGGCCCCTTCCAAGATGTGCAAGCATGAACACGGTAGATAATAATATGTAAAAGATACGAAATTAAACAAAAGGATTTGTTTGCCACAAGTGTTTTATTGGAAGTCATTTTAAAAGATATTGTAACCACTGTACATAATATGCATTACATAGTTAATAGTCAGCTCTGTTGTCTTGGCTTAGCTTGGTTGAGGCCGGTTTATGGACTTGGCTCTACGCTTTTGTGGCTGTGGGAGCTGCAGCACGCGTTGAATGCAACAGCAGACAGAGAAGTTGATGCAATATATGGTAGCAATTCACTTGAACTGGCATCTCATAAATATATGTTTATACTCTGTAGCCACACAATGGCTGAAACTGGGGTATAATGGGTTAGTTAGATCTGGGGATACCCTGAGAGGGTTTCTCATTGACCCAGAAAGTTCTTACTGATACCGCGAATGGGAATATCCTAAAGAAACCTAATTATGGGGGTATATTAACTTTGTGGAAATGTATATATTAATATGTCTAACATCATATTAATCACTTCCCAAGTGCGCATTGAAATCGGTTTGGATACACAAAAGTTATTAACGAAACAGCATTTCTTGATTGCTCTTCAAATACAAGGTAATGTGAAGGGTATTTGAAAGTCGGGTGCGTCCGACTGATTACCCACATCCTCTATGGATGGGTTTGAGTTGAGGTTAGCTAAAGTTAAGGTTTGGATTTGGGTTTGCTCTGTGGTTTGTTGTTTGCTTCTGGTGTTTGTGCAA
Source organism: Hypselothyrea guttata (assembly GCA_035045125.1). NCBI lineage: Eukaryota > Metazoa > Arthropoda > Insecta > Diptera > Drosophilidae > Hypselothyrea > Hypselothyrea guttata. Next base: position 313,837 of record JAWNNJ010002263.1, read on the forward strand.
CAATTGACATTGAACCAGTCAAATGCAAGTGTGTGTACTTATATTTGGATCGTGCAACACCACACACACACACACACACACACACACATACACAAACACATGCACTTGCCCGTCACTTGTATTATTGCATGCAAAAACAAAAACAAAACCAGTAACGATGTAGCCGATGAATCGGACGCACCAGACTGTCGAATGTGCTCAACCCTACTTTGCAAGGGCCTACAAAATAAATATTAATATTGCACAGAGTGATTATTCTCTTTTCTACCCAACTGCAATGGGTATAACAAGTTATCAAAATTATCAAATTAATTAAGCGTTAACAAAAGTGCAAAAAATAAAAATCTCAGAATTTAAATTGTAAATTTGAAGACAAATTGCAAGGCGCTTGGCAAAATGCTTATAATTAATGATAGTGCTATGGCTCAGCAGTTTACAAGTATTTCGTATCGCGTCACTGCGTTTTTGTTATTGTTCTTCTCAATTTGTTATTGTACTCGTATTTGATCAGCGCCTCCTAGTGGCATGGTGGCGTATGAAATATGCAATATGCAATATTCCCAGCGTAAACGTTGCGCATACGACGCGTGTACCGCACTCGAGAAACCGCCAAGTGGCTGCATCGACAGCCACTTGCTTGCTAAATCATTGAGCATTCTCAGCCTTCCGAGTAGCCTTTGGGAGCGTCATTGGGAACGAGCGTCAGAGCGTTAAAGCGTCGTTAAGGGCCTCACATTGCTTTAGTTTCATGCCTAATCGGTGCTTGGGAGCACCATGACTCAGCTGAAGTAAGAACTCGGCGTTTGCTATAAAAGCGTGCCTCTGCGCCTGGTTCTGGCATCAGTGGAGCTAAGCTTCTAACACAATTAACACCAGTCAATCAGCTAGAGGATTCTGCGGTTCAACATGCGCTACGCTCTACTCGTCGTATTCCTGTGCGTCCTCCTGGTGGCCATTGCCTCGGCTGGGCAGCTTGGTGGTGGCGGCGGTGGCGGTCACGGAGGCGGTGGCGGTGGCTATGGCGGCGGTGGTGGTGGCGGACAGGGCGGCTGGCAGAAGAATGGCGGAGGTGGCGGCGGCGGTGGTGGACAGGGTGGCTGGCAAAAGAATGGCGGCGGCGGCGGTGGAGGCGGAGGAGGCAAATCCCTAGCTGGCAACCGTGGCAGCTCTGTGTCCTGGCAGGGAGGCAATGGCGGCGGTGGCGGCAACAAGCATGGCGGTGGTGGTGGAGGCGGCAACAAGCATGGAGGTGGTGGTGGAGGCGGCGGCGGCGGCGGCAAACATGGCGGCGGCTGGTAAACTCCAAGCGAATTCCAAAATCAATCCACAAAAACGAGAACTGCAAGACGAAACGAAACTTTTATACTCCGGCTAACCTCCGGTTGTATTGTGTTCAACGGCATATGTATTTATGTACTAGGTGTTAACCATGTTCCTTGGAACAAGTGCTATATCCTTTTTTTTTGTTTTTACTAGTGTTAGTCAAAGTTTTTCAAGTCCTGTTTACCCTTTGCTTCTATTTCTAATTGTACTAATAAAAAAACATTTATTTTGCTAACTACATGCGGATAGTTTTGCATCCATACAATCTATATAAATGAAACTATCGCAGCATCAAAAAGTATAAAATGGTCTATCAAGATAATGAAGGAAGAGGAAGAAGGCCTGGTAGACCACACAAAATATATATATTTCTTATCAGGACAACAATCTGGGTCGATATAGCCATCTGCTCCTGTCAGTCTGTCCATCCTACCGTATCAACAACTAGACCTCGCAAACTCTAATAGCTAGAGACACTTTTGTAGGTGTGTAGGTTCTCCTATGTAGTTCGGTTTAGATTTTTTTATATATCCTCTCCTGCCCACGCTAACCATAAAAAACACAGCAGCCATCTAGTGGTAGGATCACCATTGTTGGAATTTAGGTGCTCCCATGCAGTAAGCAGATAATGTTGTCTTAGATTTTTACCACCTCCCCCAATTTCCGCGCATACCACGAACATCTAGAGCAGCGGTATCAATTTTAAAGCTACAGACTTGCAATATGACATGCACGGAGCGCATTCTCCTTCGATGCTAGCAATTTTATTACGATCGGATAAGAAACAGTGAAGATATACAATTGACATTTGCTCAGAGAGGGGTATCTGGCATGCATGCCCTTAAAGTATTACCGGTAGCGAAACTACAGAGTCTGCTAACTGTCAGTTACGTCTGTCTATAGGCTTACTCCCAGCTAGACATATACGCCGCCGAGCCACGCCGCCGCCGCCGCCGATTTTTGCCCATTTTTGAGCGCCGCCGCCGAATCTTAAAAATATCGGCGCGCCGTCGGCGCAAAACATTTTAAAACAGCTTAAAAAAAATTATAAAATATGGGTAAAATGTATAAATATCGAAAAAATGATTTCACTGTTGCCAAATCCGTTTATTTAACTCCAGATCTAGCTGGTTCTAAAGAGCATTGGCAATTCTGTTCTTAAGTCGTATGTGCTTTAAATTGAAGGTGTTGAAAGCAAAAATTGTTCCTATTTTTGTACGAATTTTTTACAATTTAAGAAAAAAGCCAAAATTCCCGCTTCGCGCAGATTCAAAATTTTTTGCAGCAAATGATCTTCAAAAATCGATTATCTTTCTATTTAAGATATATAAGAATGTTAATTTGTTTAAATTTGTTAATTTTAATTTAATTATAAAGAAATATATGGACGGGGCAGATCAGTGGGACGGAGACTACAGTCGGACGTAACCGACAGTAGAAGACCCTTTACTTTACTACTACTACTACTACTACTATATGTACACACAAACACAATCAGAGGCACACACGCTACCCGCGTATGCAAGGCACACCACCCCCCTCTGTCAAGTGCGGCAAATTGTTAGTTCCATATTTTCGCTGTTTCTTATCCGATCGGAACGAAATTCACTGCAGCTGTGGCTGCAGTAGAGTTTTGTGGCTTGCGAGGGATGGGTGGGGGGGTGGTATCCAAAATCTAAAACAAACTCGTGCTGCTTGCGAAATAGGAGAACCAAAGTCTCGAATATGGTGTCTCTAGCTCTTATAGTTGCTGAGATCAAGGTGTTCATACAGATGGACAGACAGACGGACGGACGGACATGGCTATATCGACTCGGCTTGTTGTCCTGATCAAGAATATATGTACTTTATGGGGCGTGGCACGCCTCCTTCTGGGTGTTACACACATTTCCTCTTTGCACTAAGTTAATAGACCCTTTTTACTTTTTGAAAGTAAAGGGTCTTACCAGTAAGCCGGACGGGCCCGACTGTGGAATACCCTGTGTCCTAAAAATGAAAATATAGTTCTATAAAACTGTCACACGAAGCGTAGCAGCCATTCTTCTTCTTCCTTTTTATATTTGCCAGCTTTAATGGCTACGCTGCCCAGAGGCGAGCGATGCAACGCCTGCAATATTGTTTCGTTATACATATATCTCCTGTGTTTATTAACCGATTTCAATGAATGATGATTTACACAATAGGTCAATAAAATGGATGAGATTGTATGTTCCGAATAACAACCTTCTATGTTTAATATTACGCTTGTTATTTGGTTTTTATCGATTAGAGCGTGAAGGAGGCGTGGCATCCAACAATTGAAATAAACCTCATCTGCAACCAAAACGGCTGCTCTACCTTTTGTTGTTTGCAAAATTTCAGCGTTTGCACAGACGGACAGACAGACGGACATCGCTAAATTGACTTAGCTCGTCTCCCTGATTAAGAATATACATATATACAGGGTATAAAAAGTTCTATACATTCAATAACTGCATACGCCGCCGACGAATTTGTAGGCTTCGCTTGCGCCGCCGACGAATTTACAAACTTCGTTGGCGCCGCCGCCGCGCCGATTCTTTCTAAAAGCTTCGCCGCCGCCGCCGGTTCATTTTAGCACCTACGCCGCCGCCGCTGAAAAATCCATCGGCGTAAATGTCTACTCCCAGCCAACAGTGAGTGAATGGATTCTTGTCTGCAGATGTATTATCGTTTGTTCTGTGTATCAGTTGCCCAATATCTCACATTTGTTTACGCTTTTGGAATGCTTTACTTACACTCGTCCGCTGTACCGCATGCAATGGATTCAGCCTGCCGCCGGTTCTGAGGGTGTTAACCCAAGCTTTAAAAAAACCGAACCGATCAGTCGGACGCTCGACTGTACCCTATACTTTAAATATGATTCAATAATTTCTATAAAATATTAGGTTGTTTGGTAATGACATACCGGTTTCTTTATTGATTTTTGACGACTATTTTAATATAGTTAGCATTGTCCGATTTAAGTGATATATGTACCGTTGTTTTCGATGATTTTCTGCCATTTTGATGGTAACTTGTATATGCCTCTCCTAAAGAAGTCCTTTTCCCTACTGGCAAAAAACTCGGCGATTCGATTTTCACAATCCTCCCTTGAACTCAATTTTTGTCCATCGAAAAAATTTAGCATGGCCAAAAACGATGCGCGGCAGCAATGCTTCTTTTTCCATTTCTTCGATTTAGCGATGTCGGTCTGTCTGTCCTTCTATCCGTGTGGATGACCGCTCCGATTTTTGAAACTATAGGAGCTAGAGTAGCCATTTCGGTTGCTATCGGTAGGTGTATTCAATACGCAAATAAAATTTATTTTATATCTTTGATATCACGCCTCCTTTACGGCCAATATCACTAAAAACCCACATAACCTCGTATTTTTGAACATAAAAAGCGAAGTAATCACATAAACCTGAAATAAATTACATTCCACGGCTCTCAGGTAAACCAAATACTACTAGCAAATATACCAAGCCGGAAAGAAATCCCATTGGTGGTTGCCATTCCATTAAGTCTCATAAATTGTCACAATCTATATATCTAAATATTAAATTCCAATTATTTTCGCATTATTTATACAATTGTAGTTTCTTTCAATAAAGTATGCAGTTTTGTACATTACAGTAATTATTTATTGGCAGGTAGGCAAAAAACAAAAAAAAATTCTTTTTAAGGTTGAATATGTATTTACGTTATATATGTTTATGTACAGTTGCAGTTCCTTTTTATGTAGTACCATTCTAGTGTTCCGTTTGCGATAGGAAGTTACCAGCTCCACCCACTTGAACCTCCTGAAGACCAACCTCCACCACCACCAGATTTCCAGCCACCGCCGCCACCACCAGATTGCCAGCCGCCACCGCCACCTCCAGATTTCCAGCCACCGCCGCCACCACCAGATTTCCAGCCACCGCCGCCACCTCCTGATTTCCAGCCACCACCACCACCTCCTGATTTCCAGCCACCGCCGCCACCTCCAGATTGCCAGCCACTACCACCACCGCCGCCTCCAGAATTCCAGCTGCTGCTTAGACTTGACAATGCTTGAGACTTCCAGCCGGATAGATCAGGCAATGAGCTGGACCAACCAGATCCACCGCCACCACTTTTCCAGCCACCACCACCACCACCGGAGGACCAGCTAGTGGCGCCACCGCCGCCTGATGGCCAGCCACCACCTCCGCTAGAAGGCCAAGCGCTGATGCTTATTTTGCTACCACCGCCGAGGCCTCCCGATGACCAACCGCCACCACCACTGCCTCCGCCGCTTTTCCAGCCGCCACCACCGCCGCCGCCGCTCTTCCAGCCGCCTCCTCCACCGCCGCCGCTTTTCCAGCCGCCACCACCTCCAGAGGATGCCCAGCCCAAGGAACTGCCACCTGATGACCAACCGCCACCCCCTGCACCACCGCCGCCGCTCCAGCCATGCGGCTTGGCATAGACACTGACGCAGACCACTGCGAGCAGGCCAAAGAGAACCAGATGTCGTATCGACTGCATCTCTTCTCAGTTGTGGTGTAACTGTTGTAAGTGCTTAAGCTGTTGTAGCTGCTGTTGCTGCTGTTGCTGCTGTACAATAACTAATTTCCAACTTGGCGCACTCTTGGCTATTTATACCAACTGACAAAAGCGGTGCATCTAAGATTCTAGCCGTCGCTGTAGAGGTCGGCGTCACAGATGCAGTCATCATTGCCGTTGATGTTGATGTTGATGTCGAAGTCGAAGTCTCACTCTCAGACTTAAACTTAGACTTAGACTCAGTCTGTGTTTCAGTTTGTGTATCAGTTTGTGTCTCAGTCTATGGCTATATAATCAGATGTAATTGCCAAATCTGCTTGCCGCCCGCTTGCTGCCTAGGCGCTGAGATCTGAGATCTGAGGCCTGTTCGCTTTTGGCCCTCATTATGCCAACTTTCAATTTCGTACGCCTGGCTGTCCGTCCCAGCCCAGTTTGCATTGTTATGGCCCATGGCAGGCGTTGGCCCAAGACCCAAGAGCCAAGATCTAAGAGCCAAGAGCCAAAACTTGCCAAGCACCTGACTTTAACAACGTTTATGCAGCTCTGATTCTGGCCAAGAGCACATTTATGTACATCGATTCATTGGCGCGCCATTTTTGTGTTTCTATTGTAATAACTTTTTGGGGCCAAAAGCAATTGACTGCCTGCCATTATTCAGTTTGCTCTTGGGTTAAAAATCATAGGCTATTGCTACTGCTACTGCTACTGCTGATGTTGCACGTGTCGCATGCAACGATCATTGTGGTTACTGTGGTTACGGCTCTTAACGGCTGCGCGTTGTAGACAAAGTGCATGCCAATTGGGTTAACTACCCTGCCATCAATCAGTCAAGCAACCAATTAATTTAACAGAACAATCAATTATCCCCCCACCATTGGACTAGCCAGACTAAAAGTTTCATAAAAACTCAACAGTCGGGAAAAACATAATCACCTTGTTTAAGTAATCTTCGAAGAAAATCTGATCATAGTATATGTATATGTTGTAGGTGTAGTAGATCTATTTCGTATTTAGTAATTCCGTTATTTAGAGTGATTTTTATATTTTGAGTATGCACGCTTATTATTATTTTATATTTTTGAATTATTTTAATTTGAAAAACATAGTGCCAGCAACTGCTTAAATGTGAAATCATGTTGTTTAGTAAAGTTTTTACTTGAATTAAAATTGGTACCAATAAAAAATTAGGCATTTGAGACAAGGAAAATTGAGTTAAAATTAAATTTTGCACTCATTTTCAAGTCAACGTGGGATTTTTTATATTTATTGCAAAGTATTGAAAATTTTTGGAAAACTATCTTTCCAAAAGCAACCCTTGGCGAAACGTAAGTATAACTATAGTTGAAAAGGATTATTATTATTATTATTATTATCTTTCAATGTCAAGAAGATTCTTGTAATATTTGCCAGCATTATATGTAAGCTAAGCCACGGCATATGCATTTTCCAAGGGCATTCGCTGAATTAGTAGCTGCTAATCTATCTCTATTTTCTGAGTGTGCCACTGCCATTTAATAATTTCTTGGTTACAGTTCGTATGTGCCATCAATAAACCTCTGTTATTAATTGACTTTTCGTGTCTTGTTGCTTGGAAGTAATTATTCGAAAAAAAAAATAACTTCTTAGAAAGCTTAGTAGCTCAATACTGAGCCAAGCAAACACAATCTCCCAGAACGAGGCGTGGCTGAGCCCACAGAGTATGTATATGTACATATACATATATTGATCAGAATGACGAACAGATCTAGCCCAGACTTTTTGTTCGTTTGTATAAGCGTGCCGATTTGTACAACTATAGAATCTAGAGAATCGAAATTCAAAATGTAGGAAGTTGTATACCATAAGCAAAATGAGTTATGTTTAAATTTTAGATGTCACACTTTGCACACAAATTAAATTTAATAATTTTAAACGTAGAATATTAGCTAGCGTCATATAAATAGTATAATTCATATAATCTATAAGCAGAACGTAGTCGGTTGATAAACATAAAAGTTATTAATCAATCAATAATTTTATGTTCAGTATGCAGTTTAAGCACACGCTTCGAAGGGAACGGAAATGGACGCATTGTTCAAGACTTCGTAGTAGAGTGCAGGGAGTTCTACAGCCAGGTACTTCCGACTGATCGGCTACGTGTTAGCTGGTTTGATAACTGTGAGTGTTTGTGCTATGTTCATTCTTATATAGTAATCCTACTATATGTAAATCAAGTATTTGAGCCTGTTTAATTGTTGGATCACTTGCAGTTTTTGTGGGCGACATTGAATAAATTTGGCTCCTGTAACACCTGTCAAAACAATAGCCCACAAATACTTCATGCTAAATGAATGGTGATCAATTAAAAACAGTATAACAATCGATTAACTGTCAAAACGGTCGGTTGCTACAACAAGGCTTAACATTGATTTGTCTTCGCTTCGATTTTAAATAAAATCTGTGGTTGATGTTCGCGCCATCACTGTCGTATTATAGGCAAATTGCTACCGCATTATGGGGCTACCATAGGATATAACAGGAAGTTTAAAGGCAGTCTAACCGGTTCAATTAAATCCAAACAACCGAAATTAAAATTTTAAATTTTCACGTTTAATTGAATGCAGCTTAAAACTAAGCAAAAAAAACTGTCACTAATTAAAAAAAAAAGATAACTTGGAAAGAATTACAGTTAATCGTAATTCCAAGCTTTTTGGCTCCCAGGATAAACTTGATTCTCCTCAAAGTTACAGAGCTTACCAGCCCTGGTTCCAGCCACCGGATGAGCCTCCACTCTGAGCACCAGACCAGCCACCAGAGGAGTAGCCACCACCACCGCCGGAGTAGCCACCATGACCGCCACCAGAGTAGCCACCATGTCCGCCAGCTGAGCCCTGGTTGATCACTTTCACAATGTAGATCTTCTCCTGGCCGCCAGAGTGACCGCCGGAGTAGCCACCAGAGTGACCACCGGAGTAGCCGCCGGAATATCCGCCAGAGTGGCCACCGGAATATCCACCGCCATAGCTGCCACCACTGGAGTAGCCGCCACCGCCGCCTCCGCCGCCACCGCCGCCGCCGCCCAGCTTGCCACCAAGTCCACCGCCGAATCCGCCGCCTGAACCACCACCGAGTCCGCCGCCAAGTCCTCCGAGTTTGCTTTGGAGCAGCTGAGCAATGCCGCCAATTCCGGCACCGCCACCGCCACCACCACCGCCGCCTCCACCGCCCAGCAGACCCTCAAGCGATGCCTGGCTGGTGACCAGCATGGCAGCAAGGATGACGAAAATGCAGGCAAAAGGTTTCATACTGGAATCCCTGGTATGCGTATCACGTTCAGCAACTAACGATGTGATGTTCAAGACAAACGGAAGCCGTTAACTAATTCTACAACGTTGTTAGCCACGCTCATTTATAGTAGCCACCAAAAAAAGTGAAGCTCCAAAAACCCATACACTACAACTCAAGTAGCATCAAGTGGTATGCGAACAGTTGAACAGATGGTGAAGAGGGAGAGCACGACGGAGTCGTGGCTGGCAGCTAAAGATAGAGCGAGTGCTAAAACATCTTGTATCTATTGATCGTTTTAACCAATTAAAAGAATTAATAACCCACATATTTAAGCGCTTACCAATCTCTACCGCTGTCTTTGTTTGTCGATCGCCTCTGATAACTATGCAAATCTCTACGCATGCGCGACGCGGTTTAGTCTTGTACATTGTCTGCCAACGATTGGGCCACAAGCCAAACAAATTAACCACGCTTAAATAATTATAAAAAACAGCACTCCCCACAAGCGGACACTCGTTGACGAAGAGTTAAATGCTCTACAAATGCCTATAGACCATGATCTTCTTAAACGCACATATTGCCAGTTAAGTTATTGTTGATTCCCGATCACCAGGTGTGGTGAGACGATATAGCCATGTCCGTTATCCATCTGATCTACATGAATTGTTGACTGATTGATAAGGTCCACAACGGATATAACTTTTGGTAAACCAATTTGTTTGTGTATTATTTGTTAAATGAACCTTCCACTCTGTTTATTTTATGATCCTGAATTGTTTATATTTTATTTGCAGTTCATTTTGCTACGAATAATGGCATATTTTCGGGCAGTTTCATTTATACATATCATTTTTAGTTTCCTTATATACACTCCATAGCAGATTATATGTACTCCTGCTTGGTAAGAGTATTTGCAAGTTTAATATACAACTATCAACAACAATGGCTCAATGGCTCAATGGATCAAACATTTGTCTGGTGTTGAGATCTGCTGCATGTACATCTGTATTGAGTGTTGACCAACTGATTAATGATGCTTTGACAGACCTAGTAGCTGGTCAGGTGTTCTGCTCATTTACCCACCAAGGTCCCTAAGCAATGCGATGAGCGTGTTAAGTGTTAAGTGCTCCCCCTAAGAGTATTTGACAAATCTGACCATACCGACAGCCCAAAGTGTGTCATTAAATCATTTCCACAGGAAGTAAAAAGGTAATACTGCTTAAATTAAGTTGTTTTACTTATCTACGATAACGCGCATATCTCTCATATCTATCCATCTGTCAAAGTGGCTAGAATATAGTCGTTTATAAATAGGCGCAATCAAGAACCGGTTGATGGCCAGCCTTGGTTCTAAGTCTATGTCTATGTTTTTGGCACATATTTGCATAGACAATTGCCTACGTTTAGCTTAGATACATGCATATTTATACCCTGTACCCATAAAATGGCTAAACCAGGGAATAATAACCCTGTGGAAATGTACGTTACAGTCAGAAGAAAGCGTGATGGACCCCAGAAGGTTCGCATAATATATATTCATGACGACAAACTAAGTTTATACTATATATGTAGCTATGGATATCACAAAAGCACTAGCTTAGGAATGAAGATCATTGTATACTATACGGAGATCAACATTACTTTTTAATTTTCCTTCCAAATTAAAAAGCCTTAAAGCAATATACTAATCTATCTTGATGTCTGTTGCGTCCGACTGCAACCTTTCCGAGTTTTTCCTCTAAATATTTTAGTGAAAAAACGTGGATGTTGATGGCAAGCCAGTGAGTCAGTCAGGACAAACAAGTTTTTATAAATAAATATGCTATGGTAAAAATGTATATGCTTTGTAGTTATTGGTACTAAGAAAATACAAACAATTCTTCGGCTGGAATTTTAGAAACCTACAAAGATGCCGCTTCGGTTGAGAAGTTCAATGCACTTTGACTAAATTTATGCTAAACTCTTTGTAAAATGCTGCAAACTAAGACGATTGGATTAAATGGAAGTTTGGGCTAAATATAATGCTTATTGGGATGAAATGTGTAATCTTATGAATCTTACAAAGAATTTACTGGACAAAGTCTACAGTCGATTTTCTGCCTGGTTCAAATACTACATCGTATATGGTATAGGGTATTTATAGGGCTGACTGTTCATTATCCCGTTTAATCTGTAGAGGAAGTCCAATGATAAATTCGATATTCATCAATTAGGTAAAGCATTGTTTATAAATGTGCTCTTAAGGTCACCAATTTCAATATCGTTAATTATGAATATTCACTTAGAACAACTCTACGCTAATTCTGTATAGGATGTTTAATTTCAAACCGCTATGATAATGTTATTTATAAAGCAAAATTTATGTATGAGCTTTATCGCGTTTTTTGCGTTTATTTAAATACGCATTGATAAAAATTAGAATAAATGAATATATTAGCGATTGTCTTAAAAGGCTTAGTGACTAAATGATTTATGTACATAGTTATGCTTCTAAACTTCATTCTTAGTTATACTTGAATCGTCTTATCAACTATGCATATATTATTGTTATCCTCTATCTAAATATCTGTTCCTAAACGAGTTTTGAGCCTCACGCGCCAAATTAGTTGAGGTTGTTTTTACTCGTACACGTTCATCAGATCAAGATGAGGTTAACACGTAACATTTTTTTGTTACAGTAGAATAACGCTCATTACAAGCACAATCATTTGAATCTTGACTTTATGTGTAAGACGAAGATGGAGAAAAAGAGAGAGAGAGAGCAAGAGAAGAATAGAGCAAACTGTTTCCCATCGCATTTTGCCTTCAATCTGAAGGCTTCCATGAAATTTTAATATTTAATGATAAAGTAACGTGAATGAAATTACCAGTTAACTTACGAGCTAAGTTGTGCTCATAGCACAAAGAAGTGAATGCTCATTTGTTTTTCATACCCCACATCCATTGAATGTGTTCAAATGGGAGTATAATACGCTATTTTTATACCCTGTTTCCATAAAAGAATAAAAAAAAAACTACGTTCTATTGATGTATACCATATGAAGAGTTCTTCAGAAAATAGAAAAGATATTATGAAGCATATGCTATATAACATGCATTCCTTCGTTTTATGTTAAAATCTTGTTGGTTGCGTTCGACTGAAGCCTTTCATCAAGTTCTGTATTTTTGTTTGTCCGTTTAGATTAAAGCGTAGATATCGTAAACTTTATAAGAAATATAAAAGTACTAATTTGTAATTCAGATGGGTGTATGCCATACGCATATTAATTTCGTTTAAATCTGGATAAATTGAAGTCCTTGTGGACTGGTGCATAAACGTGCAGGGTATTATAGAGTCGGGTGTGCCCGAATGATCGGATGCGTTCCTTCTATTCGGCTTGTTTCATTTTGGTAGTCTCATCATATATTAAGTTGATGTTTCGCACTGAAAGCGTGGGTTGTTTTTAAAGTACCCAATACATAATATATTAATAACAAGAAATTCTGTGAATTAGAATTTAAAATTGTATATTAATAAAATAAACTTATGTTTTGTTATTGCAAATTAAATTAACAAATTAGGTTATTTTAAATATTTTAAATTAAAGGGTAAGATTCAAAAAACAAATGATAACATTACTATAGATTTATGATATAATTTATTATATCTAATCTAATTATCTAATTTTATTCGATTTTAGATAAACTTTAGAAATACCCATAGTAGTAGTAATATCTAAATTGACAAGCCCGTTTAATTAAGCAAGATTAATGTAAACCTCGTCAAACTTCCCTTCCCAAGTACCGATTATATTGTCATAATGAGATTGCAAAATTAATGGCACTCATAAACAATTTGTATAGCTGCAAAGTGCATAGTTATAATAATACTTAATGCAACCATGTGGCATAAATTAAAAAGCTAGCATACATACTACATTCAATTAGACGGATAGAAGATATATGGACAAAATTAACGTTGATTTGCATTAAAACTTCTGCTAACTTTCCAGGCAATTAGGGGTGCTCATATACATACATACATATGTAGTCTCTATGTAAATATAACTATAGCTACAAAAGCTAATTTTTAGACCCGACTCTAGAATGCCCTTCACCCTATTTTGAAACAGCACTCAAAGGTATGCAATTTCATTGTGCTGTTTCGAATAGATTTATGGAATACTATATGTGCTAGTTAGGAAAATTCTATGTTTAACAATATAGTTTTTATACGTTTTTGGAGATAGGCTAGTTCTGCTTTTTGTCCATTCATTCATTCAAAATTTAATGCCTCTAAATCATATGTTTCTGTCATATGTTTCTGTCTGTTACATACATTTGCACAAAGTTACCAATTTTCAATGAAAGAAGGGTATAATTAATTAATAGAAAGGCATAGGACATAAATTGAAATGGACAATTAATTGATATTTGTGTAGCCATAAACATGGCTTAATTGTTCAACATTAATTCCAGCGAAACGAACTCGAACTCAGAAATTGTTAAAGATGCACAACCGTTCAATAGTTTCTTGATGTTATTCAACTTAAAATTCACTTTAGTTATCTTCCGGCTCACGACTTCTAAAGTTCAGTATATGATAATATTTCCATATATCAATCCGAATATACAATAAAATCAAAATGTATTTTAAATGTAGGATTTATGCTGTTTTGATCACCTTTGAGCTGGCTAGATTGATGACCAAACAATAGTCAATATACAAATTTTGCGCTTTGGCTAGATGGTAGATACTCAATAGTGCAAGATGATGCCAAATATTTGCCAAATCGGGTGAATATACGATATTTAAATAAAGTAACTTAAAAGAAGAACTATGTATTTAAAAATGTACGTCAAATCGTTGAATTACACAATACACAATATGAAAAATACACACAAGTCATAACCTTGCTAAGGCTTTTTTTTGACTCGGCCGTCTCAAGCGAGACATGACGGCGCCAAAAAAGCGAAACCACTTTGGGATCGCGGATCGAAGCATAATGCAAAGCAACAAACAAACAACAGAGTATTATAATTATAATACAACAACTACAGCCGATTCAATAATCAAAGAAGAGTCAACTAAAAACCACGTAAAACGTTATCGAAACAACACAAACGTGTGTAAAATTGAAGCGGGTTTCTATATCAGATATCCGACAATGATTGTTTGGCTGGTAGCCCTGGTCTAAAATAAACCGAATGTAAGAATCATTAAGAGATATTAGTTTTATGAACCGAAAACTCTTTGAAAATCAGTTTACGCATTCTGGACAACCTGTCAAAATATCAGAATAAAAAAAAAGCTGAAAAAAACTATAACCTCAAAACCTTTCCATAAAAAAAGATTGGAGTGTTTTTAGAAAAGTAAAAAGGGTCTATTAAGTTAGTGCAAGTGGAAATGTGTTTAACATCCAGAAAGAGGAGTGGCAGATCCCACAAAGTATATATATTCAGGACACCTAATTCTTAGCAACTATAAAAGCTGAAGACACCATATTCGGGATGCTGGTGAGCCATGTCTGTAACTAGCTCTACACAAAGTAAAGGGTCTCCTACTGCCGGTTACGTCCGACTGTAGCCTCCGCCTGACTTATATACAGCATATCTATACAGTAGAATCGGTCTCATCCAACGATGCTATCTCGCTGTCAATCAGACGCATTCCGTTAAGAGCTTATGACACCCATCCGATTTATGTATATTCCTTATTTATTGTGCACTCGTCAACTTTCGCTTTTCACGCACAATTGCGCACTGACATTGACCCTGAACATTAACCCTGCATGAAAGCAGCACAAATCACGTTATTTGCTTATGAACCGGTTTAGACCAATACAACCTGTTGCGCAACAGTGCCGCCATCTACATGTCGAATGCGTTATTGAATTGAGACTCTAAGCCAGATGGCGCTCGTGTGCTCAAAATACGCACATACATATTTAAAACGCGATATCTTTTTAGACTCTGTGGTGTTTTATAAAAGATAAAGTCGTCTTTTGAGTTAGTAAAAGTGTGCGCAAATGTGTGCTTGTAATCTGAACAGAGCATTAAAATCACGGCATACTTTTAGGCATCCCAATTTAATTTTCAACATTTGCGGCACACATACGTTTAGGCATGCAAATAATATTTCTTGAAACAAGTGCAACAGATATATATCAGATATGTTCGTATATCTCCGATTAAAGAATGAAGACTGTTTTGTGTTCGTTAAAGATCAAACGGGTTTTCTGTGCTCATCTGGGTATGCCCATCCATAATGTATCCATAATGAATTCGAAGTGGAGTATTACGGAGTGGAGTATTACGACGGTAGCTCCGTGCTTACTGGTTTTTTTTTTTTTTTTGTACCCTTATATGCAAATTTAATGTCTTAACAACACAGTTATAAAGACAACTGAAAAGAACCCAACCACATCTAATATTATATTTGTAATAAACTAAAATCATTAATTCTTAAAATTATTTATTTACGCCATAGTGTACAGTGCTGTACAGCTAAACGGATACATCGATTATTGCATACTTTTGGGCAGAAGAACAGTTAAAATTACGGTTTCTACACCTATTTTATCAAAAATATTTAGTAATAATAATGGGTCTATCGATGTTTCTGATGTTTTCCAAAAATATATTGAAGAAATCATCAATCGTTTTCTAATATACGTTTATTATGCAAGCAATAACAGATTTTACAATGTTTATTTTTAGATCCGGGGATATGGAGGAGGTGGAAGATGTGCAGAATGTCTCGGTCTATCCGATCTATCCGGCTGCGATGCTGCAGTCGCGACTAGTCAGAGATACCCTGGAGCAGACGAGCGGAGTCGAGTAGCCTCCGCTTGAGTGATCTGCCCTCTTGAAAAAAGTAGTCTTTGACAAATACTGACAATATACTTTAAAGTTCGTGTAAAAAACTAAATGAAACACCAGTCGAAAAATAGATTTTGATGTAAAACAAAATTCACGAAGCTATTGTATTTCCAGTTAGGATTATACCCTTCGGCAGATTTTTACACTTTATTAACAGTTACTGATTGACAATTGCAATGGCTGATCAAGGCGCAAATGCGGTTCACAATGGAGAAGAAGACTCAGAGCGCACATGCCGGTTTTGCCTGGAAACTGAGGCAGAAAACCCAGGGGCCAGCTGGTTAAGCCCCTGCAGCTGCCGGGGAAGTATTAAGTGGGTGCACGAAAGCTGCCTTTATCGCTGGATTGAAGCGAGGGAGTATACCGATTTCAGCACAAGGAATGTATGTATGGAGTGCCGACAAGAATATACCATACCCTTCCCTGGGTTTAGCCTTCCTTCAATAACCTTCGAGAATTTTGTTGATGATGTGGCTAACATTGTCACTCCGCTTCTGGTGTTATTCATCGCTTACAGTATTGTGTATTCGGCAGCTTGCTTTTATGGATGCATCACAATTATACAGGTCTTTGGCTTGCAGCGTGGCACGGAAATCCTGGTGAACAGTAATCCCACACATTTGGCAGTTGGCCTACCAATAATACCGTTTGGACTGTTTCTATGCCGATGCATACAATGGGAAGAGGCTGTCCTATGGCTCTGGCACAAGTGCCATAATATTTTGTGGAATGTGCCCATAATCAATTGGTTCATCGCGGACCCAAGCGATATGAATGAACAAGCCCACATACCATTTCTTGACGAATCTTTCAATCTTCCTCGAGATTTCTTTGGAGCCCTTACGCTGCCCACTTTTTCCACCTGGTTGGGCGGTTCATTGTATGGAAATCTGGACAACCCATTTTATCGCACGATGCTCGGAGGTTTGACGTACATCCTGGTTAAGGGATTTATTAAAATCTTCTTGCACCTAATGCAATTTCGCAACAGGACTCTACGGCGTATCTTCAACTTGGATTACGGCCATTTAAATATTTATTAAATGGCTTTTTATATGGATGCAGCTGGTGCTCCGGAAAATTATTTAAATGCAACTAGAAAAATTTCAATACTATAACACACACTTTTAGGCTAAAAACACTCAACATCCAATGCTCTATCAGCATTGTGAAATTTGTATACAATATTTAAATTATTGGTATATTTTTATACCAAGTACCCAATAAAGGGATAACGCATTTGTTTTAATTTCGTCTGTTTGAAATGGCAAGCCAATATTCCAAACAATTAAAAGTAATTTAAAATCTATTAAACCCAGATACAAGATACATTCCCTCTCCCAATTAATTAGATGTTTTATGTACATAATGATCTGGGTTCTAACCATTCAACAGAAATGTACATTCCAGCCATCATGTAAGCCCAAATATTTTACAGTTGGGGAGTTTTGGATATATAAGTTGATTACAATCGTCGACGAAATTTTATGAAGGTTTGGCCCTTTAAGGTTTGATACGCGATTTTTAAATGTTTGGAAGCCCTGAGTTCATTATTCGCAATGGTGTTAGCATATAAGCTGCCATAAAATCTGAATCATCAAATCGATGTTTACAGTACTATTTACAGCATTTAATTAAATAATTTCATGTTTGGCTGACATTTTTCAGCATTTTTTTGACATTTTTTTATTGAAACCTAATCGAAATATTTGGCGTAAAAAATGGGATCGATTTACCCATGAGCTTAGTGTCATGAGGCAGTTGCTATAGCCCTGCCCGTTTTTTTTCAGTTTTTCAGTACGCGTTCAACTGTGCGGTCGACACATTTGAAAATATCAAATATTTTTCTCAGAAAATTCGTAAAAGTTTACTTTATACATTGAAAATTAAAAAAAAAATTGTTTGTACTTAATATTTTTTGGAAATTGTTAGAGAAATTTAAGCAGTTGAAAAAACAGTTGTATTTCGCTAAGCCATTTAACGTGATTTTCAGAGTGTCGACTGTCAGTAAATTCTTTAAATAAATTAAATATGTCGGACAACGGAGCGGTATCTGGAATTCTCAGCGCGGCCCTCTGCGGCGTTACTGGATATGGGATGTACGCTGTTGGTCCCCAGCAGCATCCCTGGGCATTTGGTGCATGTCTCATCGGCTTCGTGCATGGAGCCCTGGGACTGATCGGATGCCTGTCGGACAGCAGCCAGTGCAAGGATGGCAAGGAGATGTCGAATGCAATTCTCGAAATCGTGCCCGTACCGCTGGTCAATATTGAGCTATTCTTTGGCGGCGAGAGCAACAACGTTGCCCTGGGCCATGGTCTGTTCATAGTGCCAATGGCCATATGTCTTGCGGTTGACCTTTTGAAGGGCGACGGAGATCATGCAAGTGAGGCACACGAAACGCTGAAGCTCCTCACCATATTGGGCAACATCATGTCCCTCACCTACCTGGCGGTTAACGAGAGCAGCTGGGTCATGGGGGGCATGGCTCTCCTCGCCTTCATGGCCAAGTACGGCGCTGAATTCTGCGAGTCACAAGTGCAGGAGGGAACTGGCGAGCCCATCAAGTACATCAGCTGGTGTGGATTCTATTTCCTAACCACCATGGCCGTGGGTGGCGAGAAGTAGGCCCAACCCTCAATCAAATTTACCTGACCGATTCCCTGGATGCATCTGCTTAAAACCCGGACATGTTGAACGACAACTCTGAGCTTACTACTTGCCTATTAGTATTAAAATTAAATATTGATTAAAGTTATTGAAGTTAAACACGTGTGTTGTAGTTTTATTTTTCCTACTAATCCGATATGGTGAAGGTGTATCTAGAAGGTATATAGAAGGCCATCCTCTTGGCTTGCACACGGAACTTGAATATTTGAACCACAAACCCAAGCAACCTGACTGAAAGCCGATAATTATGTGAACAGAGTTATATTACTACGAGTCTATAACGGCGTTTGATTTTCCAATGCTCACACATAGATTACAGGGTATATTCGTATGCAAGTGGGCAGTAATCTGCTCGTTGGCGCACCTCAAACAATTAATAAACTATTGCATGTACTCGACAATGATGCCCAATTGGCCCCAACAGGGTCTTGAGCCCTAACTAAGCTCATACAGCAGCTGGCGCAATGACAATCAGAACTAATAAGTTTTAAGACATAATGTCAACAAATGCTATTGTTAAGATCGGACCACGCGTCAGCTACCAATAACAGCTAAGAAGCAAAGACCCGCAGTTTCCACAGAGCGTTCTCAATGACCATGACGCCCTAAAGTTGTCGTTGTCGTTGTAAAGTCGTTTAGGTGCGCCTTAAGTTTGTTTATTGTTTGTTTTACGACTTACCAAAAGCCAACGCAAGGAGGAGAAGAAGGAGAAAAAGGGGGGAAAGGTCAAGTTGTTACCACATACAAAAGCCATGCTTCTACGACTCGACAATACGAGTCTATTTTGGCCTGGCTTTTCAGATCGAAGCTGGCAGCTGATGAAATGACGACAGACGGAAAGCGAGAACTGGTTGTTACCAAACTGTCTGTTATGATAAGTAATTGGCCACAGTGTTGCCACATTTGTAAAATATCGTTAGATAGCATAGCGCTGGAAGTAGTATGTCTGGAATGCAATAAAACAGATCTATGCCTGCCTAGTTGCTTATTATAGTTATTGCTCTTACAAAATAGGCTTTATGAGGCCCATGCCCAAGTTCTTAGTCTGTTTTACTTGCAGTTCGTATTCCCTGCTCACGAACTGAGACACACAGAGGGAGTGTGAGAAAGGAGAGGGGAAGAGGGAAAGGCAAATATGCCTTGCTGTGGCAATGAAGTCATCTGCAGCTAACTGAATCGACATTTGACATTGATTTAACTGGTTCGTGATAAGGTCTAGACTCTAGACAGCACTGGTACGTACAAGAACGAGAGCCCATTGTTCAACCAATCGGTACTGTGATTTAACACTGTAAAAAAAACACCGTGACGTAAAATGCATAGCAAAAATTGAAAATAGTAAATGACATATGTAAGAATAATTTAAGCATACTATTCTAATGCCAAAACACAGCAAAGAATTTGTTGCTAAATATGTTTTGTAAGCATTCTTTGTCCAAAAAAGCGCTCTTAATTTGTTCGAGTGTACCTACACACATCCGGCTAACTACACAGCGAGGGGTACTCAAATTTTTTGCGACCCTGGGGCAGCCAAACTTCTATTTTGGGGTCGTCTATTGAACCCTCCATCGATCTAGTGAGCTTTGTGGGAAATTTAATTTATTTATTATTATACCCTGTACCCATGAAATGGGTCAAAACTGGGTTAATAACTTTGTGCAATTGTATGTAAAGGGCAAAGGAAGGCGTGGTAAACGCCATAAAGTATGTATGTACATATATTCTTTATCTGTCTATACTTTTACTAATTCACACGGGACAGATCAGTCAGACGGAGGCTACAGTCGGACGTAACCGACAGCAGGAGATTCTTTACTTTGTGTAGAAGTACTTACAAACACAATCAGAGAACCTATGCACGGCACATAAACTCGTTACCGTTTAGTGTCGCAAGTTGAATGTGGCATATCTTCGTTGTTTCTTATCCGATCGTAATAAAATTTACAGCATCAGTGGAAAACGCCATAGGCTACGCACATACCAAATTAGCTTTAATATTGAGACTGCTGTCTTGCTTAAAGTATGCAAAATCCATAAGGTAGATGCGGTTTTTTGCGAATAGTGTTCCTCTAGCTCATCTATTTGTTAAGATCTAGGTATTGATACGGACAGACAGCCGAACGGACAGACAGACGGACATCGCTATACCGACTATGCTCGCTTGTGGGGTCTGCCACGCCTCTTTCTGGGTGTTACACACATTTCCCACTTGCACTTACTTAATGGACCCTTATTAATTTTGTAAAGTTAAGGGCCTAAAAAAATTAATGTTTTTATTAATTTATTTATTTATATTTCTATATCCTGAAAAGTGTATTAAAATCGGTTAATAAACTACGAAGTTACTCCCTGCTTCTGACAGCAAGGTCGATAAAGCATGGTGTAGTAAGAAGAAGCATTGCTGCTGAGCTTCATATGGATATTTAAAAATATTTTTAAATTATACATAAATTTAATTAGTTAAATTGTACCTTTGTAGAGGGTATTTTACAGTCGGGCGCGTACTTCATCATTACTGGCTTTTATATTTTTATTTTCAAAGCCGAAAACAAGATAACAAAGAATCACAACGCAAGACAAAAGATGATTCAGGCAATTTTAATTACACTTGAATACAGAACAAACAGATCTTGGATCGATTCGGATCATCACAAAAACACCCATTGAACAAAGTACGAGTACTGACTCCATTCAGTGAGTGGATGTTGTGCTAACTTGTTGTTACACGTACCCTGTAGTACCCAAAAAAGAAGAGAGAAATGTGTGTAACACCTAGAAGGAGGTGTGGCAAACGCGTCGAATTTGGAAACTATGAGAGATAAAGACACTACTTGTTGAATGTAGGTAGTACATTTTACACCGACAGGCAACTGATTCAACTGGTTGGTTCCGACTTAAGCCTTCCCGGAATTTTGTATTTATTGGCGCGTTAATTTATTTTTGGATTCGTTTATTCTGCCAATTTATTTATTTATTTTAATGTCGACTAAGACATTTTGTATTTGTTCAATTTTAATTATTATTTATTATTTTAATGTCTCATAAAAGCAGCAATAATTCAATCAAACCAAAATTAGAAAACGAACGAGGGGCTACAGTCGGTCGTAACCGACATTGGAAGTCTTATACTTGGGGTTTCAATAATACACACAGTCGAACAAATTGTCTGATGCATATCTTCGCTGTCTCTTATCTGATCGTGTTGCAATTTACAGTATCGATGGAGTTTGCCATCAGATATATATTAAATTACAAGTCTCTAACAATATGTAATAAAAAATAAAATTATGTATTAAACCTAAATTATAATACATGCAGGTGCAATTTTAAAAATAAATTAAAAAATAAATTTTTTAAGGAATTAAGTTTCTGGGTGTTAACGTTTGGGTCATTCAGTCACTCAATTAGGAGAAAAAATTTTATATAGTACTCGTAGTATAAATAGATAATATATTTATATTTAATTTTGATGTGTATGAATTGCTCATAATTTCTCAATTTACCAAAATTGAGCTGGACCGTATAGAGAACTTAGGGTTAACCAATGTTTTGCTGCGGACAAAGCTGTTGAACTTATAGCCGGGAGAGACAGTAGACAGATCATTAGTTTCACATTAGGTGAAAGGAACTGTAGAATGTGGTCGTATCGTGGAATGAGTTGACAGATTGAATAGCTGAATAGCTGAATGCCCGAACGGGGAAAGAGGCTATTGTTGGAATCAAGAAATATCTGTGATATCTGTGCCCTGCGACAACGGTAGCTTGCGGAAGCAGATTATTAACACAGAAATAGTTTCTGTGTAGGATTAGAGGTAAATACATATATACGATATAGCATACTATATTGTACATACATATATGTATTTCTGTACAGGAGGGGGACAAGAAGACAATCAGGCTGGCTGAGAGACAGAGTGGGCGGTGGACGCGACGAGGCGGGGACACTGACGCCTCAATGGCCTCGCCACAGAAAACACAAAAATAACAACAAACATGCGCAGTTTCGAATATTAGAACAATAACAGAGCAGTACACATCGTAACATCTTCATCTTCCGCATAGTCTGCGCTATTTTTAAGCAACTAATCGCCTAGAACGATAAACGCCGACGTCGACGCCGACGTCGAAGAAAGTGTCGTCAAACGCCAACGCCAAACTGATAGAAAGGTAAGCAGCGGACTGGGAGGCAGTGAGAGAGATGTCTGTTTTAGGGGGAACGGGGAGTGGGGAACGGGGAGTGGGGAACGGGGCCCGGGGTCGTTGAAATACCTGAACTGCGATGCGAGCTGTCGCTATATGTTTTGCTCTCACACCCTATAATTTTGACGCTGCTCTTTTTGCAGGGTATTCCACGGTCGGCTGCCTCCAACTCTAACCTTTCCGAATGGTTGTGATTATTTTTGGGCTGTGCGTTAATTGCAAGTCATTAAGTGAGTCGGGACAAGCAACTTGAAATAGATATATTGAATGGAAAAACAAGGCGATTATTCGTTGCGTCCTACTGTAGCCTCTCCGACAAATTTTAAAGTTGAGTGTATTTATCGCATGCGAAACTCTTAAACTACAATTTTATTGCTAAATAAAGAATTCACGGTTCTCCTAAAATTATTAAAACGGGGGTATAACCCCTGTTAACCCAAAACACCCATGTTCGTTCATCCGCCTGTCTGTCCGTCCGTATGAACAATTCGATTTTGGTATTTAGGTTCTTCTATCCATTGGGTATATACAGTTTTTGAAAGCAAACCACAGGGTCTGCAATTGTCGGTGGCGTCCGACTGTAGCGCTTACGAATTTTTTATAATTTCGAAGTGAAAATTTTCGTGCTGCCATAGGACGCTCGTAAATTAATTGCATTTTATGAGGACAGGTTTTCCCCAAAAATCGATGAAACAAAAAATTAGAAGAAACAAAAATCTAAAAATCTGGAAATCTAGAAATGTGACAATGTTGAAATGTTCCCCAAAGTAGCTATGGGACGGAGCGTTTTGGAAAATTTCCAAAAAGCAGAATGCGTGCGCTTTGCATTTAGTTTATTTTTAAGCTGGCATGGAATGACATGGAATTTCTATTCGTCAGCACAAGTATCTCTGTCTCAACAAGCTCTGTATCTGTATCTGTATCTTTCAGATGTATCTCTGGCCGTGGCTGTATTTGTATGTCTCTTGTGGGCATATGTCTTTCGGGTATATTTCCATAGATACTATTTTATTTTTATACAACAAATATTTGAACGAAAACGGGGCTACATTTCACACACACACACACACACACACACACATACTCTCGAATTTGTGGTACTTAAGTAAATCGTTCTAATACAGAAGCAACAAAAATGCCATGGGATTGCGTTAATCTGGCCCAGCCTCAAAATGTTTACCAAAAATCAGATTTCTTGTGACACTTTCCAGTGGTAGGCGAAAGGCAGTAATGCAGTTTACTTTCATAGATTAATAATATTTTTTTGCAAAATCCAAAATTCAAAATCCAAAGACCCACGGCGACGTGACTTCCGTTGGCCCATGCAAAAATGCAAACTTTTCTCATTATAATATTATTATAATATTATTATCATTCGAATGTGTGTTTGGCTGTCAACAGGATATGTCTGCTGCGTCGACGGTTTGTTGCTGGCATAATTAATGCCTGGCAATGACAAAAACACCAACTGCAACCGACAATAATATATATACACATATATAGATAAACTAGCTACTCTCGGCCCTTGGCTTTTCCAGGTTTTTCTTTCGTTGTGCGGCCCGATTTTCCCTGTGCTTTCCACTCGTCTCTTGAAAAATCGAAAGCCAAATGCAACTTTGATTGACAGCCAACAAAGTGGCAAGAACAACATAACAACAACAACAAGCATGAGCCGCCACTTAAAGTTCTAAAGAGTTTTATTTTTAAACTCTACAACAATTATAATATAGTATAATAACAATATTAGTCTTAAAGAGTTTTATTTTTAAATTACACAACACTGTTCAAATAATATTAGTTTGACTAAAAAAGTTTTATATTTTTATTTTATTTTTATAAAACACATTTTAATAAAAATTTTAGAGAAATTTCAAGACTTTTATTTTCACATTTTGAAAAGTTCTTTCAAATTAATATTAATTAAATTTAAAGAGTTTTATTTTTAAATTGTATAACACTGTTCAAATAATATTAGTTAGACTTGAAAAGTTTTATTTTTATAAAATACATTTTTAATAAAAATATTTGAGAGATTTAAAGGCTTTTATTTTCCCATCTTAAAGTGTTTTAAATAATATTAATTAGATTTATTAATTTAATTAATTTTATTTTATTTTTAAATTGTATAACACTTTTCAAATCATATTATATATATTTTAAAAAGTTTTGCATTTCAATTTTAAAGTAATTCTTAAATAACAATATTAGATAGATTTAAGGAGTTTTATAATTAACTTTTGTATTAATTTTGAAAATTGAAAATAAAAATTTAAAAACTTGGCTGACAAAATTTATGGTACAAATAAAAAAAAAATGTGTTAAAATTTTACAATAATTCAGAGAATAAACATGTATACTCAAAATATTGCAATCTCTTTTAAAATAACGGTAATAGCGAAAGCAAATTTTGCACATATAGCTATTTTACTGGGTGTACTATTTTGGGATGCCGAATCGAATAAAGAGCACTCGGGTGTGTCCGACTGATCGGCTGCGTGCGTACAGATTCGGTTAAAAGTCAAATATGT
The DNA here is from genome assembly GCA_035045125.1 of Hypselothyrea guttata. Lineage (NCBI taxonomy): Eukaryota > Metazoa > Arthropoda > Insecta > Diptera > Drosophilidae > Hypselothyrea > Hypselothyrea guttata. The sequence continues at coordinate 339,216 of JAWNNJ010002263.1, forward strand.
ATATGGATATCTACGACAAATGGCTTACTTAAGCTTGGTCTGGCAACACCGGCTGCCCCACAGGAGAGGCAAATGGCATCCAGTAAAGCCCGACTTGGAGAGTTCTTGGGAATGGATTTGAGGCTCGTAAACAACTCGACGCGGCTCAAATACAAACTCAAACTCGTCAAATGAGTCACGTTTCGCGGTAATCACTCATTGGGAGACTTTGGATGCGTTCTGGAATGCGAATATGGAAATGCAGCCCACGGGGGAATCACTTGGAATGGTGAAAGTAGGCGTGGGGGGAGGCGGCGTCTGGACCTGAATGGAATTTGTTAAATAAATAACAGTTGTCGTTGTAAGACGCAATTATGGTTATCTAACGAGAAATGGAAACTATTTTATGGGAGAACCTGTATTATGTATAGCAATAAATTCCTAAATATAATTAAGTTGGTGGAAAGAATGTTAATCTACAAAAACCCGTTTTTCGCAGCTCATGCTATGCAAATTGCTCTGCTAAAGCCTTTAATTATAATAAATATAATTAGGCATATGAAAAGAGAAAGAAATCAAATAAAATCATAGCTCGAACAAAATAAACTTGATCAACTGAATTTAGTTCACTAAGATATACAAGGAAAAGTGCGGCAAAATAAGCTTTATTTTTTCGATCCAAATTGCCAAATTTATGCACTCCGATATTGTATATTATATAATCTATTATTAAGCTGATCTAGCGCCAGTTACACGCTAGCAACATTATTGTATCAACATTGCTGACTCAACATTAGGCCACACTCAAAGCAAAATGCACAAAAGCATTGAAATTCCACTCAAGAAAAACTCAAGAGAGCCGATAGAGACAGAGAGAGAGAGAGAGAGAGCGTGCGCTCTCAGAGAAGCTGAGAGTGTTTTCGTTTCAAAAGCTTTCCGCAGACCGGCAATCGGAATTTGGTGTGAGAGAGAGAGGGAGAGAGAGCGAGAGAGAGCGCTTAAGAACGACGCATTATTTTGTATGAATTTCACAATTTGGCGCGAAGCGGACGGCTTGGGTAAGGTAAGGGGCAAATGCCGGCAATGCACAGTGGATCCGTCAGAGGCCAAAAATCAAAAAATTGATTGATATCTTAGGATTTAAACAAAATGCAAACAAATTGTCTCTTAAAAGTCCAAGCTTCTCAATGGCATACCGGATTTTTCTGAAAATCTAACGGTACTTTCAAAAAATAGCATTGAAAACATAAACAAGTGTTCAATTTTGCAACGCAACTGCGCTCAGAACGTTTTTTCTCTAATCAAGTCGCTCTTTAAAGAGATCACACGTTGGCTACAGTGCTCCGAATTTAATTATTTAAAATGCATTTTGAAATTGAAGGAATTTACTTTAAATCGAGTTATGAATAATTAACTTTCCTGTTAAAGTTTTTTCATAAAACTGATTTTATCGAATAACCCTTTTTTGTGGATTTTTTAATGTCAATTTTATGTTTAGTTAAAGTTTTAGTTATGTTGCTAGTAAAAGCGGAAAATGGTTTGTATGTCATTGTGTTTGTCTGACTTTTAACTTGTTAAATGTTATAAAATTAGCTGCAGAAATTTGCAGATGTGTGCTTACTAGTCAATATACTAAACGCAGTCAAAGCTGACTCTTTGCCAATTGTAGTGTTGTGCTGTTGCTTTGTGCTCGTCTTTCGTGGTTTGTGTTTTTGCAAAAATATTTGTTTATAAATTAAGATTTCAATTTGTTTTTAATAATACTACCAAAAAAAATAATAAAATATAAAAATATTCGGCAGTTTCCCTTTTAATTGATCAACACATGCAAGCAACGCATTCGCAATTTGTTTACGCTCAGCCCGGCATGACCCTTTGCAGGCGGTGAAAAGTTTTTTTCACCTGGCAAGCGTTCTAATTAATATTTTGAGATGCAATTTTCAAGTTTAGCTTTTGTAAACCATATTTACTTCCAAACAAAATCCCAACTTCGTACGACCATTATTTCGAGTTTGCGCGTTATAGGGTTCTATGGGAGCTATAGGATATAGTCAGCCGATGTTGCCAATTTTTTTATAAAAAATTAAGATTATTTTTTTAGATTTTTGGTGAAAATTTCATAACGATATCTCTACCAGAAGTATTTATGGCCGCTGCTCCATACAAGCGGATCCACTGTGCAATGGCGTGGCAGCCCTGTCTGTGAGTCTGTCTGTGTGTGTGTGTGTGTGTATACTATTCCGTAGTAGTAGCAAGAGCTTTCGGCAAAGCTCATTCGCAAACAGTGGGAAGGAATGCAAATATACACAAACCGCTGAAATTGCGACAAGTAGACAAGCGGGGCGGGGCGAGCGTCGGCGTCAGCGTCAGTGTCAACGTCGTCAGTCTCCTGCTCTCAGCAATTGATGAGTTTTTTTTTTTGCGGCGTGTTGTGGGCGAGGGCGGGGGCGAGGGCGAGGGTCAAAGACCATTAACATTAGCGTCTCACTCTCACCACTGTTCCTGTTTGTATATATATGTATATATATATGTATACATATGTACATATCAGTGTTGCCAGATTAGCTTATTTTAGGCTAGACTTAGCTTATTGGTAAATGAAATCGCCTGTATAAACCTAATACTAGCTTAAAGCCTATTATAGCCTACTTTTTTTTTTTCGATTAACGATATATTTTATGATTTTTTTAAATATAATATTTCGAGGCATAAACATACATTCTGTCAAAGTTATTAATCCTGGTTAACCCATTTTTAATAAGTACAGGATATCAAAATCTATAAATATTTAAGTGAGAATGAAAATATTTTATAATTTTGGTTTGTTTACTAAATTCAATTTAAATGCTTATAAAGTAAAAAAGAAAATATTCCATCATTTTGTATTCCTTACTACATTTAATTCAAATGAAAACTTACAATAGCTACTAAGTTTTTTTTGGCATTTTTAACCTTTTTCACTTGAAACCTATTTTATGCGGGTGCTCAACACCTGCCAACACTGGTTTATAGTATGTACGTATGTTTGATCTATGTTTGTTTGTGTAGTTCGCCGTGTTTGCAATTGTTCTTGTTGTGTGAAAGCAAAAGTGCAAAAGTCTGGTAGTTTTTGTCTGCTTTGTCTGAGTCGTTTATGTAATTCTCACTCAATTGCCCAAAAATGCAGACAAAAACTAATTGCAATCTCACGACCTACATCAAGTGGGCTGTGCCCAGATCGGCTCACAAACCGCTACCTTTCAACTGTTTAGTTGGCGTTGGGTTACGAAGGTTGAATTTTGAATTATTCATTTGATTTTTACTTCAAAATTTTTAAACATCTGGCTTTTGCTTATCGATTGCTCTTTCTGTCTGTATAAACGCGTCGATTACAGCAACTATAGGAGCCAGACCAGCTAAATTCGAAACCTAGGTAGGTGTATAATTCACGCCGATTAAGTTTAGTCAAAATGTTGAATGCCACGCCCCATTTCCGTCATATTCGATGAAAACTGAATATAAGCGTAATACTGAACATAGAAGGTTGTTATTCAGAATATATACACGCTACTATTACATTTAGTATTGTATAGAATTGCATATGATGTTGAAAAGTTGGGTGTGGATATTCTCGTGTCGGTTGCATCCGACTGATGCCTTTTCCGACTATATTTGACAATATTTTGGTGACTAGAAGTTTCTTCGCTACCCAACACTTTGATTGCTTATGAAACTATATATGGGCATTTCCACAGTGTCGTTCCAGCCATTCGTACGCGTTTAAAGTAAAATAACTGTAAAAAGGAAGCGATTTTTTTTTTCTGAAATGCTTAACATATAGCATTTAATTAACTCTTTCATTGGTGGAAAGATTGATTTTGGGTAACTTTTCATTTTTAAGAAAATTGAAAAAATCAAGTCATTTCATGCGTGACTAAAATGGTAGTGGCATTTGAGGTCAACCAATTCAATCGCCAATTTCAGCGAATCCAGTGGCAATATTTTAATGCAACAAATTTTAAACTCTTGTGCAATGATGCCTCTTCAAAATGATTAGGTTTTTTTTTTCAAACATGACTTGCATTTTTTTTAATTCAATTTAAAAAAATTTCAAGCGTGACATTTCATATGGACATTTTTTTTTTATCACTATTTGTATGTCACTGCCATTGCTGGCAATGGAAAAATAATAAAGAACAAATTGTAAAAATCGTTTTAAATCAACAAAAATAGTGAATTTATTCATTTTTATACAACAGGAAACTTAATAAATATGTTATTGGACCTTCCTTTAACTCTTCTCCCCACCGTTTGCAAGTTTGTCTTTTTTTTTGGCAACTTTTTTCGCTTATCTACAGTCATCGGCCTAAGTATTTAGACAAAATATTTTTTTTTTCAATTTCGTTTATTTCTGAATTTAAGTAAGAAAAATATTAGGTTTTTCAATTTTTGTGTTTTTTTTTTATTTCCAAATTGGTATTTTTATATGCAAATACAATGTATCTAACCACAAAAATTGAAAAACCTAATATTTTTCTTACTTAAATTCAGAAATAAACGAAATTGAAAAAAAAATATTTTGTCTAAATACTTAGGCCGATGACTGTACATTTAAATAATTAAAAAACAAAAAATTTTTTTTTGTAACAAATTTTTTTTTTCAAATCACATGTGTTATGCACCTACGATTGCATGTGGACCGAACTTTAAATAATCACCAAAATTACAAAAAAAAATTTTTTTCCAAAATTTTTTTTTTAATTTGGATTGCACACACAAACTCTGTTTGTAAAAAAAATTTGATGCAATTTGAGCAAGTAATTTGGACGTACTGATACGAAATGTTGTTTTTCAATTTCACACGGACATTGCAGCAAGCGATAATGCAAATCAATATTTTACCGTAATTGGTAATCGCATATTTCCTTTTGCGTTCTCTTTCGACTCTTTGATGCTCTGAGTGATTTTAGAAAGCAAAAGACAAAGCATAATGTTTCTGTTCTTGAAGTTGTTATCAAAACAAAACATACCCTAAAAACATCATAATGACAACAGATGCGTTTGCGCGACTTTGCATTCGAATATTTTGAAAACTGTAATCGATAAATTCAAAATTTTTTCAAATTTGTTAAATTTGAATATTTCTGAATGCAACCACGTTAAAAAAATTCATTTTCAAGAACTTTTAATTTTTTGGCCGTGGTGGACCTTTCTGTGGAAATGCCCATATATCGTGCACTTAAAACACAGCACGAAAAAAGCACAACTGCATATCTCTCAAGGTATTTATAATAGACGCATTTAATTAAATGTTTTTATTTAGTCGAAATTAAAATAAAAGTTAGACAAAAATGTATTTATCTCGGCACTTCCGGGTGCTGATTAACGTTAGTTGCTGTATGCTCGACTCTTGCCATAGATGAGAAGACCTTATACTTGTCGTGCACCTATGCTATCTCGAAAATAAAATAAATACTACTCGAGGGTACCTACCAATGGAGGATTCTATCAATAACGTTGCCGGGCAGCAAGCACATAATCAGAGACTCATAAATTATATACACACACAACACTGCATTTCAGTTGATTCTCTATCTATGATCTATATTCCTATATATAGTATATAGAAGATCTACTATAGACGACAACGTTTCGCTATCTGTCAAACGTGTGTATCTGTCTCAAGTGTATCTAAAAGATACTACTTGTGCTAAGCCTGTACAAACGTAAATGGATTAAAGTTACCAGATAAATGTTACTACATATATACATACGTACTATATATGGTATATAGACCATTTTGTATATAGCACTTCATATACAGAGTCTTAACTATTCAAAATTCGCATTGTGAACTTATTTTTTCATCTATAGGTTAATTTTTGAGTCATTTTCTTTTCTTTGAAATCAAACCACAATATTTCACAAATTTTCCATGGGAAATTGTGAAAATTTCGAAGCATATTATATACTAGATCGTAAAAGATACTCATAGTCAAGACTCTTCCGGTTATATCTGGTACAGCACACTTGAACAAAATATCAACTAGTCTGTAGCTTTATTTAGAACTCGGGAGCCCAATAAATAAGGCGGTCGTTAAACTGCTTATCATTAAAAAAATAAAGTCTCAAATAAATAAATAATAAAAATTAAGTAAATACAATATACTATAGCAATAAGCACGCGTAATAAAACAGAAACATTTTTCACTTAAATTAGTTAATCTGGCATTCCTACAACAAGAAGAAAAAACTATTTAAAACGAACGCGCTATAAATTATGCATTATGAAAATAGACACTAACACTAAAGTTAATAAAAAGCACTTGCAAGGTGGATTTAATAACATTCGCTGCTTAACATTTGCCATACACAATGTAGGTTTGCTGAAGTGAAGCGAATGCATGAATACGGAAGACATAAAAATAGGAAGACTGAGAACACCGAGAGAGCGCAATTTAAAATAAATGCATTAACGAAAATCTAAATATATTTTAAGACACTTGCAGGTGGTAATTGTAACCAATGCATATCTGTGACTGTTGTACCGAAAAACAGTAAGGACGGAGCGGATCAGTCGGATGTAAGGCTCAAGTAGGAGACAATGTACTTTGAGTTTCAATAAACCTTACAAAATAATTTCGAACATCATATGCGATTCGTAGCATCGATGGAGAATACCACAGTCTAGCTATATGCCAAATGACAAGGCTTAATCTGCAAAACTGTAGCTACAGTCGTTTTTTACTTCTAGCGGGGGACTGGTGGGAAGTATTAAACATCAAACAGAAACTTGATACGCTTACTACATAGGATAACCTAAACCCCAAAAATAATGACTCTATCTTTTATAGTTTGCGAAATCTAGATGCTTATACAGAGAGTTATACGGACATGGCTATGTCGACTCACATCGTAGTCCTGATCTATAATATTTACTTTATTTATTTGTCAGGACAATAAGTGTTATCTATACATATTAACTAATTAAAATGTTTATATTTTTACAGTAGACAACTGATGCAAAATACGAGTAACAGGGTCTTATAATGTCAATGACGTCCGACTGGTTTGTTCTGCCCTTGCTTTACTTTCATTTACATATTTTTCGCTTGCCTTACTTCTCTTACGAGATTGTGCGTCTTTTATTTTCTTTTTAGCGAAATTGTATTGAGAGTATAGTTGCAATTGCAGCTGTTGACGTTGGCGCCTTGCACTTTGCCTTCATCTATCTTTCCTCATCACTCACGTTCTATCTTTTTCGCCTTCGCTTTCGCTCTCTCTTTCTATTTCTCGTGCTATGCATCGTTTGTGTGCATTTTACAAATTGAGTTGACGCCAACAACGTCGCTCTCCCGCTAAATCTGGCCTCGCAGGCGACGCGACGCTACCCAAGTTCCCGCCCGGCAAATATCAACACATGCCAGACTTATACGTATATAGTACTTATATATATGCATATAGCTTTACCTCTTAAATCACAGGCTACGGCACTGGGTATACCAAATCTATAACAAATTTAAGGTAAGGTAAATTTAAGCAAATCAGGTCGACAGCAGGTTTTGGGGGTCGCTAAGGTCTATTTTGCTTTAACAAGTTAGGTTAGGATTTCCTTAGAGATCTACATATATAGTTTTTCAAATACAATACTACCAGATTCGAATTTAGTTTTGTAAAGTTACATTTTGAAATGGCGGGTTATTGGGCTATTAATCCCAATTTTCCAAGTCTTTCAACTTCAAAGTTTTCAAGTTTGAAGGGTAATGTGGGAGGCCTTAGGGTTGTATAGTATAAAAATAAATTTAAATAAAACGGACGGCAATCCGAATCAAAGTTAGGTTTCCTCTAGAATTAGGTTGAGGTTGGACCCTCACTGTGAACTAGTCGGGTATACATATAGTCTGGTATTATGATTGCCGTTTTAAATGTCCTGATTAAATATAATGGTAATGGGAGTATGCTTTAAATAACAACCTTCTATGTTCAATACTACGCATGTTATTCAAATTTTACCGACTAGGGTGAATATGGACGTGACATCTAACGCGGTAATCAGACAGATAGGATAGGGTTTGTTCTATGTATTTTGCCTATTGTATACGTTTGGACAAAGTTATGGAGGGTTACGTTAGGTTCGTTTAGAGTTTTGGGATCGACAAATGCGAATCCGAGACCACAACGTTTGTGAAAATATTGATCAGCAAATAAAAGGGTATTATCTATATACAAAAGATTTGTAGCAATCCTTAACAGGGTATTCAGGATTCGATCAATGGTCGCAGTTCTGCCTGCTCATTTAAAGCTTGCGCCGTTCGAATCGTTTACAGTTACTGCCGCTTTGCTTTATCAGCGTTTAAATGTGGGAACTTCAAATGTGGTCAACCTGTGCTGAGCTGCAGTGAATAATGTGAATAATGGGATGTAGGCAAAGGGCGTGGCAGTACGCTATCTCTGTTCCTGCTGCTGTTGAGAAGCGCGTGAAATTTCATTCACTGCTCGACTTTGCCTTGTCAAATAAAGCAACGCGACGTCTTGGCGTCGCCACTACACAATCAGGGCTATATTTCAACTTTGCCACCTGGCTACATAGTAGAAATGTGGCGCAATTGAAGCTCCCCTCGCCTCCATTGCTCGTCCCATCATCATATAGTATTCTCCGCATCTGTTTTTAATTGTTATCGAGTGTTTAACGGTTATCATCGCTCGTGATTTATTCGCTAATTGTTGCTATTCACTTTTACCCATTATTATTATAAAGTTATATTACATTGTGATTGGTTTTACTCGCCTTGTCTTGTTCGATAACATTTTAACTAGCTATACTAATCGTTACCTGTTACTATTTGCAATGGTCTTAGGTACTGTACTTCAAAAAAATGCAAAAGGGTATATTAAGTTTGTGCAAATGGGAAATGTGCTTATCCCCCAGAAGGCGAGTTGTAGGCCCTACGAAAAATGTGTATATGTACTATATCGTTATGGGCTACGGTTACGTCCGACTGTAGCTTTACACCCTACTGATCTGCTACGTCTTATTCGATAACTTTAAATGTATCTGAGCGAATTTCTAATACTATCGGATGAATGAGAGACGGTTGACCGAGTTAGTTGCCAAATGGGAATCGTCTGGTCAAAATGATGTTTATGGGATTTTTATCGATATATGGGCGACATAACAAATAGTTATTCGTCATATACGACTGGAAATCTATAAAAAATTCGTATTCATTAATTATGGAATCTAGCTGTTACATAGTGTTATACGGCTTTAAAAGGCATCACTCATTCATGTGATAAATTTTATTCGTTATTCACATTCCAACTATTTGGTTGCTACTTGAAACCGAGAACCAAATTTGCAATTTGCAAATAGCCTTTTGACTATCAATAGGCAGCTCTTGATGTTGTTGTAACTCTCATATCTCGAGCCCCGACAAAAACAGCAACAACAGGTGCAAAACAAGCGCCAAAGTCAAGTTCATACTTTAATTTCAAGGTTTTGAGTAAACATTTGCTAATAAGTAAACACAGCAAAATATAAGAAAAACAAAACAAACAAAAATACACACAGTCGGAATAGCTCCAGTCGGATATTGCCGGCAGTAAAAGAAACAGAAAATATATAATTAACATATACAGATAATCTTATTGAAAAACTCTCTATAAATATTTGGAATTTTATTTTTCCCCCCATTCAAGTCATTGTATTAAGTCTGAAGTATTTTATGGGACAATGGATTTTGTACTCTGTTTTCATGTAATGAGTAAACGAGTAATCCTAATCGATACAACATTTAACCTAGAACAGTCAAAACATAAAATTAAAATAATTAAAGGTATAAAATCTAATTAAGGCATTAAATCGTATTAAAAGTAAAAGATGATCTTGGGGATACAAAATAATATAAATATTGATATGCAATCAAAAAAAGAAAAATGTCCAACATTTGCTGCTTGGATTGCGAAAAACCCAGTGAAACTCAATCAAACCAAAGTTTCTGGTTAGTTCTGTTAAACCTTAATACCATACTACGATTAATTGTTATGTAGCAAACTTAATAGATGAAAGAGAGGTATCGGTATCGATTACACGGCAGAGTCGATTATTGAACATAGAAAGTTTTCAAAACTTGCACACACTTTATATAGTACTCTTAATATTAAATACTCTCGTTCGTTATCAATTTGTAAGCCATAGCTCCATGGCTTTACAATGATATACTACTATTCTACATACACATATTTATATAAGCCCATACGGATACCAACAGTAGTATACTTAGGTATAAACGTCTGTTTAGATTTTAGCGCATGATCTGATAGTTCGCGGAAATTCAAGAAATGCCTGGCGCCAATTCTTAACTATTCGTGATAATCGCAATTTGTTTTTGTGACTTTTTATTTATACCTTTTACTTTTATAACAAGCAAGCCGATTCACACGCTTTTAAAGCTCGTTAGTCGGACGCACCTGACAATCGAATGCCATGTACCCTACTTTGCAAAAGAATTAATTGTACTCACGCCTGTCCATATACACAGCACACATTCATTCATAAGTCGTTAATTTCAAACATTCTAAGAATTTTACATACGTACATTCATACATTCCCATACCCTACATCATAGGGTATGGGAATGTATCATACCCATCACCAAACCACACCTAGAGGAACTGACAACCCAGTTCGATGAATTACCAGAGGAAGTCATTTTTGGCAGACGAAATCTAGTGAGTAGATCCCCGCCGCAGTCAGCACCGGCTGTTGAAAGGAGCGTTTTTCAGTTTGGAGCGACTCACGTAGCCCCAATGAAATCACAACAGACCTGGAAGCAACGATGTCCACCCTAGGCGAAAGAATCAAAGAGCTCGCCGATATGATAACAGATCAACGCTACATCAACATAACCATGAAAGATCTGGCGAGAAGAATCTTAACCCTTCACGGTATTGCACAAAGAAGAGCCCTGGCTAAAAAGAGATCAGAATCCACTACTCTGGACTGCTCCACGCAGACTACGCCCAAAGCCGAGGACAACCCAAGCACTAGCAAGCAGAAACGCCAGCGTGAGGAAGCACTGACGGCAAAAAAAATCGACACCGAAAAGGGCAAGAAGCACTACAAGAAGACAAGCCACCCAACACACTGAAGCACACCACAACACAAAACAAACAGAATGCACGCCAACATCTGCGATGTCGAATGAAGCCCCCTCCACAGCCAACAAGGATCTGGCCTGGAAACAAGTAGTCTCTAAAAGACCAAATAAACAAAGGCAAAATAAACCAAAGCCTGACGTTATTATTATTCAACCCCAAGCTGGCAAGTCATACAGCGACATACTACGACTGGTCACCCGAAGACAGGATGATCGGCTTAAAGAGGTTGGAGAAAGCGTAAATAAGGTCAGAAAAACCGCGAGAGGGGATCTTCTCCTAGAGCTAAACGGTTCATGCTTAGACAGCACAGCTAAGCTTAAAAACGATATCAGCCTTGTTTTAGGCCAGACTGAAGGCATACGCTCCCTGTCACAGGAAACATGTTTAATAATTAGAGACCTGGACAGCCTAACAACAAAAGACGACATTGTAACCGCTCTTTCTAATCAGTTGGGCCACCAAGTGAACCAAAGCGCGATTAAAAATTTGAGGCAATCTTATGCAGACACTCAATTGGCAATTGTATGCTTACCACCAGTACAGGCGAACAAACTGCTCAGAGGAAAAACCCTAAAGATTGGTTGGTCAAGTTGCAGAGTCAACGAGAAGGAGCCACAGCAACAGAGGTGCTATAAATGCTTGGAGTTCGGCCACATCGCCGCAAACTGCTCAAGCGAAGTTGACCGTAGCGGGCTCTGCCTTAAATGCGGAACTGCGGGCCACAAGGCAGCCACTTGCACCAACGATCCGTCCTGCTTCATCTGCAAGCAAAAAAAGCTCAGCAACACCAACCACTTTGCAGGAAGCAAGCGCTGCCCAATGGCAACAAAGAGCGTCAACCAAGCCAAACAATGACCATCAAGTTACTGCAGCTCAACCTTAACCACTGCATAGCTGCTCAGAACCTACTGAGCCAAACGGTGAGGGAGAGCCAAACTGATGTAGCACTACTGAGTGAACCGTACAGGATAGCTGAGGATGAAAAGTTTGCACTCGACACCACAGGCAAAGCTGCGCTCTGGCTATGCGGTGGAGACCAATTCGAAGACAAAAAGTCACTTCGTGGAGCTGTGAGAGCCAAGATCCGAGGCTACTGGATCTACAGCTGCTATATCGCGCCTAGCTTAAGTCTCTCGGACTTTGGTAACATAGTAGATGCCATAGCAGATGACGCTAGAGGTCGAACAAACGTCATAATCGCTGGCGACTTTAACGCATGGTCTGTAAACTGGGGATGCCCCTCAACAAACGCTCGTGGACGCACTCTCCTAGAGGCGTTCGCGACATTGGACATTGCGCTGCTAAACACTGGGTCCCAACACACCTTCAACAGGGGAGGAATAGGATCATGCATCGACCTCACCTTTGCCAGTAGCACTCTATCCACACGCGCAAAGTGGGAAGTCAGTGCTCACTACACCGCCAGCGACCATATGGCAATCGAGTGCGAAATAACATCTTCGCACAACCCACGAAGCAACAACAAAAGAGCCCCACGGAGGCTTTTCAAGCCAGAGACCCTCGACCCCGCCCGCTTCAGCGCAAACCTGGCCAGCCCTACCTTCACGGGCGACGTAAACGAGGATGCTGATCGGCTTATGCGAGCAGTTACCAAAGCATGCCACTCTAGCATGGAGAAAAAAAGAAGCTATAGTCGCAACCATCAACCAGTTTACTGGTGGAACGATAGAATCGCAGAAGCACGTGCAATATGCCTCAGCACCCGTCGACGATACCAGAGGGCAAGGGGAAGAGCCACGTATCCTCAATATCAAACCGAGTACGCATCCGCCCGAAGGAAACTGAAAAATGAAATAAGGGACAGCAAGAAAAAATGCTTCCTGGACCTATGTGACGCCGCCGAACAAGACCCATGGGGAATGGCCTACAAGGTGGTATTCAAGAAGATGAAGGCCTTTAAACCCATGGAACCACTAGCAGAGGAGCAAGCTAAGGACATAGTCGAAGCGCTCTTTCCCACAAGGCCGCCTGTAAACTTCCCCAGAACAGAACGTGGTCCGTTAAATACACTGCTGCCCATCACAACCGTCGACACTGAAGAGCTTCTGATGGCAACGAAGTGCCTGGCAACGGAAAAGGCCCCAGGGCCAGACGGTATACCCAACAGAGCCCTCAGGATGGCTATCGCGCTACTTCCAGGTCCTTTTGCCAATCTGTACAACAGGTGTCTGGTAGATGGGATATTCCCGAAGCGATGGAAACATCAGAACCTGGTCCTTATTCCCAAACCAAATAAGCCGCCTGGAGAACCATCGTCTTATAGGCCAATATGCCTCCTAGACTCCGCTGGCAAGGTGCTAGAGCGACTCATACGCAATAGGCTAGAACTGGGAATCTGCCAAGCAGGAGACCTATCACCGCAGCAATATGGATTCAGGAAATCACGCTCCACTATAGACGCACTGTCAACCGTCGTTAATATAGCAGCCAAAGCTATCGAAGGAACCCGATGGAGAGGAGGAACCAAGCAGTATTGCATAGTGATGACCTTAGACGTGAAGAACGCGTTTAACTCAGCAAGATGGGAAGAAATACTCGCCGCCCTGGATAGGTTCGGGGTCCAACATGAGATAATAAACATTGTGCAGGACTATTTCTCAGACCGATCCCTAACCTATGAGACAAACACAGGCCCCAGGAACCACCTTGTAACGTGCGGGGTACCACAAGGCTCTGTACTTGGGCCATTATTGTGGAATGCCATGTACGATGGCATCCTACGACTGCAGATGCCCACAAACACCCACACAATCGGTTACGCCGACGATGTAGCTATTGTAGCTGTGGCAAAGACTCTGGGCGAAACCGAAGAAAAATGCAGAATAGCCGCAGGATCAATTAAAAGATGGCTTCAGTCTGTAGGGCTCCAGCTAGCGGCCCATAAGACTGAGGCAGTCCTAGTCTCCAGCAGGAAAAGGGTTGAAACGGCAACCATTGACTTGGGGTCCTGCCAAATCCTTTCAAAAAGAGCCATACGCTACCTCGGGGTCATGCTGGACACCAGGCTGAGTTTCAGAGAACACCTGGAAGAGACTAGCAAAAAGGCAACCACAGTGTGCAGAGCATTAACCCGCATCATGCTGAATACAAGGGGTCCCAAACAGGGAAGAAGACTGCTCCTAGCCAATGTAACCAGAGCCACCATGCTCTATGGAGCGCCAATCTGGGAAGGCGCAGTCGACACAAACTCCTATATAAAGGGAATCAAGGCAACGCACCGGCTAAGTGCACTCCGTGTATGCTGTGGGTTCCGCACAATATCCGACGAGGCAGCGCTGGTCATCGCAGGTATGCCCCCCATCGACCTACAAGCCCATGAATGGGCAGAAGTATACCGGAAAAAACGCGACACTACGGCAACCGACAGGCACTGGAAGGCGCAAGCGAAGGAACGCACCAAAGCTGAATGGCAGAGAAGGTGGGATCAATCACCTAAGGGCAGATGGACCCATCGGCTGATAAAAAATATTGCAGAATGGGTGGACCGCAAACACGGCTACGTGAATTTCCATCTCACCCAATTGTTGAGCGGACACGGGTGCTTTAGGAGTTACCTCCACCGATTCGGCCATGAGAGCAGCCCCCTATGCTTGTCCTGCCCCGGAGGGCTCTCAGAGAGCGCAGAACACGTGCTGTGTGATTGCACCAGGTTCGAGGAGGAGAGAACGACGCTGGAAGCCATCTGCGAGCAAAGGATCACTCCAGACAATATCATCCAAACTATGCTTCACGAGGAAAAAAACTGGAACGCGGTCTGCAACTTTGCAAACACCACGATGAGGCAACTGCGACAAAGCGAACAGGAGCGAAGGCGCGTAAGCGCTAATTAACAAAATCCCTGCCCGGTCCTGCGACGCAATGCCTAACGGCAGTACCACAGTACCGGCAGTACCGTCTACCGTCTTTTTTATTTTTTATTTTTCTCTTTTCCTTGTAAATTATTAAATTATCATTCCCTAATGCTTTGAAATAAAAAAAAAAAAAAATACCCTACATCATACAATCACCATTGTAAAAAGTTCGCTACAATTTCTCATTTTTATTTATTTATTAATTGTATAATTTTTGCTATTATTATTAATATTATTATTATTTATATTAGTATTATTGTTTCATTAAAGGAAAAACGCTGGAAATAAGTAAATAAAAATAAAGTATATATATTTATTGAAATATATATATATGACTATATAAATGAAAGACATGACCATTTGAAAATGATTGTTCAGTCCGACAACCCTACATTAACTTATGATCGGTTCATATATTTTTGCATAGTTTCCATACCCTTCTTTAGGTTAGGGTATAAAAACTACTGCCTTTGGTATGCGACAACCTGGGGTGATATGATAGGGTAAGTTGTAGCTTTCTGGGAATCAAAGTCGGTTCATGAGCCCGGGGAAAACTCGACAAGGGAGTCGACACAAGATAGGAGAAACCAGATAGCAGAGTTATGATAGGCAATGCAATAAGAGAGATACGGGGCGATGGGCAATTGCATTTACTTAAATCTATATTAGGTATTTGTTTAGCTTCAAATTCATCATACAATTTCCATGGAATGCTAAGTCATTGTTGTTTTTCACAGTAATTGCATTCAACGAATGAATGAATAATTTGTTGAGCATTTGGTATTCACTTATGATGATGCCATATTGATTTTGATTATCGATATCTGATATTTAATATTTGATAATCGTCTGGCCACCAATCCAATAGTCAATTCTTAAATGCGATAATTTTTAAATCGACTCACACGTGCATTGCGATTAAAAGCGATCCGATCCGATCCGTTCCATTCCGTTTCGTTTATTGAACTTTGATTTAACTTTACATAATTGAATAATCATATCATTCATTTTGTTTATAGAATGAATATGTAGTTTAGGTTATCTAGTACGCTTACTGGCACCATAAATGGGTTTCTGGTTTAGAGACCAGAGGCGATGGGAAGTCAGTTCTTATAAGCTGTAGTCTTCCGGGATTGAACTAGTTCTGTTTATAGTCTACTTTACCCGAACTAATTGATGATACTTAGCATGGTTTATTGGTAAGTAAATGTGAAAAACAGTGTTTTGTCATGTGTTTGATATCTACATAATTTGCAAATACAAAACGAATTGAGCCGTGTAAATTTGTTCCTAAAGTTGAAAAACTGGTAAAGACGGAGCTGATCAGTCGGGCGAAAGCTACAGTCGGACGTTAGCGAGAGAGGGAGACACTGTACTTTGAGTTTCAATTATCACTTCAAAATAACTTAAGTTTTTTCGCCGCTCGAATTCCTATCTCAGCATAGTTGAACAAAGTGTCTGTTACATATCTTCTTATCCGATTGTTATGCAATGTATAGCATCGATGGAGAATGCCAGAAGCAGTGATGCCAATTTTATACGATTAGGAAAACTTGTTTGGTTGGAAGGGCACGCAAAAAAACAACTTTATATTTGCCATAAAAATCCAGAAAAAAAGCTAAGTTATTCTTAAGTATTTACTTTAAATTAAAGATGTTATGGGCAAAAGTTCCTTTTACTTAATTATGTTACAAAAAAGAGAAAATACCCGCTTCCCGGAATTTCACAATTTTTTTGGGCAAATTTCCAATTTGCACTAATTCAAAATTAATTAAATTAAATTAAATTACTAATTTGAAATTAATTTAAAAGCCCATATTTTAATTTTTTAAAGTACAGGGTTATTTTACCAAATAATTATATGGCACGCTTAGAAAGAATTCTGAAACAGCCAACGCTAGTGGTAGATGATAAAAATTAATCGATAATTTCGTTTAATCAGCTGTGCTGATGATGTGCAACAAAACGGCACAATTCTGGCATTAATGACAGGTCAGTCACGATTAGCTACGTTCAACTAGTTATCAATGAATGCGATTACCTAAGCGGAATGTATTGGCCTTATCAGCAGCACTCTTTGGTGTCAATTTGCAGCCTTTGCCCTCTTCGAGCTTATGAATACACTCAAAAAAAAATCAAACCATTCTTACTTGATTCAATCCAGAAACGGGTCAAAAGTCGTGTTAGCCAGATGTTACTTGAAGAACTTACATTATTCAAGTAAGCCTCATGTAATCCAGAACGTCTTGATTTTAAGAAAGTTTTGGATGGTTTGGAATATTCCGAATTGATTTCAGGTTGTCATGCTTATCGTCAACGCCATCATCAACCATTTTTGGCTTCTGTGAAACAGGCATACAGAATACATTGGCAACAAGAATCTAAGAAAGTTTTCGCCTTAGTTCAAGAAATATATTTATTGTTTTCAAATGTAAGCCAGATTCTTACTTAAATCATGAAATATCTAGCTAGAAATATCTAGAAACTTTCTAGAATTTTTGAATACATTTTTTCAGGTTGATCCATTAAAATGAAGAAAGATTCTGGCTACTTTTTTCTAAGTGTATGTGTGTGTGTAGTTCCCTGCTCTGAGTCTAGCGTTTTAATCTCAATGACAGCAGTAACAGAAATTGAAGCAAATGCAACAAAGAAGGCTTATCAGTTCGGCGGGGTCATGCCAAGTGTAAGGTGAACCTGTCCAATCAACTGACGACAACAAATACTACAAATAGTACCATATAACAGCCAGCTCAATTAAGTTTAATTAGGTTAAAATTCGTTTTCCTGCCAACGTATTCTTTTGATTGACGGCAGCCAGCAACAAAGTCGCATTTTTATTGGACCCCGTAGTAGTCTAATTTGTAATTAATTTGCAATTAATTGTGTGTTCTTCAGTCTGGTGGGTCCGACCGATCGGCCACGTCCCAACTGATTTTTTCTGCCTTTTCAGCGTGGAATAGTTTCTGCTATCGCGTCAGCTCTTTAATAATAATTTCAAGTGCGTACGGGTGCGTGTGTGAGTTGTGAGCTAGTATGATGAAAGTTGATAACAACTAAAAATAGTTAAAAGCGTTTGCTGACTTGGCAACAGCCTAAACAACGCACAAATATATTCTAAAGTCTATATATTTATGATGTGATATTTAACTAATTTTCAAGCGTGCTTAAACATTTGTTATTAGTACGGAAAAGTTGGAAAACAAACATAACATGAAACATGAAAAATTTAAATCAAAGACAAGCTGTAATAGGTGGAATAGTAGTTAGGCATGCCATAATTCAGGCGTACCCGCCTGGGCAATACCCTGCACTTTTCAGAATAGCTCAATATAATACTAATGAATATGAAAATATGGCGCCTAAATATTCTGAAAACACTATATATATTTACATTTACACATGGTATATGCACATATATTTATATTCCGAACTAAATTGTGAATACTTTTTGGGTTAGTTACTTTAGTTCCAGTGTTAACAAACGTAACGAACGGTGTGAAGCGAATCGAAATGAATGTCAAACATAGTATCTCGAAACGTATACAAAGCAATTAAACAAATATTATGCGCCAGATATCTGGCATGTGTCAGCACAGCTATCTGTAGAGCAAACATGAGAACTATACTACTCCGCACAAATTTGAAGTTCACTGTATCACTCCTATTTATACTCTTCGTACCGAATTCTGGGTTATATTTACCAAAAACTGGGATTTTTGGAACATTATTTATGGCCAGTGAAGAGGCGAAGGAAAATTCCCCTGGCTCGAAATCAAATCACATTTGGGATTTAACCTAACCCATTACTGATTGTAAATGTCGTCTGAAGTTGACGGAAAATATGTACAAATTTTTGCAAACAAATAATTTTACTCAAAATGACCAACGCACTGCAGAAATATTTTATCAGCACCTTGAAACTATACTCAAGCGTTCGCCACTATCAACGCAAAAAAAATGAAATTATAAAATTAGTAATAACAAATAAAAAGCAACTGCGAAATAGCAGCAGGTATGACGACGAAATATCCTATAATAATTAAAAATAACTATAGGATTTTTGACAATTCTCCTATAAGGCCTAATAAAAATATAGCATTTTTTATGTTTAATATTAATTTACTGCTACAAAACTATTCCAGATTGTTCAGTTGCCCAAGTTGATTGCTTTGTTGATATGTTGAATTTTTTGTTTACAATCCAACAGTTTTTTAGGTACTTCTTATCGATTTTCCATAGGTGGAGCGCAAATTCCAGTAACGGAGCGAACCTTTTTTATGATCCATTCGGTTGTTTCGTTTTTTTTTATAAAATTGTGGAGCATGATCCATGGTGCGTAGTGCTTAATAGAGCAATAGTCGTTATCGGATCATTCATCCATGGATCAATCGACCTGGCGAACGCAACTATTGTCACACAGCAACAATGCAAGAAAGAAGAAACAAGAAGCGAAGAAACGAAAAGCGAAGAAAACGAAGAGAAGGAAACTTGACATGGTATTTATAAAAACTGATTTGTTTCCAAAGACCTGCGCTGATAACGTTCTCTTATCAATCAGAAAGGCAGTCGCTGGCAGAGGCACTTCAAATGGTAGAGGCAGCCGACAATCCGGCAACAATTTAAAACTAATCAACGAAATGTGCCAACAACGCGTTGACCTAATTTTGATAAGTTGCTCTTCGCAAAAAAAAACCTACAAAAACTAAAACAAATCGAAAATAGAAAATATAAAAAAACGAACGAAATAATACAACCAATAGGCCAAACAGTAGGGGCGCAGCGGATCAGTCGACTGTTAGATACCCTGCATTCTACATTGAACTTTTGAATTTGAATTTAAATTTGAATCACAAGTGCGAGGTACTATAACCCTCTTCTTTTTTTTTTTAATTTGGCTCAAAAACCTTTATTTCAGAACTTTGAGACATTTATTTTTTCGATATCAAAATATTGACGTTTTGTTTAAAAAGAAAAAAAAATGTAAATTATATACTATGTTCTTGAAAAATTTTTGCAAATGTAGATAGGTGTATACCACAAACAAATGAAGTTGACTTAAAATCTCCGATAAAAAAAATCTAGTCTCATAAAAACCGAATAACATGCGTAATATTAATAATAAAAGCGTATTATTTAGAATATAGTATTTATACGCTCTGAAATTATATATTTCTTTACTAAAGATCACGTTTAAATTTGTTTATAGACACGAAAGTTATTAAAGAAACAAAATAATAGAAACAAAATAAATTTAGTAATGAAAATAATTCGTCAGTCGTGTACACCAGACTGAAGAATACCCTGTAGAGTACTTTATAACCGAACATAAAGTGCTGCCTTATTGCTTTTTATAGTTTTTCTTCTTTTCTTCTTTTAACCAAGTAAACTTTTGATCTCAAGTCGCGACCTCTGAACGTTAACAGATCCAACTTAAACAACATTTTATTGTTTTATGTCAAAGTGATGGTAATTTTATAGTCAGTTTATATAACTTGACTTCATTTTCGCCCCATTCAAAGCGCAAGTAGCCCAATGTACATACAAAATACGTACATACATACATATGTATATACATAGTATGCGTACATATGTGAAGCTATGCTCTAATCACTCAAATGCTGTCAAATTATCAGTTTTTGGCCCCCTACATTTCAGTTTTTGTTTCCAATATTACACGTGCCACAAGCTACGCAACGGGCAACACTCTACGAATTTTAAATTACTCATTCGCACTGTGTTGCCAGCCAAAAAATGAGTGCTACGAAAATTCAATTCGCATGACTTTTTTTGCCTTTTCACTGCCTGCGAAACTACAGTATGATAAGCCATGATAAGTTTTCATAGAAACTTAATGCAAGATCGCTTTAGAAGTAAGGTCTTCTACGGTCCTCTTCTGCCTGTTATACCCAATTGATCCATTTTCATTGGGCGTAGGGTATAAAAATCATTGTCATCAACTACAAAATCTGGTTGTTAAATAGTGCTATTAGACACTGTAGGGCATTGAGCGCTATGTGGCACATGCAACACGCCATGCCACAGATCAAGGTCACAATATGCCAATGGCAATGAAAATGTCTATGAAGCTCTCAGTCGGGATTCAGTTCTCAGTTTTGTTAATTGATTTGTTGAAACTATCGACAAAAGTAAAAAAAATATATTTGGCCATAACGTACTCGTACAACAACAATATCAAAATTATGTATTCCCCGGAGATTTCATGGCTGACATTCCCTTGTTCGTGTTTCACATTCGTGTAATTGCTTTTTAAAAGCAACCGAAATGTTTTTTATGTTTATTATGTAAATCATATTCAACGAGCAATCTGCTTTATATGACAACTATAACGATATATGGACATATGTACCATATTCACATCTGGATGAGACTGTCTGCCAGCTGTTTCGATTTCTATTATTTATGCCCCTATAAACGAAGAGAATTTAACAAGCATAAGTTTTATTGTATTATAATATCTATATTCTTTAGTCTACTCTACTTCTGTCTTTTGATTAAACAAGGGTATTCAATATCCTACATTTGCTCCAGCGTTTTCTTTAACTCATCTTCGCATTATTTCCAAATTTTGGCACACTAATACTTTATGTATTTTGGATTTTGCAAAAAGTAATAACGATTACGTCTAATCTGCGCTCCAGTGTCCAAAGATAAGTCATGTCGAACTAGTCATGGACCAAAGTCACAACTTGTTGTTGTTTCTTTATGAAAAATTAGATAACGTCCTATCTAGGCCTAAACAAATCACAATCAGAGGTACCACAGAAAAAAAAAACCAATGAAAAACCAACCGTAAAAGATATTGGTCGACAAAGTCCCCTGTTCGAGCTGGTTTGAAAATCTCTACCATTTGTCTAAAGATTTGCTCAATTTAAGTATTACGCCTAATAAACGACCTTAAAGAATTTAAAATATCTTCAAAAACTAATTCTATATCCTGTACTCATACAATGGGTAAAAATAATAATAATAGCCTTATGATAATACATGTAACAGGCACTAGAAGAACAGGTTTATCAATTGCATCAATGGAAACGCCCCATTTACGCCCTAATCGAATAAACCCGAATAATAGACGATTGCTCCATATGCTATATAATTAGTAGAGTGTATTTACTTATCTATCCTGAAAATCGCATTTTGAAAAACACAAAAGTTGCTAAGGAAACAATTATTTATGAATTGCCCGCTTGCGCTATATGTTATATAGCGCAAACATAATATTATAAGAAGAATAAGAAGCATTGCTGCAGTATTAGGAATAGTATTGATAAATATGTTACAAGGTATTTAACAGTCGCGACATGTTTAACAATATAAACAAAAACACATTTATGATATATGTACATGTACTTTTATAAATAGTTGTGCTAGAATGTTAGGAGCGAGAGGAATATCAAATACTTAGTTGATAGACATCAAAATAACTTGCCTGTTTTCTGGCTGACTTTTTTAGCAATTGATTCAGCTTTATTTTGATGCTCCTTCCGCTAAAAACACCTCAATATTAACTGGCAACACTGGTAGTAATTGCCAATAGACGATCGATTCTATAGAGAAGTAAGTGCTATAGCAGTGCTACCAGAATCTGTTCATGTACCAATTGTTGTTGGCTTTTGTGCCACGCATCTGACACATTTTGATACTTCAAGCAGATCGATTTCTGCTGTTGTTATGTTGTTTTTGTTCATGTTGTTTTGCACCTGTGTGGCAGAATGACGCAGAATATCAGGTAAGATGTGCTCGAACTTGGGGGCAACTAATCGCTTTGGCTTTTATGTACCTCTGAGGAGATCAGTATGCACATACAAATATTGATGCTGACTTTAGTTTACAAATTCGCCAAATAATGTGCCAAAATATGGGCTGGTGAAAAGGTTGGCCGGTGCCAAGTTAACGGCTCGCATAGTAAAATGTCCTAGACAGACGCGTGTGACCCACTTTTGCTATAATCGCTAAACGCAGCCAAGAACCCATAAATAAGATTACCGATTGCTGCCGGCATCGACGTCAAAACAGCAGCGTTTTGTGGCTCATAAAAAATGTGTCGCCAACGCCAACGCGAAACGCCGAATGCAGTACGTCAGATACCAACAAAAGACGCCTGAAATTGTATGGTTTGTAGTATGTTTGGGCTACCAATAATATTGTGTGAATACTGTGAATACAATGAATACTTTTCGTAGGCACCCACTCTTGACATTTTTGGGCATGCCGCGATGCATGATTGAATTGAGTTGAATTGAAATGGGGTAACAGTCTATGGGTAAATCTAGAATATTGATAAAGGTAATTGAAATAAATATAACTAAAGATAATAATCACAATGCTAATGAAGTTTTTAAATAATCAGAACAATTCGAAAAGTAAGGCGTAAAGATAACAAAAAATTAAAAATTAATAAGATTTATCAAAACCAGCCAAATAGAACCGGCAATTGAATTGAATCGAGTTTCGACTGCAACACAATAGACTATAGAATACTCGTACTCTCTTCCATATGGTAACTTTATATATAAAGTGGTTTGTACGCACTTGCCCAAACTTTAACATCTAGAAACTGGTGAAAGTAATTTGAAATATAATAATTAACAATATTTTGTTTTTGTTTTTATTTGCAACATATACTCTCTTGTATTATACATTTAATTATCCCGAAAAACGGATTAAAATATATGATTATTCAATGTAATAATAATAATAATAACAATAATAATAAAAATTGTTATTAAATATTGCAGCAGATTTATATCCGACGTTTGCTTATCAAAATATGTAAAATTAAATAAACATATTTTAAAAAAAAGTTATTAAACTTGTTTACCCATTTTTTAGTGGGTACCTCGTGTAAAATTAAATTTTTTCTGTATTATATTATCACATCAGCACAATGCAATTATACCCTGGTATTACCTATTCTGTAGGCATATGATATACAAATGTGTGCCTCTAGCTCATATAGTTGGCGAGATCTAGGTCATAGACAGTCAGACATAGCTACATATATAGACTCAGTTCGTCATCCCGATTAGTGATGGTCATATGATAAACATTAATTGACTATTTTGTTTTGAAAAAAATGATTTAACTGTAAGATTTTAACTGTAAGATTTTAATCGAACCCCTAATCGATTATTCAGCCAAATAATCGGTAATGGAAATCCTCTACATTAAACAAGTTCGATCAATAAATAGAAATTCCACATAAACTCTGGGCTAAAATGATATTGGTATGCCCTAAGCTACATATTATAGCTTGCCAATATTGCTTCCACATTTCAAAATCGAAATCTCGCTATTAAATTAAAAATAAAAAAATTAAAAAAATTTGGACGGGGCAGATAAGTCGGGCGTGCCCGACTGCACAATACCCCGTTCACTATATTCAAAATCTAATTTTATGAAACTGTCACACGAAGCGTAGCAGCAATGCTTATTCTTCACACTCTTTTATGAGTGCCAAACTCTTGCAATTGTCACATCCAGATCCACAAATTAATGGCTTTGAAATTATAATAAACAAATATTTATTATAATAATAAGCACACTTGCCACTCCACTTAAGCACTTGATCACAGACACTACACTGTGATCAGCAGCACTGCAGCAGCTGTATTTATAGTGCTTGCAGGCTGCGCCGTCGCTGTCTCTTCTTAGTTCCCGATAATAAGCAGGAGAAAGAGCCAAGAAAACCCATGCACATCGACCGCTCTTTATGCATAAACTCCGAGGCAGCGCTTAGCCGCTGGCTCTCCAAGCATACCTCCTGCATTACAAGTAATGCAGCGGGTGGCCGGCTCGCCTCCTAGGCAGCGCTTAGCCACTCTCCTCTTTGTTCGCTCACTCTTGCTGGCTCTCCAAGCATACCTCCTGCATTACAAGTAATGCAGCGGGTAGCCGGCTCGCCTCCTAGGCAGCGCTTAGCCACTCTCCTCCTAGGCAGCGCTTAGCCACTCTCCTCTTTGTTCGCTCACTCTTGCTGGCTCTCCAAGCATACCTCCTGCATTACAAGTAATGCAGTGGGTAGCCGGCTCGCCTCCTAGGCAGCGCTTAGCCACTCTCCTCCTAGGCAGCGCTTAGCCACTCTCCTCTTTGTTCGCTCACTCTTGCTGGCTCTCCAAGCATACCTCCTGCATTACAAGTAATGCAGCGGGTAGCCGGCTCGCCTCCTAGGCAGCGCTTAGCCACTCTCCTCTCTGCTCGCTCGCTCGTGCTGGCTCTCCAAGCATACCTCCTGCATTACAAGTAATGCAGCGGGTAGCCAGCTCGCCTGCTAGGCAGCGCCCTAGCCGCTTACCTCGATGGCTCTCCAAGCATACCTCCTGCATTACAAGTAATGTAGCGGGTAGCTGGCTCGCCTCCTAGGCAGCGCTTAGCCACTCTCCTCTTTGGTCGCTCACTCTTGCTGGCTCTCCAAGCATACCTCCTGCATTACATGTAATGCAGCGGGTAGCCAGCTCGCCTGCTATGCAGCGCCTAGCCGCTCTCCTCGCTGGCTCTCCAAGCATACCTCCTGCATTACAAGTAATGCAGCGGGTAGCCGGCTCGCCTCCTAGGCAGCGCTAAGCCACTCTCCTCTTTGTTCGCTCACTCTTGCTGGCTCTCCAAGCATACCTCCTGCATTACAAGTAATGCAGCGGGTAGCTGGCTCGCCTCCTAGGCAGCGCTTAGCCACTCTCCTCTTTGGTCGCTCACTCTTGCTGGCTCTCCAAGCATACCTCCTGCATTACATGTAATGCAGCGGGTAGCCAGCTCGCCTGCTATGCAGCGCCTAGCCGCTCTCCTCTCTGCTCGCTCGCTCGTGCTGGTTCTCCTAACATACCTCCTGCCTATAAAGCAACCTACATACTGCACTGTGTGGGATGGAGCATAGAGAGTGCTCATCACAGAAGCGGAGTGGTGGGTGTTGGGTTTTTGTTTTTTTTTTTGGCGGGATCAAGACAGACAGATGAACAGACAGACAGGCGGACATCGCTAAATCGACTCAGCTCATCTCCCTGATCAAGAATATATATACTTTGTGGGGTCTGCCACGCCTCCTTCAGCCTGTTACATACATTCGCACAAAGTTATTAACCCTGTTTTTCCCATTTTTCAAATGAGCACAGGGTATATAAAAACAACCTATTCGTAAACACAGTATTATTAAAAAATAGACCTTGTTTAGTAGTAAACAAATAAACAAAGATATTATTTTTAACTACATACTGTAATTTATTTATGATCTTATTATTATATTATAATAAAAATAAAAATATAATTATTTAAATAATCGCTTATTTTAGTTTTTCTTCGATCTATAACGATTAATAATCGCAAGCATCAAACTAATCAAAGAATATAATAATCGGTTAATGAAATCTCTACCCCCACTAATCCTGATCGAGAATATGTATGCATACTTTGTGGTGTTAGCCACGCCTACTTTTGGACGTAAAATGCACTTTTTTGGGTAAGCTCATCACTGCTGACGTTAAAACTTGGTTTTTTTTAAACGTCAGTTCTGTTGAATAACTCTCTTCGGGATTGCAATAATTGCATAATGGGGGACGTACGATATGTATATAAATATACATACATATGTATGTATATGTATATATATATATGTATATGTACATGGGCTTACGCCCAGTAATAAAATGTGTTTTATTGCAGTCAATACGCCGCATGCACATTTTGCTTTGAACGCAAAATACTCGGGTGTCTAATATTGTTGTTGTTTACGGTTGCATTTGTTGTGCGCTAAAAGGTCTAGCACGTGTAATTGATTCGCAGACAAGCGGAACAGACACACAGACACACACACACATAAAACAGACACACACACACACTCATACTATTACGATTGTTTTGGCGCATTTAGAAATAAAAACAAAATCACGTGAAATAAACAAATTTTCGACAAAACCAAATACAACGCAGACATAGCCAATCTGCCGGACGCACTCGACTGTAAACTACCCAGTACCACATCTCTACACTCCACAATATAATATTTATTAACAATATTATTTTTAATATTGTTTAGCAAAAGATATGTATCTGTTTTACCCAATTTCAATGGGTGTAGAGCATAAATACAAGGTACACTCAGAGCAAAATCAAACTCTTCTTACTTGATTCATTTCAGAAACGGGTCAACGGTCGTGTTGATTTGATCTGAGTAAGAACTTACTAATTCAAGTAAACCCTATGAAATCCAGAATGTCTTGATTTAAAATAAGTTTTGGATAATTGGGATTATTCCGGATTGACTTAAACCTTTTCGGTTTTGATTTAAACTATATATACATATATAGTAGTATATAGTAACTTAAGTACAACTCGTAAATATGTATGCTTCAAACTAATTTATGTAAGTCTCGACTATGCTAACTATAATCGTTAAATGTTTACGGAATTTCTAGTTTGAGCTTGACTTAAAATGTGCCACCCAGGTAATATACAGATACATTAACAAGTACACTGGGAAAAAAATCAAAAGTAGTTGCACTTAAATCTAAAATCTCTGGCGTCAAAGTCAGAATATTTTTTACCAAAGAACGGAATTCTTGATTGTATTTATATTTTTATTGAAAAATAAAACATATTACAATTTGTACTTAATTTAATAATTTTTTGGTCTTTATTTGAACTCAATTCCATTTTTTTTTTTGCCTCATTAATGATTCTGTTTCGATTTGAACCTGAATTCTAGAATAATACATACTTTATTGCAGAGCTTTATTTTATAGAGCGAATCATTCTTTATTTGGCTGAGTGTACAATATTTTAATATTCAATATGTAGCTAAACTTAACTTGCATTTAAGCTTGATATTCGTTTTTTAATATTTAGCCTTCAAAGTTTAATATACCTCAATTCAGACATAGTATGTTTGTACATATTACTATATGTATCAGGGAATAAATATGATATATAAATATTTTACTAGTACTTATAATACTATATTATTCATTTTTCAAAAAGCTGCACTCTAAATAACATCCCAGTATTCAACAGTGATTTAAGTAGGAATTTAAAGGCTACATTCAAAATGTTTAAAGCTTTACCTGCATGTAGATTTACGTGTAAAGTATGCTGAAAATTTACACCAAATGCCTATTAAAGCTTTACATTACATTTCATAATATTCTTATGCTACACAAATTGAAGTAGAATAGGATCAAGTGGCTTATGTGAAATTTGAGCTTAATCCGTTAAGCACAAGCGAGCTTTGTTTCTTCTGGAGTTGTCAGAGGAGTCCACTGAACTCTTGAGGAAATGTTTCTTTTTTTCTGTGTACCATATTGCACATGTTAAAGAGTAAGTGGTATTTTGCTGATTTGAACACGACATATAGGGATGTACATATGCAGGCACATAAGACAACAGGGTCTGCATACATATATCATATTCATGAATGACAGGCATTTAAGTAACTCTCGCTTTGGGCAATGCCAACGACTTTTTGATTATGTTGAAGCTTTAAGTTCTTTTCACGTCTTACTTTATGTTTAAGTCCTGTACCCATAGATTGGGTAAAAACAGGCTTAATGCCTTTGTGCAGATATGTATAGTATATAGTATAAGAGTCACCTCACTAAGTAGATACTATATTCTTGATAAGGATGAAGAGCTCAATCGATCCATCGTTACAATTGCCATACGCAGATAAAGTTTATTTTAAATTTGGGATGCCACTTCCCTAATCTAAATAAAATTTAATAAAAACCGTAATACTGAACAAAAAAAGGTAAATATTCAAAATACACACTATTTAATATTATATTTATCTATCCTAAAATTAGGATCAAAATCGGTCAATAAACTTAGAAGTTATTAATATTAGGTAAATTTAAAGATTTGCCAAAAAAAAAAAGCTTAAAAATTTATAGAGTATTCGGAATTGGTTCAGTAGGAGGTTACCAACAGTAAATTTCACTGCACCCTGCTTTTAAAGATCACACAAGGCATAATGAGTGCATATAGTTTCTAAACACAAAATGTGGATTTTGGGTTTATAATTCAGAAATATTTCTTGAAGCATGATTTCATTATGATGTCCTTGACAACGTATAGTCTCTGCATCAGAGGTGAATGTATCGTGAGACCTTAGTGCAAGCTCTGTGTACATCAGTTGAAAACTTTACACACATATTTCTTCAAATTCAATTTTTTTTTTTTTTGTTTTTTTTTTTGCGGGACGACGTTATACAAGTAAGTGCGACAGACTGCAAGCTGTACATTTTTTGTTTGCTTTAATTTCTGTTTTGTACGCTCACGTGTGTGTGTGTGTGTGTGTGTGTGTGTGTGTGTGTGTGTGTGTGTGTGTGTGTGTGTATCTGTGTGTTTGTGTGTCTCTCTGTCTGTTTGTTTGGTTGAAGCTGACATGCAGCCCGTATCAGTTGGTTGGGCGCTCGGTCAGTCGCCTCAATTGGTCTCTCACTTGGTCGTCGAAGTCGTCGTCGTCATCATCATTTTTTATGTGGCAACTGTCATTAGCTTCCTTTTGCGCTGTTATTTATCTTGAAGTTGACTTTGACTTTGCGCCGGCAAATACTCAAATTGAAGCTGAACAGCATAATTCTACGCATTTTTAATGACTTTCAACTTCAACTGCATTTTGGGTATGAGTGTCATTTTTTTATTGTCTTGCTTTCTGCATATCCTGTCAAAGAAGATGAAAATGCAAAGAGAAATTTTTTTTTTTGTTGGTTCTGGATAATTAAAAATAAAAATTTTAGCATAAAAAGGTCAAATAACATCATTTATTGATTAACTCATACGGAATGCTCTGGATACAATACTTACCAAATGTTCAATTGAGTAAGTATAAGCTTTATTATGAATTTCCGATTGAGAACTTTTCAATCAAGCTTAAAAATAGTTAAAATTTAATCATGGTTAACTTCAAATTTAAAGTATTTGAATTGAAAAGAAGTTTATTTAAAATTTTGCACTGGTGTTCTACTGTCGGATGTGTCCCTATTCGGTTTGTATCGTTTATGATTCTTGTTCTTCAGATTTAGATGATACATAAACGAAATGAACAACCCAACGGAAGTTTATGTATAAAAAAAAATGCAATGCAAAAGACCATGTCCGAATAAAAATAATAATAATATTTCTGGGAATATATCTGGCCCTTAGCGGAAGTTGAAAGTGTCAAATTCTGCGAAATGGTTTCGTCATTGATTTTATTTTGTTTCAATTTGTTTAAGTGTATATTTGTGTGTGTATGTGATTATACCCTGCATCCATTAAAAATGGGTATAATAACTTCCTGCAAATGTGTGAAACAGGCACAAGCTGGCGTGTCAGACCCCACAATACATATCTTTTTGATAAGCTTAGCCTATGCGAGGCCTCTTTCGATTTGCACATGGATATTTAGATATGAATCAAATTGCTACATAGGTGATCCCAAACTTGTCGCGCCAGACGCCATAGCATAGCCCATAAATCACGGGAAGCGGCGATCATGTATCGTCATGTTGCTACATGATGTATCAACCCTTCCCTCCACACCGAACCCCCTTCCATTATGTTGGTTTTTAACTACCTTGGACAGTTTCTCTTTCGTTTTGAAGTTGTCAAAAATTCGCACATTTGTTTTTTCTTATTTATTTATTTTTTTTTTTGAAGACGTGATACGCACTCTGCCACTTCCCCTCTGCTCATCATTAGACTGGAATCTTTTGTCTTGTAGTTGGCAATTAAAATTGGTTCCCTTCTACAGTCAATGTATCCGTCCCTCCACTACACAACCACACAACCATCGCATGTCACCAATTTTAATTCCAATTGGCCAAGGCAACTGTTAAATAATTTATATAGTGCGAAGGGTATCTGTTGAGCATATCAAGCAGAGTATTTTAGGTACAAGAAACTGAAAATCAGTCAAGCAAAGTGACCAACAGATACCCTGTGCTTCGCGATAAGCACACTTACAATATGTGTGGGGAAGTTTTTATAACTAGTATTCAATTAAAGGATAAAACCTGAGTATAATTACATTGTGTGAATGTTAGAAGGAGGCGTGTCAGATCCAATAAAGTATTGAAAATACCTTATTGATCAGGACGACAAGCTATGTCGATCAAACCCTGTCTGTCTGTCAGTCTATTTATCTTGCTATCTTTATGAACGCGTTGATTTCGGGCACTTATAGAGCTAGATACTATATAGTTCCATCTTCCATCTCCATAATCGCAGGATGTTGCAATTCTGCACACATACATGAACGGTTTTTTTTTTAAATTCCAACCGATATTGGATCAAATTCGTTGTCAAATATCTTCTTCGTTCAATTGTTCTTTTGTGAACAAAACAAAATAATATAAACAATTTCAAACATTTTAAAAAGTAATGAAAAGTAGACCGATATTGTGATCTTCTTATCAACTATGCCCGTTGCGTACAGAGTATGCCCAGTTGCTGTTTTGGGACATAGCTCACGCACTTTTTTTTGCGCCAAAGCAGAGCCTGAGCCGGAAAATATTTGTCCACGCAATTCGAGCCTATTAAACTTTTTGGGCACATTTTGCGCTTTGCATGCGAATGCCGCTAATTAAGTTTTGTCAATTGGCGGGGGATTGGGAGCTGGGCATGTCGTAGCAGACTTTAGCGCCCATTTGATTGTTAGGCGGTCGAAGCCATAAATCAAGCGGTTATAGCCGAAGTCAAGAGCCTACACACACATACAGATCAGGGTACTGCAATTAGTTTGAACAAACTGAATATGATCACTGAAGCAAATCCACAAGCCTCAAGCCTGCACAAAGAACTAAAGCTCATGATCTGTCGCCACTAAATTCAAAGTCTAAGCTGAAGAGACAAGGTCTACAAAGATCGTAGCCTAACATATATGTGCCAAGAGACAAGAATCGGCTAGCGCCTCAGGAAAATTGAGGAGGCACTATTTCCATGTAAGCAGCATAGTAAGGAGCCCAGCAACCCAGTGGCCCCTTAGACACGTTACCACTGAAGTGCTGTTAGAGGATGGAAGGTGCACAAGCTGGTACTGATCTCGAAGCCCCGCCAGCCTATTGAGGAAGCGTCGTCTGATAAACCAATCTACATGATTATGCACTGGGCACGCCTGAGTATTACACACACCCTCATAAGAAGAACCTTTTTTTTTAAGTACAAGGTCTGAAAACGCAGTCTAATTAATTATGAACTGGAAATTAGTCTGCGCTAGCGCACCGAACTGCACTTGCCACTTGCACTTGCCACTTACCACTTGCACTTGCCACTTGGCACATACTACTTACCACTTACCGCTTCCCACTTGCAACGCCAACCGCGGCACTTTTCATATTTTTACGCTTGCAGAATTCACGACGCGAAAAATTTCCTAGGGGCGCATTGGAGCAACAACTTTTAACACGCCAAGTGGTATACATATGAGACTGCAGATCAGCGCCCAGGTACGCATCGAGGGCGAATGGGCAAATCAATGTGCCCAAGAGAAAGGAACCGGAGTATCTAAAATATATGATAATACTATTTTTATTAAGTATTAATATTAAGTACATTTTGATTCACTATTACACAATATTATAATATAATATCTATCTATATACTATATAAAACTGTTTGTCCTGACTGACTCGCTATTAACTTCCACCCCAAACAGAGATATCATAAATTATAAAATATTAACGGAGCGATTCAAGTTCTTAATTAAACTTGGCTTGGTCTTTACTTAATCTGCTCTTTAAGAGGGGGTTCCAGTCTGGGGTCGGCTTTTATAATAAGTCTGTATCTGGTTTGATCATGGTGCAACTAGAGCATCTAGCAACTGTTGGTTTACGTGTTTGAGGATTAAATTGCCGCACAGAACCGTCATAAATCATTGACCCTACCACAAGCTCACCCAATGGCAAAGACATTGCTTTCCTCTCTTTCTCAGCCACTCATACTCTCTCTTTCTCTCTCCCTCTCTTCCCTTCTATGTCAGTGCACGAGTATTCGGTTTGTTTTTCATATTCGCATTATCAATATAAGAAAAAAGTGATGGAGTAGCTTTAAGCTAAAAGTAAAGTCTAATATATCCTCATACAAAATATGTAATACATAGGCACCCATGACTTTTCGTTATTTTGAGAGAGCAGCTGGGCTGTCCGCTCGCATTGACATTGCCGTCATAGGATTTTGAGATGAGGTTTCAAAATTTTTAATGACAAAATACGAAATCATATTTCCGCGCTCGCTCAGTATATGACATCAATTAGACCACAGGAAATTTAAGGGACACTACAGACTAAGAGGGAACTGGACGTAGTGAAAACACTCAGATCTACAAGCCCAATACGAACAAGATGTTCTTCATGGATGCCCTATTCAATAGCCTGCTTGTGGTAAGCTCCGGCTATGCGATGTACGCTCTGCACCCACTGCAGACACCCTACGGCTATGCCGCAGCTGCGGTGAGTCTGGTCCACGGTCTACTGGGCGTGGTCAGGGCGGCGAATAATGAAGATGATGAGTGCAATCGCATGCGAGAGATAACGTCGGGCATTATGGAACTGATGCCCCTGCCATTGGCCAATATTGAGCTTTATTTGAAATCATCGTGTCCGCATTTGGCCATGGCGCACTGTTGTTTTGTAGTGCCAATGATCTTCGACCTGTATTTCAAGTGGCAGGACATTGAAGATAGCTCAACGACAACCCTCAAGGATCTGACGCTGCTGGGCAATGTGGTATCGTTGCTATTTCTTGGCGTCAATCAGTCCAGTAATGTATACGGCGGAATGGCAGCCATTGCGTTCAGTGCTCGGTATGGCTCCGTTATATTCGATTACTACTACGAGGGTTTGGGCACACAGTTCAATCTGCTCGCCAACTCGGCATTTATATTGTTAATGGCTATGACTCTCATAGCCAAATAAATTATTTTTTCTCAATGTTAAACAACTTTGTAGACCGCGCAACTATTGAAAATGGGTACAAAAATGGTATAATAAATGAAACAATTTGGTTAACTTCAAATATATTTCTACATTTTTTTTTAATTTATCAGAAAATAGTATATCTAAAAAATATATAAAGTATAATGATACTACATATAAAATATGATGATACTACAAGATACTAATGTCACAGGCTACAAACATGCCATATTACAAGTCTGTAGCTTTTAAATTGTGGCTGCTGTTATTTTTTTAGGTTTAGCGGGGAATAGAGAGGAGCTTCAAATAAAAACTTTTGAAGTACATACCGAAAATCATATCTCTACCACTTATAGTTTCGGAGATTTTGGTGTTCATACGGACTGGCAGACAGTTTGCCGTCCTGAACAAGAATATATATACTTTATGGGATATTCCGTGCCTCCTTCTGGGTGTTGAACACATTTCTGATTTGCAATAACATAATAGATCCTCTTATACTGAGTAAAGTACTGAGAGTAAACAATAATTAAATAATATCTTAACGACCAGAAATACTTTATGACGAAATGGTAAACATTCAAGTATGCTCTTACCCAAATCTAGTATGCATGTTTATGTTATTTATGACACACATGTATGAGTTCCTGATGGAACCGTCCCTGAACTTTTGTCTACTATTGCATCTTTTTTACCGGCTTTTGGCTCAAGGCTAATGGAGTACGGTTCATTGGCTCAACAATGGCTCAAGGCGGCGGCTCAATAAACTTGCAATTGATGTTGGCAAATTAAGATGCTAAAATAAAAATTAATTGTTTTGTCAAAAAATTAAATGTGTTCTCTGTTCTTTGCTCTGTCAGTCCTCTCTTGCTTTGTCTCTGTCTCTGTTTTTCGCTCTATCTCTCTCTCTCTCTCTCTCTCTGTCTCTCTTTTGTAATCAAACAACAATTTAAGGCAAATTATCAGCGATGCTGATGAGCCAGGGATAACTAATGCAAAACTGACCGGTTATGAACCGTAATCATTTAACACTTACCAAAAAGATTAACTGCTCACATACCCTGTAATTGTTCACTAATGTATTTATGATGCATTATACAAAAATGCACTATAAAATTATCTATAATTTTTGGCTATAACTTTAAAATACAGCAAAAATATTTAAAGGATATAATTTGAATAATTTAAAAAGCATTCAGAAAGACTATAGTCGGACGTTACCAACAGCAGCAGCTGCAGCTAGGTCCTGTAAAATCAATAAAAATTTAATTTATTAATTTTCAAATGGGCACAGGGTATAATGACTGTTAAGATATTTTTCTAACGCCCATAAAGAGAAATGTATATTTTGTTGATCAGGACGGTGTGCTGAGTCGACAGGACTACTAAAGGCTAACAACTTACTGACAGCACTGTACTGACGAAAACTCCGACAACAGGAACAGCGACAAAACGTAAAACGAAGAGCGAAGAAAACATGAGTTGAAAGGGGAAAAGAGAAGTGGGAGACTGAGTTGGCTAATGAAACGGCGACATAAAAACGCACAGTAAATATGTGGAACAGGAAGCAGCGGGTGCTGAAAAAGCAACCGTTGGACAATAATTTATGCATTTAAATTAATTTTTAGTTGCCTGTTGCCTGTTGCCTGTTGCCGGGAGTGGAAATGTTTTTATGATGTGCTCACGGTTCGATACTGATACTGCCTGCCGAAAGCAACACTGGAACGGATACAGATTGCTCGACTCATTCAACTTCCCGCTCTTTCCACCGTGCTGCCCGATGGAGATGGAGCACTAATCATGTCACCTTATCAGGCTCAGCAACACATGATGAACTTAATTTTTGGCACGGCCAGCATGTTGAACTTTACCTCTGTTTTTTTCCGTTAATTCAACAATTTTAAATTTCAATTTTATTTAAGATTGAGTAATTGTTTGTAATCTACACATTCAATATTTCCTAAAATTATTTCTTATAGTATAAGGTAAAACTAAATAGCAAAGTGCCAAATTTTCCTGAATAAATACAATTATTTTGCTATTTTTCATCATCTACCTGTAAATACCTCTTTCCCTTAAATTGAATAATCTAGATTGAACTATGGGACTGTCTGTAGCATTTCGGGCATAAAGTATAATTTTAACATCCTCAACAGAAAAGTAAACTAATAAGGACGAAGCAGAGCAGTCGGGAGGAAGGTTGCACTAAGCCCTCGTTTATAGGGTTAGCAGAGATATGTGGGAGGTATAAAAAACTAAAACGAACTTGATCTGCTTGATGCATAATAGAATCTAAATACCAAAAATGGAGTTCCTAGCTCATCATACGGACGGACGGACAGACGAATGGACACACATAGGGATAATTTACCTTGTTATGCACATCTTTCACGAGCACCAACTTAATAGACCTTGCTGTAACGTTTCTGGGATTAATCATTAGCCTATCCATTGATAGCAACTAATTAAGTCGGTGAGGACAAACCACTTCATATAGTATTAAACAAATCCGAGTGTGAGCTTATTCAGAAATATTTCACAGAGTGCAACATACTGGCAAACAAGGAAGTCGAATTTCGAATCTAATGCGAAACACGAATTTAATTCATATTTGAATGTTTATTTGATTTGAACGCGCACTTATTAGCATACCCGTGCCCTATGAAATCTCTGTCTCTGTCCGTCTCTGTCTGTCTCTGTCGCTATAGATACATTTTAAAGTTAAAAAAAATATATTTTTTTGTCACCTGCTTGCACCTGTTGCGAGGTGGCGGTGCCACAAAGTTATTCACTAAATGATCACTAAACACTTAAACATATGCATGAAAGTCTACATAAATTGAAGTCGTGACCAGACGGCAGGAGGGCACGGGCCACCCAATGTTAGGTAGCGTCATTAGGCGACAGTTAGGAAACGAGTTTATACCTCAGTCAGTTAAGTAAGTTCGTCGCTTGGCTATGATACTGTATGATATGGTTTGGTATGATAGTCGGGTGATGCCATACGATTCCACTGTTCAGGCAGTTAGTCGAACCGGCTGACACAGATACAGACACACACACACACACGCACACATGTGTAGAGAGAACACCTGTCTCCATGCCAACAGAGCTTTAAAGTTTGCCGTCTCTCTCTACTCAGAAACCTTTGCCAACTTGTAGGGCAAATACCTTCTGAAAGGAGTTTTCCGAACTATGGAAAATTCAGGAACTACCTACATTGTGAACTTCGATGCTTTAGTTCTGGTAGTTTCCGTTAGCGGGCAAAGATTACTAAATCCGATTTAGAATATATACATATAGTCTGTTTTATCGGATTTGCACAAAATGATTATACCCTGATTTTGGACATTTTATGAGTAGAAGCATGGGTATAGGTATACAGATCAACAAGAAAAACAAGAACTAAACTAAACATAAAATTATAATATTAATCGTTATGACCGTACAAAAGGCATTAATTAAATTAGTTAAATCGCCATGAGTGTCATATTAAAATTTTTGCTTTAATTTTGGTTATGTTGGTTTGTTGTTGTTGTTGTTGTTTGGTTTTTGTTTGTTGTTTTCAACTTGTTTCTTAATGTAGATAGTAAATTTTAGATAGCAAACATAACACGCAAATATACATTTTTTCAAGACGAGCCTCTGTGAATTTTCTAATATACTCGTGAGCAATATTCAAATATCAATCAGCCTGACATTTATGCTCGCACATGGCTTAAACAACAATCGTGCATATCGGTCGAATTGATTGAATAATCAGCTCCATAGAATGAATTATAATGAACAACCAAAAAATCGGATAAGCTTTTAGAAATATGTACATTAAGGTAGTTTAAAATTGTTTGTGTTCGTATAAAACAATCTACATATAGTATAAGGCTTTGTCCTGACTAGACTTGATATCAACGTATAGCTATATAGTTCACTAATTTTATATGTTGTATTTCAAAATCAAAATCAAAATCCCCCAAAAGACAAACGACGGTCCTGACAGCAACTTGTACCGAAAGCAGCATATTCATTCTTAAGTCTAGTGTTAATTAGCAGCAAGACATGAGGTTCTCATGCGTTTACAAATACTGGTATAGTTGCGTCAAGCAGTTATAAGGACGAAATTCAAAACCCAAAAACGAAAGCAATAACAACCGACTTGCCCAAAAAATGAAATGCGAGAACAATCAAGAAAAAGGACAAGCTTCTCTTTGAATGTCACAAACAAGAGCAACGACAGGAACAAAAATAAGCATCATAACACAATGAATACTTACCTAAACAAAAACAAAAAAAAAACACAAAAAACAAATAAGAAAACAATAAGGTGGTTGAACTCTAGGCGTATAAGTATGTGTAAGATCTTATTTACCCAATAAGAATAAGAAGCACAAATTCTATAGCTTTGCTTTTGTCCTTGGTCTTTCCATAAAAGTACAGTCAACCAATCCAATGTGGAGCTTCAAGCTTTCGCTATGAAACCCAAAATTCTGCAGAATTCGAAAAACAGTCAAAAAAAATTTATAAAAGCTCTGCAATTGACAGGATCGGTATACAATAATATCGAGTTCGTTACTCGAAAATAATCGTTAGCGCCATTTTTTCCATTTTCGGTTTTTTATGCAATTATGTACATAATTAACCAATACACAAAAAATTTTATAATCTAATTCTACGTATTTTCTGTGATATCAGCCTTTTAAATATATCGTAAGCGCCACATTTGCTGCGCATTTCGAACGCGTTCTCGCGAAAAAAAACCTTCTCCCGTAAAATTTGCTTTTGTGTCTTACGATTTTTACGCGGGAAGAGCTCGATATGTTTTCCATGCTTAATGTTTTATTTTGGCTTATCGTCTTGTTTAAGAATTTAGGCGTAGAATGTCGCTGACGACATTTCTAGTTAACGTTCACTGGATAGCGTTAAGGTTTTTAGATGCATTTATAAAACAGAATATCGGCAGATATCAAAGCTCATCTGCAAGACTGACAACTTGCCTCAATACACTTCAAGTCGATTGTCGTTTGTGTCGCCCCGAATTCCAGGGCCAATTAAAAAGCAATCAAAGAAATTAACAGCTCTCAGTTGACATAGGTGGGGCAGGGCAGTTGTACAGGTGGTAAATTGTTATACGGGACGGTTGCAATGCCAGCGATCTCATATGCATATAGATTACTGCCAAGCGACTGTTAACGTTGGGGGAGGCAAATCCAAAAATTCAGACACGTAATGGTAAAAACATAAAATCTGACAAATCAAAAAGTAAACCTAGCACGCATCGTGTTACAAATAGAGGCATTACCACCTGGAGAAGCTCTAAGGAAGTCCCACGCGTATATTCATTGCGATCATTTAAGGGATTTCTTAGGATAGTTGCATTTTGCAAGAGCTTTACCTATGAAGGAGGCATAAAGGGTGGGCGATATCTGGGATTTGGTAGAATGGTAATGGAATTTAAGGTAACCGGCTCTTGACTCTACGCACATTTACTATATGCTCGTACTCTCAATCGCTCTCCATTCTTGGCAAAAGTCACAGAAGAATTGTCAACACGTTCGGACCGAAGCGAAGGCATTGTAATAAAAATTCCCAAGAATATTGACGACTGCGTGGCCCATACTAAAGACAGGCATTAGCATTTAAAGAACCCGATAATTGCGTCATAGGGACGCACATCAGATGGCCCAGACTAGTGGGAATTGTCTTCCATCTGAATGTCAACCACAACGAGTGCTATTCGAGTGTACTCACTGTGGCCCAGTAGAAAACTCAGTTGGGATCAGCCCATTAGCCGCAATAGAATAGTATCTCAGCACTGTTTTCTAATCAATATTGGCTTGAGCAATATTTGCTAAGAGAGTGTTTGAAAATGCCCCCCAATGCAAATAAAGTTACTTCCTTGTTATACCGTGTACCCATTGAAAAATGGGAAAAAACAGGGTTAATAACTTGATCAGAATGAATGTAACAGGCAAAAGGAGGCGTGGCAGACCCCACAAACTGTATATATTCTTGATCAGGATGACGAGCTGAGTCGAGCTGACGAGCCCTGTCCGCCTGTCTGTCCGTCTGTACGTCCGTGCGTAGATCTCAGCAACTATAAGAGCTAGAGCAGCCGTTTTGGCCATTTTTGAAAGGTATACCATGCGCAGATCAAGTTTATTTTAAATGTTTGATTTTTAACATAAACAAAAAAAAAATTTAGTGAAATCCTTTGGACTCCAAGGTTCTACCGAGATTTGAACTCGGATCGCTGGATTCAAAGTCCAGAGTGCTAACCATTACACCATAGAACCAGCTGACAGTCGACCGCCCATAACTCATCCATAACACAAGAGTAAGCGTACTCGAAACAGACGAAGCGACGAAGCGACGAATCGACAAAGAGACGTAGAGACGAAGCGACGGCAGCTGCGCTCAGCTATTAATAGTAGATTTCACTAGGGGTTGCCTCTCACAGGTCGCTGCTTCAGATGAGATAAGAGTAAAGGCGCTCGGCAGCGTGGAAGGAGGGGTAGGCAGCAGCAGGGAGGGAGAAAAGGCAACGTGCTTCGGCAACAGGCTGTTGCAAGAGGAGGCTCGGGCAACACAACGGAAAAATAAATTATGATTAGTTCTACAAATTAAAGCTCTATAATGTTTCTTCTTTAGTTGTAGAATTCAAGTGCAAATCGGATTAGAATCGTGAATAATTTAAGATTAATTAGAGCAAAAATCAAAACTAAGTGCAAAAAATGTTTAAATTAAGCACAAGTCGTAAATTAATTAAATCTTAAAAGTTCGGGATATTCGACAAAAGAAGTCCCTTAAATTAAGATTTTTACTCTGGAATCAAGCATTTTTTTATTGAACTGTTGACACCGGAAATTCTTGATTCAAGTACAAAAACACTAGATTTATCTCTCAGTGTAGCAAGCAATGATAATAATGCATGTACCAGGTAGAAGAAGTCTTGTCAGGTACCATAATACATTCTTACATTTATATTTATTCTTCATCAGTATGAGACGAAGTGTGTAAATCTAGTCATTTCACACTCAGAAAAATAAAGAATGCATTGTTCTACAGAATAAAGTTCTCAAATAATGTTGTTTTGTCCTAGAATTCAGGCACAAGTCCAAAAAAAAAACTGTAAATCAATTAAGATCAATTATGGCAAAAATCGCGATTGATTGCAAAATGATTATATCAAGTACAAATTTAATTAAAATATGCTCATCTAAATACAAATTTTAGTAGCGCGTTACAAAATTTTGGTCTAGTTCATAGGTGCTCACGCCAAAGTAAATTACAAAAACAATTGCATTTTATGGTTCATTGAGTATAATAAAGTATATATATAAAGTATAATAAAAATTAAAAAAAAAAAAAATTGAGTTTTTGACACTGGAAACTCAAGTACGAATATTCTTAACTTTTCTCTCAGTGTATGCTAACATTGGTTACATTGATCTTCTGAAAATTCAAGGTCACCAGAAGGATGTGACAATTGACAACTGAAAACATACAATGAATAAAGAATTTGGTATTGACAAGCAGTAATAATAAAACATGTAACAGGTAAAAATTTTTATAAAATTATGTATCTTGCGTACATAATACTATAGTATTTAGATTTGATAGAATTAACACGAAGCAACAGACAGAAAACTTATTACATGGGAATATTTATATGTTTACGATTAAAAAATCGGCCTTGTTTCAGGGTCATTAAGAATTCTCTAGAATTCTAGGCTGACTAAATTCTCTTATGAGAATGTCCTCGTTAAAATAAGATCGTAATGCAAATATGTTTTTCCTAGTGACATTGGAACATTTTCCAAGTACTTGATGTATAAATGCTGAAGATCCAAAGCCAAGCCGAAAAGTATGGAGCTGTTGAATGGTAGTGGAAGTTGAGGCATCAATGGAATTGGACACGTCATTAAAACTTACTCGTATTTGAAATGTTTAGAAAACAGCAAAACACAACAATAGCAAGCAAAAAAAAAATGTTTTTAATGTAATCTAACAAACGCAACAGCTGCTAACAACATTCAAGCAAACCCAGCCAAAATTTGCCTACAACCTTTTTGGGCAAACTGGCAAACTGCCTGTCCCTCCCTCAACCCTCAACCCCCAAGATCTCCTTCCATCACCTGCTGCTGTTGCTGCTGCCTGTACACGATCTCCACACAATTAGCCCGTTACAATGTTAATTCATTTATTACGAATTTCAACATTGAAATGTTAAATTCTGTTAAGCTGGTTCGTCCGGATGGAACATGGCTGGACGAGTTCGGCCCTTCCGCGGGATGGATTTTCTCCATCTTTGTCTATTTTGGCACT
Organism: Hypselothyrea guttata; assembly: GCA_035045125.1. Taxonomy (NCBI): domain Eukaryota; kingdom Metazoa; phylum Arthropoda; class Insecta; order Diptera; family Drosophilidae; genus Hypselothyrea; species Hypselothyrea guttata. The sequence continues at coordinate 381,427 of JAWNNJ010002263.1, forward strand.
AATCCCATGAAGCGAAGTTGCGTTGGCAAGGGGAGAGGGTATCTTAAAACAAATCATCTTCATTCATGTCGTCTGGCTGTCTGTCAGGGCAGCTGCTGGCTGCTGTCTAAAAGACATTAGTTTCTAACTTAATTAATGCTTTTGTGTTAATTGCCATAGCTACAATAATATAAAATGTTTAAAAATACAACACAAGGCACAGAAGAACAACTATAAACACTGCAAAGCAAAAAAAAAAAAAAATAGATGGAAAAAATTAGTCGGTAAGGCTACAGTCCAACGTTGCCGACAATAGAAAACCCTGAAAGTTGTTATATCAATTTTTGACAACAGAATTTCAAAATAGGTAGCAATACGTTTTGGTTTTTAGACCCTGCAGAGACGGATGATGAGCTGAGTCGATCTGACGGGCAGGCAGACAGGAGTACATTGACTTGGCTCGTCAAATTAATTAAGAATATATATACCTTATACCATGCTTCTTTCTGCAAATGCTCAAATTGAAAAGACCCTTTTGTCATTTTTGACAGTACAGGGCCTAAAAGCAACTTCGGCAAATAAAGACTCTTCATGAATTCTGATTTGTGAACGACGATGACAAGCGAAGGTAAAACTAAACAAATTGATCACAGACATCAACCTGTTCACAGTTCAAGAATACATAGGTTCACATTACATTAATCAAAAGATACACCACATAACGATGACTTCAACAATTATTATCACAAACTTAGTCAAGTTCTTATTCAAATTTTTGTTAACTACTGTACTTATAGATTTGTACAGAGTATTTACACAAGTTCTCAGGCTTATCTAGGCGCTCCTATTTTTGATAGGTTGAGTTTTAGATTATGCTGAGATTTGATACATTTTGATTACCAGTTTCCCAGCTTCTTTAATCCTCCCCACGCACGGTTGATTTATTAAAAACTGCTGCAAAAAATGACGCTATTTTTTGTGCGGATAATTTGGTTATGTAGGTAAATATGCATTATATCAAAATTAGTACAGAAATCATTTTTTGTTTCAGTGTGAAATTGTTTTAATTTTTAATTTAAATTTAGTATTAAACTGATTTAGTTGATATCTAACAAAAACTGTTTTTATACTATCGAATATATTAATAACTGAATTCAAAACAATAATAGCGCGAAGATTCAATTTGATATTTGAATTAATCCGAGCTAGATCAGCCATTTTGCCCACTGTGCCACGCTCTAAATCGCTTGGCGTCGGCCCAAGTCTGTCCTGTATTTAAGGAGGAGCAGCTTTTCCATCTTGCTATGACATGTATCATGTCTTGGCCAAACTGAAAAAATAAACTACCAAGTTACAAAACGCAGTCGAGCAACAATTGAAATTGTCACCAACTGGGCACCGAAAATCTAAGTTAAGTTGAACGTGTATTTTTGTTTCAGCTGAGTTCTCTTGAAATGTACGTCAAAATAAAAGACCCATAAATAGAATATATATATATATACATACATATATAGCTATATTAAATGAATAAATCATATGAGTGAAGTGTCTCAGGTATTATAACTTGATTTGATTTATTGCGATATAACTACTGTGGAAGATAGAAACTAGTGGTGGCGCCATCTGGTATACTAGGCTCTTCAACGGTATTTGAGCTAATTTATTAACCAAATGTTTTTAGTTAATTACTCGTCTATATTAAGCAAAGCTTGACTAATCCTGTTGCTGCCAACAGATGTCAGAGAAAATCTGATTTCATTGAGTCGACCATTTATTTAGGTAGCGAACAAATACAAACATTTAACGAGTTAAACAAAAAGCGAAGCAGGCAGTTTGCCGAAACCTTCAGCGAAAAACAGATTTGTATTTGATATGCGACTCTGCACGTATTTCTTACCACCTAAAACCCTTCCCTCCCCCCTCCCCACACACACACACACCCCCCGCGTCCTGTTCGGCAATTCGCAAGCAATAAAAATCATGACACGCAACTCGCTTGGCAACAAGCTCTCAGAAATTGGACAGGAACTGGAACCGCAAAACTCACGTACAAGCATACATACTACATATGTATGTATGTGAACCTGCCCCGTAATACTATTTACAACTATTATAGACCTACTCGCACTCACACTCACACTCAGATACAAACTTTAAGGTATATATTCACACTCATAATCGCAGTAGTAGTCGCTGGCCAAGTTGTTATGTTCATTAGCCGGGGCAGGTAGGCCTACATTTAATGTAATTATCAGTGATTAATGAATTGTTTAAGCAAGCAAATGCGAGCATTTTATTTAATTTCGAAACAATAGTCCGCGACTCTGAGCGAGCCACCGAAATCGACATCGACATCGACATCGACATCGAAATTGAAAAAGAAAAAGAAAGACAATTGTAACCAAACACCGCTCAGGTAGCCCTAGGTAGTCCCAAAACTACACTTCATTTCACATTAACAATGGAATTAACACTATTGCTCTAGTTTTAGCTGCCGATATCCTGGACCAGTCGATCATGCCCAACGGGTTGTATGCGCATTAAATAAATAAAAATTAGGTAAAAATTCGAAACTCATGTTAAATTATTAAATGAGACCTTAAATAAAAGATTTAAATAATAACTTATTTATTTTAAAATTCCAATGCTTTTAAGTGGCTTGATAACAATAATATTTAAAATTTTACAAAGTGCTGTGAAATATTAAATTTTTTTTTGAAAGAAATTGCAAAGATTTTCATGGCATTACCGCACTCAAAACCATTAATTTACAGGGTGTTCACAGCTTTTCCAGCCGCACGTCAAACAATTTGATACAGTCTTGCACCGAGTTTGACGATCGATTCGATTAGAGCAATTAACAGCGAAGGTGGCACTTTTGCTATTGACTCGATATTTCCAGGCAAACAGTATGGCGGCATGCCTTGCCTTTTAAAGGGGCGTGCCGCACGTTCAAGAAATATGTATGTAGCAAGAAATAGAGCACTTGCCTAATGATAGTTGAGAATAATGTTCATTTCCATCTCTGCAGTTGCCGGATTCAATTAAGCGGCGTGTGAATAGAAGAAATTCAAGTCTGACCGCCCAATGGCAACTCCCTCAAACTTCTATCCGAAAACTCCAAATTCAAACTCACACCTCAAATTATATTCAATACTAAATGCTAAATAACACATTTATGCTTGTGGTCATGACTAAGAGGCCACGCCACCTGTGGTCGCGTTTCGCTCAACCGCCAACCTCTAATTGGACCCCACTTGAAGTACTCTGTTGGTATAGAACAGTCGAGAGCGTAACAGTCGAACGTTGTCTACAGTGGGACAGCTTGTTCTTTAATTCTAGGGAGCGTAGCCTCCTCCTGCTAATTATATCTTAGTGCAAATGTGTGCAACCGAAGGATATTATCTTTTATTAGGTCGATAAGCGCAGTCGAAATTTGAATTACATTCGAGAATTAAAAATTAAAAACGTTATGGTTTCTATCATCATATTGAACAGTCCTGAAATGTGCATTGAAATCGGTAAATAATTGCTAAAGTCATTAAAACCTTCATCAGTTGTTTACTGAAGGTTACATGCGACTGATCTACAATATTCTTACTGGTTTTGCTTCTTGTTTTATAAATAAAATTTTAAATTTAAGCAAATTATCACGATACTCTGGAACTCATTTAGTAACCTTTCTTATGATCGAAATTCATAATTTCAGCTTGGTTTTTCTCTGTGTAGTACGCCTTACTGTCACCCTGCTCCGAACCGTTTTTTTTTTTACTACGTGAAAGGCAACAACTGGCGACAAAAATGTAAAATTTGTTTGGGCAAAAATGCTGCAATCGTAATTGTAGATCTTTTTCTAATATTTTTCATTAATAAATAAATTTATTTTTGTCGATCAGAATAAGATGAATACTGAGCTCATTATGTTTTTAATTTTGATCCGATTAGTATTATAAAAAGTACAATCTTAATCTTTTACAGCATAACAATTTTATTAAAAACAATTTATTTACTGTATACAAATACTGACCTTAATCTCATACGAAAATACGAAATAATTTGGAATTATAAAAATTTACTCACTCTTGAGATAAATAAACAAAATAGTGCGATTCGTGAGCATTTGTCGCCTGGCTATCGTATTGCCTTTCGCACAATGTGTGAATATTAAAAGAATGTGCGTGTTTGAGGTAGCTGAAAATACGCATAAGACACGCAATTAAATTTATAAATAATTAAAACACAAATTTACATACTCGACTCGCAAATACGCACACACACACACACTCACATACACTCGTACACCCATTGATAGTGCGTATTGTAAAAATGTACGTGGTGCTCACTGCCAGATTTGGGGGCTTTGATTTTAGCCTCATTGTCTAACATGGCCAAATGGAAAGGGGAAGTCGTCACCAATACAAGCACGATTGAAATCCACAAAGCGTTCCGAATGATTCTTTTTTATTGCCTCTGAATTCCATTTAGTTTTATGTGAAATGTCGTATAGGTGGCTCAATTAAATTGTTAGATATGCCTTTGAATTGAATTATATGTATGTATGTATGTATGTATGTATGTATGTATGTATGTATGTATGTATGTATGGTATATACACATGCTCCCTGGCAAACTTGATATGATAGATTCAGTGTAACCTCAACGACGCATGCCTTAATTATTTATGTATTAATTTTATGATATTATTTACATATGTATAAAAAAGCCAACATACATACATACATACATAGATATGTATGTAAGTGCGTTTATAGTTGCCTACACAATATATTTTTGATTTGTTAAATCTAAATTTTGTTTATTTTCCGTTCTTTTTGACGGTTTTGTCTTTTATGGACTCCTCTCAGCGCATTTTGGCCCAAAGGAAATTGAAAGTTTTTGCTTTTAGAATTGAATTAGAGTAGATACGAAAGCATTTTTCTTTAATTGGTAAAGATAAGAGTATGACAACAATGGGACAATTAAAAAACCAGTAAGGACATAACCGATTAGGAAGACACATTCTAGACACGAATTCTAGAAAACCCTTTCTTTGCTTTGCAGCAACTTTTAAGATTAAAATAATATTCCTAATTAGGTAAATTGCCTTTTTTCTATTTTAATAGAGCGAATCATTCTTTATTTCGTGTAGAATAGTTTCTTTAATAACATCTGTGTTTATAACTGACTTTATTGCGCTTTTTGACCAGATTAAAATGATGTCAGAGGTCATACACATACGCCAATTGTCATCCTTCTACAATTAGGTGCGAAGTACACAGTTCCAGTTCATTTATTGCATGAACATATATTTAAATACGACGATAAATAATTTTTAACAAGACCACAGAAACAATTTGTACTAATCATAAAGTTAAAAGAAATAAACGTTAGCTGATACAAGATAACTTTAGCTTTATTATTTCAGCTATTTAATCAGCAGCTAGTAATAAACCTTATTAGCTAAACACCAACCAAGGCGAATTAATTCGTTATCGATCTATCTGAAAAGATTTTGGCTGCATTGTTCCACTCTCAGTCAGAATTAAGCTCAGCTTTCAGTTGAAATCTTCCACAAAACTCAGTTCGCAGAGATTTAATATTTTTTATCTTTTTAAATACTTTTTTTTGTTGGTTTGTTTTTTGTTAATCTTTTTTCTGAGTTGGTTCGCTGAATGCAAAGTGCTCTTCATTCACAGAAGTCCACACTTGGGCCTGTGCTCAGGTTCAGGTTGAGGTTCGACGGGGCCTTTCCCAGAGCCGGCAAACTGGCAACAGCGACCATTCGACGGCACTTCACCAGCAACAAGAACAACAACAACAGCAACAAGAGGAACAACAAGAGGAACAACAAAAGGAACAACAACATCTTTTAGCATCAACATTCGACGTTGCCATCTCCGTATTATTTAGCAAATTAATAACCATAAAAATCTTAATGGCAGCGCTAAGAAACGAAATCTTTTTGCCTGCTGAATTTCTTATGAAAAACGTTCGCGCAACCAACAAAAAAAGTACACACGCACACACACACACACTAGAAGATAAAACTGAGTAGGTTGAAAAAAAATCAAAATAAATACAGCGAAGAACCAGTAATGAAGCAGCCGTTCAGTCGGACTCACCCGACAGAAAACTTCCCATGGCCCACCTCTGCAACTGACTACGATGCAATGATTCTTCTTCTTTTTTTTTAATTATAAGGAATGGCGTATTGGTTCTTTAATAACTTCCAGGTTTACCGATTCAATATAGTACGCTTTTCAGGACAAATGAATATGATGCTAAATAACCTACTCTATAATTATTTACCGATGTTTACTGATGTTTACCGATTCAATACGCTTTTCAGGACAAATATATATGAGGCTAAATAGCCTACGCTATAATTATTTACCGATGTTTACCGATTCAATACGCTTTTCAGGACAAATGAATATGATGCTAAATAACCTACTCTATAGTTATTTAGTTAGGGTTTTTGCCGATTTATGGTCAAAGTGCGTCTTTAATTTAAGCTAAACTGGATATGTATACGATATAAACCTGCCCACATTCCAAATGGCTGATTAAGTTCTAATTGCGTTAATACAGACAGAGAGACAAGATCAAGAATGTATATACTTTGTGGGTTCTGCTACCACCTTCTGCTGTCTGTTACGTATACATATACTACCTTTGCACAAAGCAATTATACACTCTTTTTATACAAAGTTTCAGTGGGTGCAGGGTATGAAAAACATTAGCAGAAGAAGTGCCGCCATTTAAATTTATTTGCTTACGAGTGTGAACTTTATGCCCATGGCGTTCCACTTCCCACCCGCACCCCGCACCCCGCACTTGTCCGCACTTCCCCTTGGCATGCTGTGGTCCACTCGACTGTCATGAAGCGGTGCGCCACCGTTGTCAATGCCAAATGTGTGTCCCGTGTCTCCGACCTGAATTCGGGCTCAAGCCCAGGCAAAAGCCAGAAACCGAGCTCATCTTGTTGCCAGAGACACCGTTTCGTTTCCTGCCTCGAAAGATGCGTTCGAGCTCAACCTTTTCTCTTCACAGGAGACAGAGGTAGCGAAAACGCGGCTCAGGTACTCTGCCAACTAGCAACTATGAAACAGAGCAGTAAAAACCTTAAAAAAAAAAAAAGAAACGACCTAAAAGTTGACGCTGAAGCTGAAGCTGAAGCGAAGTTAAACCGTACAAAACTCACGAAATAACCGCATAGGAATTCGTTTTGGAAAAATATTTCTGTTGGGACATCGTCTACTTTTCTAGCTGTATCCTCACTGTTAACGGCAAAAGGTACGAGGATCATCAAACATATTCCGCCGCCTCTTAAGCTTATGAACAGAATTCGCTGCTTATTATCATCTATATGGAACATCATTATTATTGCCATCGTTTCGTAATTTGATTCCAGTTAAATGAATTCAAATTGTGCAAAAATGAACTCAACACAATCAAATAAAATAAGCACAACCAATCGGCACGCAGCCGATTGGTCGGGTGCACCCAACTGTATAATACTCCGCATCCCTTATTGTAATTTGTTTCAAGCATGATAGTAGAGAGCAAGTAATCAATAATACATACAATTTCTAATGTCAGCCAAGCCTAAATTTTATTGTTTACCTTCATATGCACAAAGTTATTATACCTCATTACCCATTTCCAATGGGCGCTGGGTATAAAAAGAAAGCTTTTGATCCCACGACAAGGTTTGAACCCAGACTACGTCAATCGCGACTCTGATTCTCTAGCAACTCGCAACTCCACTACCGTGTTTCTTGCTGTGCGCGTGTCCAAATATCTATAGATTTGATTTCCAGTGAGGGAAGAAATACCATATGAAATTAACGCCATAGTGCGCTATTATGTGAGAGAAATGAAACTCACAGATGCTCACATACTACATGTCAATATGTTATTCATTTTGAAAGATCCCTTTTCTTGGAACTTCAGTTATTGGCATACACTTGCCTTTAAGCTTAAGTGTGTCAATTCAATCTTAAATTACAATACATTCTAATTTTTGTATTGCGTTCTGCTTCGGGTTTTCATGAAAACACTTTGAATACCTTGATACATACATTGTGTCGGGTAATGATCAAATCTACTATTATGACCACCCACTACAAAATCCTCCAATAATACAGTATGGTATTGAGAAGAAGGGTTATGATGTGTTAGATATTCTACGATAACGAGTTTACTATTTGAATGTCGAGATATTATAGTTGGGGTCTGCCAAGCATCCTTCTGCCTGTTAACTACATTTGCACAAGGGTATTGACCATGCTGAAATGGTTGTATGGATGCAGAGTATAAACATAATTTAATTTTAAACTGAACCGAGAAGCAAGAAAATCTGCACTTATTCAACCAAAGCGAATCAATTCACATTGTAATTATACATAATGTGATCTTAAGGTAAACTAATTAATGAAATGCAAATCACGTTCTACTCTGTGAGATTATTGTTCATTTTGCATCAAAACGAACGGTGAGCATTTTGCAAATTTACCTTATATAACCAACACCCGTAAAGGCTGCTAACAGGGTATTTGATAAGTTTGAGAAAGCGACGATACCGCTTCAGATCTTTATGATACCTGTATGAACAGACAAAAGATGAAAATACAAGTTTATTTGAAACAACTTAACTAGCAGATTCTCTATGGCTATTATAAATATTTTAAGCAGTAAGTTAAACAGTCTTTCAAGCCATCGAATTTTAAACCATCACAAATCAATGGTTAATAAGTAGTAGCAATATTCAAAGAAATTTGACTGCGTTTTTTTACATTTTTATAGGGTAATATAATTTTGTCACTAACTATATTATAAATGGAGAGTTTCTACTGCCATACAGTTCCGAGTCACGGGCTTTAATTAAGGCAAAAAGAGTCGAAACTTTGTCTTCGAATAGGGTCGATCTAAAACCTGTTCTTTACATGAGACCTAAGATTTAAACACAACTGTTAGGCTCCATGGTGTTCATGCGGACTGAATGAAGAGTATAAGATTATATTAGAAATTCTGGAAAAATTTAAACTTGAAAGTTATATATCATATCACAATCTTCGGCTATACTAAAAAAAAATGATGTATTTAATATTCGACTAGGCGACTAATTGACTTCCTCTTGTAGGCAACTTGATAAGCAAAATCATCTGTTCGGCAAATTATGTTAATCTATTGAGTGTCAGTTGTTGCGAAGCAGTTCAATGATTTTGTAGCGACATAGAGACACTCGGACAGATAGAGAAATGGACGGAGAGACGGCAACCTGTTGCTTTATATATGCTAAGCATATGCAACGACATTCCGAAATTTGCTTAATAATCGCTGCAAAATGGCCTGGCAACAGATCAACCTCACGTAAAGCCGGCTAAAAAAACTTCAAAAAGTTGCTATTGAGATGGCTGAAAACAACAATCGAATTTTGTCTATACAGATTTTTTTAGATCATAGTTATGAAAAAATGTAAAGAGGCTTAAGCGTGCAGAGAACGAGAGGAGGCTGTCCGCGCTTACGTTTTTTTAGGACTACATATATGTATGTTTTCAAAAATTTAAAATGGTCTATTAGTTGTGCTTAAAAAATATATATTTATTTTTGATCAGGACGGGGAGCTGAGTTGATGAAGTCAGTTTGTCTGCCCGTTTGTCTGAATGAAAGCGTATATCTCGGAATGTAGATAGATGTATATATATCTTACGCTGATCAAGTTTATTTCAAATGTTGAAACACACCCCCTTTACGACCGAATCTCTAATAAACGAATAACAAGCAGCATATTGACATAATAGGTTGTTATTCAGAATATATAATTGTTTCCACTATATTTAACTATAGTAAAAATCTCCTAAAAATTTGTGGATCAACACAAAAATTATTAAACAAAATACATACTAGATTGGGGCTTAAATTGGGCGTGGCATCCAAAATTTGAAAAATAAACTTTATCTGCGTATGGTATAAATAGAATTGTGTCTCTAAAATTGGCGAATGTATTTTATTTTATTCATTGTAGCCTTTTTTAGATTTTGAGATAACTCCCGCCTTCTCAAGCAAACCGCAGAAAGCTACTGCCATTAAAAGATATTGACTTGAAATTTGGTATGTAACTAGCTTATTGGATTCTCTATCGACGCTATGAATGATTGGATGTTATGAATGTTATGATCGGATAAGAAACAGCGAAAATATGGAACAGACAATAAGCGTCACTAGGCAGAGGGGGGATATGGCGCATGCATACCCATACGTGCATAGCTTGCCTCTAAGTGTAAGTGTGTATGTACTTATGTGCAAGTGAGTGAAAGAGTGCGTGTGTGTATGTAATTTATAAAAAGTGTAGTGTAATAAGGGTCTCCTACTGTCAGTTACGTCCCACTGTAGTCTCCGTCTCACTGATCTGCCCAGTCCGAATATTTTTTTTTCAGTATTTGGTGGCAAGATTTTGCGTATGGCAATCGCATTGGCCACGCTAGGCAATCAACCAGTGTAGGCTCTTTGGTCATGGACAATTGGTTTCCATTGTCAATCTAACGCAAAGTTTGGTGGGAGAGGGGGTGGGGGCAGGGATGGCGGTGTCAACAAACGCACTACTCATTGTCACAGCATACATATAGCACTCAAGTCATGTTGGACATGTTTTACTCACCAGGCATAACAAATCGCATCAAGCCAAACAGTCAGTGGCAATAAAATGAAGTTAACCAACACTTTCGGCCCATTCTGCTCATTCTGTTTCAGCATTTACGCATTAAATGAAGTGGCAATTGTAATAGAGCCAGCGACAAACACCAAAGCGAAACAACAACAATGCCATAGCTGTTCCCATTTCCATTTCTATTCCCATTCTGATTGATTAATTGGCCATTTGAGTAGTGCTCATTAGTTTGGCATTCGACGACAAAGTGCCGCGAAATCTGAACTAAATGATAGATATCACAGCACCGCAGCACCTATGCCACCTATGCCAAAAGCGGTCCCTCTGCCCCCTTCTATGTCACGCACTCTTAACGAATAGTTTGGCATTCAAGGCAGTTTTTAAGAAACATTCCAATACAGAGTGAATTCTGCAATGAACATTTGAAACATATCTTTTTTCGAACTCCTGAAATTGTCTCTCTCTTAATACCTCATCGCATTAAAAAAACAAAAAAGAACTATTTCAAGCTCCCCTGATGAGAGAATGTATCTTGCCTGATTAATTAATTGTACACTTTGGATAGCATTAGTACCTTATATAGAGTTACTCTCTACTTTCTCTTAACTAAGGAGTGCTACATAAGTTGTAGATCGACAGATTAACTGTGCCCATTTGTTTAAGACATGGAAATTAGGCCGCTTTTGCTCTTATATTTAGATCTTGTTTTAATAGACCCTTTCGTACAGACAGACGGACAGTCGAGCAAAAAAACAGTTAGGGCTAGATCGACTCAGCCCTTCTATCTTGTACATACATTTACTCACGCTTATGATACCCTTTTCTAAACATTTTTAATGGGCATAGAGTATTTATTAATTTATTTAAATGTCAGCTAAGCCTAGTCAACCAAGAAAAGTTAAATTACAAATTAAAGTTAAGCGAAAAAAAATTAATTTCAAATTATGATCATTAAAAAATAACATCAGTTTAAAAGAAAAGGATTGGGTTAAATCCAGAAAAACTCAAATCTAATAAAGTTTAGTGGTTAGTTTGGTGGAAAAATAATACTATAAAATGGAATATACAAAATTATGATAATAAAATTCTATGTACTGCTCAGAAATCAATCGAATACCAAATAATATAAATTTATTTTTAATGTAAATCGAAGAAATTGGAAATTAAGCCGATGCGCAATTTGTCAAATTAAACCAAACCAAATTAAGCCATTTGATAAAAATCTTTAAACTTATGTTAAATAAACCGGAAAATATTTAAATTTATACCATATTAGGTACAAGAAACCGAAATCAATATAAGTTTTATTTTAAAATCACGTAATAACGATTATATTTCGATTTTGACGATTTTCTTTACCGATAATGATTATTTTGAGTAATTTTATAATTAGTTGTGATTAAACATTAAGTTTAAACGAGATAAAATTGTTCATACGACCGGACAGACAAACGCCTCCTTCTGGGAGGGGTATTGCATATATTGCCCCTTTTACAAAGTTAACAGTCCCACATGGATTATTGAAAGTGCAGGCTCCAAAAACGGTACAAATTGTATGCAAAATTTGCTGTGTCAACATTTGTTTGGTGTGTTTGGTGACAATGTTTAAGCAGCCAGCAGTTGGTCATATAGGGTCATAGGGGGTGGGGTGATGTGTGGTTGGGTCTGAGGCGGGGGTAACCGATGTTGCGACTGTACAGTGTTGTTGTTGGTGGTAGGGGGTACAGTGTACATATATACATAAGACGCGTAGGTAATACATACACACACAGACACGTATGCCTTGCAAGTCATGAAAGTGGCAGAAAACACACTCAACTTCTCCCCGCCCGACCTTACCCTACTGCTACTCGCACACGTCCCTCTCAGACCCCTTCGGCAAATGTAGCTACGCCAAATGCTTGTGTGTTCGAACTCACTATGGGGGAAATTACCTCTTTTTTGGCACTAATCCATTTTCAAAGGTCGGTAACATTTCCATAGTTTTTCCTGTCATTAATTAGCATTATTCATCCGCGTAGGGCAGGGCTAAAATGAAATAAAATTTAAAAGGTCTATTTGCTGCATAGATTGGAGACAACCCAGGAAAACCCAATTGCGCCGGAGTTAATAGTTAGTTGCGTTTATAAATGCTACAAAAGTTGGTCTATGATACTTATTAAATTGAGTTAGATAGTTAAAAACAGTTAAACAGAACATTTAATAGTGGGAATGGCAGATTCCAAATTTAATACTCGATTATATCATACAGGGAGTAGTTAGTAGAGCAAACATGTAAATCTGATGGAGTAAAGTCATGGGTAGGTTGGGTGGGCTGTGGTATGGAAAAGAAACTTAACCACGCATAAATCACCCAACTTGGTATGATGATTAGTAAGATTACCAAGGTTAATTAGGAAAAGTCTACTACTGTAGGGATGTAAATTAGTATCAGATAAAACAACAGAGAGCGAAAAAATGAAATTTATTTTATACGGATTTTATTATGTATATTCTGAAATTGTTGCGATCAAACACAAAATCCATTTAATATATATAGTGGTAATCAAATTTCTTTTACTTCCTATTTCTCTACAATAAATTGCTTTTGACTTTATTAACCAGGGCTGTAAACCCGCGTTTTTGCCAAACGGGTTTGAAATGTTTTACCAAATGTTTTACCAAACTGAGTATTTACAATATTACTAAATCAAAACTAAACTTCTTTTATGCACATATTTTCCGAAAACTATAAATTTAGTTTGGTAATAATAATAATAATGATGTGCATAGGTTCGAACCAAAACTCCCGTACTTCGGATCTCGGAAAAATGTTGGGTTTGCATCCCTGCTAAAAATCGAGTTGAAAACCCTAATTCGAAAATTTGTTATTGGCTCTCGAGCTGTTAATGAATACCACAAAAAGGGGTAATTTTCCCCACGGTGATACTGTCGGAATGTTGTGTATAAGTGTGTACGAGTACGCGCTGCTTTTGTTGTTGGTTCATTGCCCGCCAAAAATTTTGAAGGCCAAAATAATATGAGATTTTTTTCTGTTTTCTGTTTTCTGTCTTTTTTTTCTTCTTAATTTTTTGCGATTTCTGTTTAGCTTCTGCTTCTTCTGCTATATACTTCTGTTCTGTTTCTGGCCGGCTTTTATATTTATTATTGTTGCTATTGTGGTAGTCATTTCAGGTTTTCCCTTTCTGGCAATGCTTCATTGTAAGAGCCGGCAAAACGCATGAAGGTGTGTGTTCGAGTGTGTTCGAGAGTGTGCGTGTGTGCGAGTGTGCGTGTGTGTTTGGGTACGTTTTTGGGGCAGACAGCGCGGAGCGATGTCGTACTGAAAGTTTCGCTTACTTGCGTCTGCCTTTCGCTATTCAATATCCCAGACGCAGATACACACACACACACAAATCTACTTGAATCTGTATCTGTATATGTAAGTGCGTTGGTATCTTTTCATACGAGGCTGTATCAGTATATGTATCACGTCTAAGCCTACTGTTGCCGCAATTTACGCACTTCTTTAAGCAATCTCTGTTAATCAAGGGGCTTGCACTTGTGTTGGCAAAACATCGGTAGTGGCAACTATCGATAATTTTGATAATCGACAATCGACAAGACGACAATCTTTCCAAAAATAAAAATATTTTTTTTAATATATGGGCATTTCCACAGAAAGGTCCACCGGGGCCAAAAAATTAAAATTTCTTAAAAATGATATTTTTAACATTTTTAACATTAAGAAATATTAAAATTTAACAGATTTGAAAATATCTATTATAATCTATTATAGTTTTCAAAAAATTCGAATGCAAAGTCGCGAAAACGCATTTTTTGTCATTTTGACGTTTTTTAGGGCATTTTTTTTTTGAAAACAGCTTCTCAAACAGAAGCATCATGCTCAGTCATTTGTTTTCAAAATCACTCCTGTTATGTAAAAATAAATAATTCCAATTATTTTTGTCAATTTAAAAACATTATAACCATTTGTTCCTTAAATACTTTCCAACAACAACAATAACAAAAACATACATAAAAATGGTCACGTTCCAAATGTCACGCTTGAAATTTTTTTAAATTGAATTAAAAAAAAATGCAAGTCATCTTTGAAAAAAAAACATAATCATTTTGAAGAGGCATCATTGCACAAGAGTTTAAAATTTGTTGCATTAAAATATTGCCACTGGATTCGCTGAAATTGGCGATTGAATTGGTTGACCTCAAATGCCACTACCATTTTAGTCACGCATGAAATGACTTGAATTTTTCAATTTTCTTAAAAATGAAAAGTTACCCAAAATCAATCTTTCCACCAATGAAAGAGTTAATTAAATGCTATATGTTAAGCATTTCAGAAAAAAAAAAATCGCTTCCTTTTTACAGTTATTTTACTTTAAACGCGTACGAATGGCTGGAACGACACTGTGGAAATGCCCATATATAGATAATAATATATTTTTGTGTCTTTTATATAAATGAGTTAAACAAGGGTTACTATCTTTGTGGGAAAGGTATGTAACAGGCAGAAGGAGGTGTGGCAAGCCCCCCAAAGTATATATATTCGTGATCAGGACGACGAGCTGAATTAACTTTCTAAAACTATTCAATCTAGAGCAGCCATTTCCAGAATGTATACAGGTGTATATTATGCGCAGATTCAGTTTATTTCGCCTTAATCTATAAAAACAGAATCAATCGTAATATTGAACAAAGAAGGTTGTTATCCAAAATATATACTCTTCTTCTTGTAATGACAAATTACCTACCCTAAAAGGCGCATTGAAATCGTTGAATAAACACAGAACATATTATAGAAACAATATTGCAGGTTTTTCCTTGCTTGCACCGACAAAAAAGTAAGAAGAAGCATTGCCGCTGCGCTTGGAATGGTATTCAATAATATTTCATAATAGGATGCACAGTATTTTATTGTCAAGCGCGTCCCACTGATCGGCTTGGTTCTTGCTGGTTTTATATTAAGGTGGCAGCCGATCAGACGGATGTCCGAGAGTCTCTTCCTCTGCAATCCCTTCTGTGAATTATTCGGAATTGTTTTGATCAAAACCTTTTTGATGTTCTGGATATCCGCCGTAGTACCTTTTTTATACCTAAATGCTTAATTGCTGATTAGCAACTTATATAATATTCAATTGTCATAATAGTCCAATATGTTCATTTTTAAAAAGTTGTTCATTTTGTTGAAATATAATTAGCGACTATTTAAACAGTGCCCTCGACTGTAGCACTTTTGCTGATTTAATTTAAGGATTTTAGCCTAATTAAACGCAAGAAAAAAACGTGTGAGAGTAGAACATAAGAGTTGTCAAGTATTTGATGCTTTTACAGACATGTACAATACATGGTATTGTATGGATTCCACTTTTAAATGGCAACTACTTGCTGGAAGTCTAGCACTTGAATAAACGGCACACGTTTTGACATTTTGCTGATTTGGCAAAAAAAAAATGAATAAAAATTCAAACTTCAAATGAAACCAATCAGAAAAGCCATATTTGGTCGGTACTGACAGCAGTAAAACAACCTTATACGCTTATATTTGTCCAAGTCATAAAGTTTGCTATCGATTTGTATATAAAGTGGGCGTGGCATCCAATATTTACAAGCGGGATTTACGTTTAGCACTTAAATCGATTCAGGGTCAACGAAGTCAAACGAAAGCGTGCCGAAGCCACACGATCGGTTATACTATGTACATGGCAGAGAAATTGGATGACTCGCAAGTCAGGCTTCTGACGACCCTAGATAAAGACAATGCTAAGTTAGACATTTAATTGACATATCTTTATAATTGCGCGTATTTATTGTTTAATTGCGCTAGAACGCCCCTTTATACCACTGTGAATCGGTGACATGATTTATTAGTGTGTGCACTCATACTATTTTGATTGTTTCATGTTTCACCTCCGTTTCCCATCTCCTTCTTCTACAACTTCTACTCATACGCGTTGAATGTTGCTTTTTGTGTTTTATTATTGATCAAAACAATTGTTCTTAAGCCGAATGAATGAACGCCCAAAGTGAAAGGTTTCAATACAATCGCAAATCTCCAGTGAAAATATGTATGTGCGTATGCAAGTTTTATCTGTTGAATCAAATGGTGTTGATCGTGCATGAACGTTTTTGCAATCAACCGAAGCCATCTCTGATACGAGCACCTTACAGCAATGATTCTTCTTCGTTTCGAGAGTTATTCAGAGCGCGTACGAAATTGTTTCATAAATAACTTCTGTGTTTATTAACCGATTTGATTGCGCTTTTCAACATAGATCATTTTAATGCCCAAGAATATATATGCTGAATTTGAGTTTTTTATCGGTTTAATCGATCTATGGGCGTATTATAGAAAACTGTAAATAAATTAACATAATACACTGCTTATGGTAGACAACCATTAGCTACTTTTGCTCTTATAGTTGTACATAGTAGTATCCAAATCGAATAGTATATACATACGAACAGGCAGATTTGCCTAGATCGTGTCAGCTCAGCATGCTGATCAAGAATATATATATACTTTATGGCATCGTAAATCACAAAGCAAACTAGCGAAAACTATCCGTTTATGTGAGAGCAATTCTCTCAAATATACAGCTCAAAAGGAAAGATAGTGCGCAAATTTCAATATGTACAACACGCACGCAAATTTCTAGGTAAACATAGCAAAATCGCTATCGATATAACATTTTTCGCATAGTGAAATACCTCATCCGTCTTTTGCATTAGATAGCATTCTTCTTGGGTCTGTATAGAAATACGAAGCACTTCGGCCTCCGGACCCCCGCCCCCCCCCCCCCCCCCACCCGGCATGATGGTGGACGCTTTATCGGGTCTACCACGCCTTTTTCTACTTTCATGCGGTGCAGAAGGTTATCATACCCTGGTTTGGAATTTTATGGGTACAGGGTATAAGAAGTAGTGGTTGAAGAAGAAGCACAAATCTATAGAAATTTAGCCACGCACCTTATTTGCGCTTTAAGAGTCGTTCAGTGTCAAGAAACTTTCAAGTATGTATACACACACACACATACACACACAGGGACATGTATAGATGGGTCTAAGTGTGTGTGTGTGTGTCTAATTATATGGTAATACTGGCACACAAATGTACATATAAATTACTCTTATTACAGAGCGACGCCAACACACAACCAAACGATCGACAAACGGACAGACGGACAGACGAAGCAGCCCTCCCGTTGATCTATTACGCCATCTCAAATATTACGTATACGCAATGTTAATGAGTTAGTCATGGAGCATTGGCTATGGCTTACAACTCGATATCGTTAGAATATTTTTGTTTTATTTTGTTCTCGGTTCCGAACGAAGGTATGTATGTACACATATACATATGTATATGTTTATGTGTATGAATATGTAGATGTAGATTTTATTTCATTAATATTTTTGTCGATTAATCGCTCTCTTTATAGTTAACACTACGATTAGTTTATGCAGCAGCTGATCAATCAATATGTTACCCTCTATAGGGTATATCGTGATATATGTAGGTACGAGTATACACGCATGTTGACCTCATCGCTGTTTTCATGCATATAGAAAGCAATTGAAAATTTCAGCGATCTTTAACTTCTGATTCATCATGACTCATATGTGTACTACTTTATTACTATATATTATTAGCATGACATATTTTCGCTGAATATTAATTTACGATCTGCGTTTATAGAACATTCCTCAATGATGTCTAGAAATTTTAGAGCTGTCAAATATAAAATGCATGAAAATCAAATTAGAAAGAAAATAGATTAGCAGCAAATATTCCATTCACAGTCAACTAAACCATTTTTTACACCTTAATTAAATTAACTCAATTAAATAAATCAAATTTTCAGTAAAATACATATATGTATAAATAATTAATTATTACAACCACAAAATCAGACACATTTCAAAGTTATCGTGCAACTAAATAATATTAAATAAATTAAATTAGCAGGAAAGCTCAAAAATAATTAATTATTACAGCGAAAAGTAAGGAAAAAAACGTAAAAAAAATACTAAACAATTGTATTTAATTTAGTCTATTGCAGAAATGTAGAACTTACTATATTGTATACATTTTATTTGAAAGATGCTAGCAAAAAAATAGATTAGATAAGTGTAGAATTACTTTGGGATTTCAAGGTTGTCGTATAAATTACAACTTTATTAAATTAGCCTCAGAGACAATTAATTAATGCAACCAAGAAAACAGACAAAAGTAAAACACTACTTTAAAGAAATAAAAAAACCTAAAGCAATTTATTTGTTTTGATCAATTGAATAATTGTACATTGTATATACATTTAATTTTACAATTAAACGTTGTACGAATTAATTACAACTTAATTAAATTAAGCTCAGAAACAAATAATTATTACAACCCAGAAAACAGACAAAAGTAAAAAACTATTTGAGAAGTAATAAAAAAACTAAACGAGTTTATTTTATTTAGTCTATTGTATAATTGTAGAATTTATATTGTATACATTCCGATGCTAATCGTATGTGTATGGCCTGTCCCTGCCCCGTCCCACTCCACACCCGACATATTGTAAATTCCATTCATAAAAATTGTACACACACACATGGGCGACATGAAGTATGAATGATGTTGTGGATCATCTAAACAGTGTCATAATCATCATCTTTATTCGCTGACCCGCTAAGCCTGAACTTAGCATTCAAATTACGTAAATTGATCTGTCGCTGATACATTATCAAGCGCCATGGCACGCCCCTCTGCGCCTCCCCCCCCCCTCCCCACAACCCCCTCCACAGCATTCCACCTGCTGCCGCTGTACGGAATTGATCGCATACGCTGCGAGATGGATCTGGCCACCTAAAGCTAGCCAGCAGCTGTCTTTTATTATTATTTTGTTATTTTGATATTTTATTACTCTGCTGAGGCTGCTGAGGCTGCTGAGGCCGCTGAGGCACAGTGCGTGCGGTCCCCATAAATCGCGCAAGTTAACTATGCTCCCCATCCGCCCGCGCCCTCTCCCTCCCCCTCTCCCTCTCTGCCTCGCTCATGCCCATTTGCCCTCCGCCCAGCGCCAGCAGATTTGTACATAGCGCACACCCCTGCCATGTCGCTCACAGCTCATTCATCTCGTCCAGCGTTTATTTTGATTGTCATTTCGGATTTCAGCGACGCACAGTGGCTCAATTGGCGAAAGTTAGGTGCCAAAAATCTTATCTCCCAAACGGGTGGACATATCGCTTATTTAACAGAAAAGTGGCATAACTCAAAAAACGCGATTTTTAAGTTGGTTATTAATCTATCTTGTGTAAAAATTTCATTATTCTATCTTCAATACACAGAGCGCTTTGTATGGACATATACGGCGCTTAAAAAATTTAAACGCGTTTATCTCGAAACGCACTTTTTTGAGATATAACACTCTTCTGGCAAATAAGCGATATGTACTATATCTTCATGAAACAAATTGGGTTTTATAGAAAAATAATATCGCCACTTAAGTTGGACAAGTTGCACGTAAATAGTTGCGATTTTGCAAAATGAAAAAATATTTTCAACTTTTGAGAGTCTGTAACTACCAAACCAATTATTTAAATTCATTACAATTTCGGTTCTATTAGTTTTTTAAATATATCTCCATCAGATTGCTTTATTTCTATTAATTTAATAAAGCATCTCGTTCAGCGGGAAATCATTTTTGGCACTCCAAATCTAGCTATTGAGCCACTGTGCGACGGCGGCATCAACAAGCAGCTGCGTCTTAGCGTCTTGGCCTCTTGGTAATCGACGATGAACATCGAAATCGGCGGCAACTTGTTTCTTTGTATAATTTATACGCTTTTTATTTTGATTTGTGCGTTTGGCCTTCTTGCTTACACACACGTGTGGCTATCTTTTAATACCCTCTAGCAGGTTCACCTGCAAAGAGGGCATATCGCTCAAGACGACACGTTAGTTCCTGTATCATTCAGTTTACCTAACGATATACTACAAAACCAAGTGGATCCCATGTTTTTGGTATCACCGAATCCAAATTTTAGTTGAGCTGTGTTTCTGTATTTATTCTAGTATTGAGTATGGGTATTTTAATTTACTATGAATGGTATTTATATTCTTGACCAGGACTATGAGCTAAGTCAGTCTACCCATACATCCAAAAATATGAGCTAGATGTACTAAATTGAGAACATTAAATGTATATGCCAACGCAGTCTATTTTAAATGTTAAATGTTAAATATTGAATTAAAAAAATTGGACAGGGCAGATCAGTCGGACGGGACAGATCAGTCGGACGGGCCCGACTGTAGAATACCCTGTGCCTTTTATTTTATATACAATTTTATAAAACTGTCACACTAAGAGTATCAGCAGTACTTCTTCTTCCCTTATTAAGTGCGCCAGCTGCGCTGCGGTGCTGCTGCTGCTGCTGCGCTGCTGGGCTGCGCTGCCAATTGCGTAGCGTACATCTACTATGTTTCTTAACCGATTTTAATGCGCTTTTCAGAATAGTTAAATATAATAAAAAAGAGCGTTTATACCAAATAACAACATTCTATGATTAATATTACGCTTGTTTTTGAACTTTTAAGTTTAACTATTGTGAAGCTTATATCTCCTGTGTTTCTTAACCGATTTCAATGCGCTTTTCAGGATAGTTAAATATAGTACAATAGAGCTTATGTTCCAAAAAACAACCTTCTATGTTCAATATTACGCTTATTATTCAACTTTTTGTGTTAAAAATTCGAGGTTATGTGAGTTTTATTGATTTTTGGGCGTCAAGTGGGCGTGGCATCACCGTTTTGAAATAAACTTGATCTGCGTATTGAATACACCTACCTATAGCAACCAAAACGGCATCTCTAGCTTTTGTAGTTTCCGAAATCGACGCGTTTCATACAAACGGACAGACGGACAGACGGACAGACAGACAGACAGGGCTATATCGACTCAGCTCGTGATCCTGATCAATAATATATATAGTTTGTGGGGTCTGCCACGCCTCCTTCTGCCTGTTACATACATTCTGACAAAGTTATTAACCCTGTTTTCCCATTTTTCAAATGGGCACAGGGTATAAAAAGGCTACAGTCGGACGTAACCGAAAGCAAAAGTAGTTTGTGCTTTATTAATTTATGTACTTCCTCACATATAGAGGCAAGCTATGCGCGTATTCACAAATCACTCAAACCTGTGTCAATTTAAGCGAGCTGTCTGTTGCATATCTTAGCTGTTTCTTATCTGATCGTCAATGTAGCTCTACGATAGATGCTAGTTTTTTTTGCGGTTAGTAGGGCTAAGGTATCTCTTATAGTTTGGGAGATCTACACAAGTGTTCATACTGACGGAAAACCAGAAGAACCTAGCTTTACCGACTCAGCTCGTCGTCCTTATCAAGAATATATGTATTATATATTTTTTGGGGCTTACCACGCCTCCTTCTGTCTATTACACACATTTCCGATTTGCTTTAACATTTTAGACCCTTTTGTGATTGTGATTATGGGTCCTCTAAGGCCAGGAACGTCCGACTCATCGGCTACGTCTTCGATTGATACTAATAGTCTTTCTATTCATTGTTGTAGTTAGTTATATAAAAATATTTAGCACATTCCACGCATGGCAAGTGATACGTTTAGAACTTGATTTGAAACTTGTAGGCGTCCCAGCCACATACAAATTGAAAAGAAATATTTTTCAATAATATGTGTATAGTCAATTCCTTTTACCATATATACATATGCATAATTTAAAATTCATTCTAGCCTAACGATAAGCTGAGAAATTGAAAGGCATTCTAGAAATTCCAAAGATGGTATAACACTACTTGGGACCTGTACTATAAAAAGCAAAAGGGTTTACTATGTTTGTGCATTTAAAAGATGTGTGTAACACCCAAACTACAAAAAGCATATTCTTCTTAAATCTGTAATTGATGGATGGCACGCCCCATATACTCCCTTATCGATAAAAATCGAATACTAAGTGTAATATTGAACATAAAAGATTGTTATTCGCAATGTATACTTTCTACCATTATGTTTATTTATCCTGTTGAGCGCATTAAAATCGGTTAATAAACACGAAATTTATTAAGAAATTAATATTGCATGAAAAACATATATATTTCATCAAAATGTGAGTCAAATGAATGATGTATGATGTAAAAAAGTTGGGTGTAAGGTGCGCTACTGCCGGTTGCGTCTGACTGTAGTCTCCATGACTGGTTTTCTTATACTATCCAATGGGTCAGAAACAACTGGCCTTATAGGTGCTAATATATGTATGTACAGTGCGTGTAAGTTTATGTGTGCGTGTGTGTGTGCGTGTGTGTGTGCGTGTGTGTTTGCTTGGCATACCTGTAACGTGAATTGACTAGCGCCAGTCGATAGTTAAATTACAATACATTCAACAATTTATTAGTTGCTTAACATGTTAATTACAAAGCCAACAACAATGTGCAAAATGCGCTCAGATTTAAATAAATAATACCCTGTAAAAGTTTGACATATGCTTGAAATGTTGTGCTCTATTTATATTAATAACATGTGATGCAACTTTTGCTTTCATTTTAAGCTTATCTACTGAAATAAAAGTTGAGGATAAGATCAGATAAGAATACCCATTTTTCACAAAATTCTTTCGGGTTTTTAATAACCTACCCTAAGCTTAAACCTATAATTCAAAACTTCAATTTTAAAAATAATTTTAAATTATTTGTTGGTATTTAATAAATCTAGTAATATTTTTTACAGTTTTTAGATTCGTATAACAGCTTTTATTATTAAATTAAAAATTAAATATTTCGAAGTAAAGATTTAATACAAATTAAGTAATGTATTCATTATTGTTCAAGATTCAAGATTCAAAAAAATTGAATTAATCGAGCTATGAATCATACGAATAATTTGGGGCTACTTATTATAAATCGCGATTAAACGAAGAAGAAAGAAAATAATCGATTAATTGAATGATTATTCCTTTAGCAGTTGCAAGTTTGCGTTCGACCCAAAAAAGAAACTTCATGAAGTAGTTTTACAGTATAAACGCGTAGTACAATCTGGTTGTAGGGTTTTGGTTTCGGTTAGTATTTGGTTTTAGTTTTTATTTTAGTTGCGGCAAGTTGATTACTGCGCCATCGATTGCGTATCTGGCAATCGAGTTATCGCTAGCAAAAAACTCAAGGCTCAATTTTATGGATGAAACTGGCGCTGAAATCCGAAATACGTCGCAAATTATATTTATTAGTAGTTTGAAATTGTATTCAACGGCTAATTTAGGGTATACTATATGTATATTATACATAAACATATATATTAGTTTGTTGTGTTGTTTTAAACAATCACAAATTGCGTTCTATTCGCTCGCTCCGGTTTCAAATGCGTTTTTCACATATTTTATGGCTAGCTTGTCGTTATGGTTCTACCTCTCAGACACCTGTGCCACAATTCAAATTGCACTTAAATGGTTTATAATAGGCCAGACAATCGAGACTAGACCAGACGCCTTATTTCCTACGGCTGCAATCAGGCAAGTGCATGACCTGTTGCCCATTGTCCAACCATTTTGGTGGTCAATTTCCCGACGCATTTTCATTATGCCACATGTCATTGGACACGCATCGTTGCTGGCCAGCCAAAAGCGCATTTCAAACCATAGGCCACGAACCATGCATATTGACAACTTCCGTTCCGTTGGTGTTTAATTGCCGAGTCAACGCAATGCAAATAACACTTGGCCATTGGCAACAATTGAAGCTGCTTTTGGGCATAATTGAATCGACCGATTTACATATAGTATATGCCCTGTACATATAAGATGTTTAAATCAGGTAGCACGCCTTCTACCGACCCGAAATGGTATATACTTTTTATCAGCGCAATGAGCTGAGTTGATTTATAAAAGCTGAGGAAACCAGATTCGTAATATAGCTAAATGTATTTTATTAATCCATGATAAAAAGCGTAATAAAACAGAAGTTATTTGAGAAACAATATTGCAAATTAATTTCCTTTCCAAACTTATTTACGACCTCGCCGGACATCTTATGGAAGATAGTTTTTTCTGCACGAATCGCCGAATTTTACGGTCCTATAACTTGCTTATTTTGGTGCTTTGGCAAATATGATGCTCCATTAATCATTAACATTATCTCTTCCATTTCGACATAAGATTTAGATTTCGTCTACAGATAAAGGTCTATTTTCTGTGTTTTCCTTACGCTTAAATTACTATTACTATTCCTATTAAATTCTTTAACTAAATGGAATTTACGTTCGTATTTTGCAAGTTTAATCTATTAGTTAAAAGCTTTGAGAGTCATAATTGTTTGCTGTGCTATCATTTTAGTACGCCACTGTACTATATACATATTTAACTGAAGGGCAGCACACAGTAAATGCCTAAGCCTATATTTCTTAAGTACCTACTCTTTGTAATAAAAAAAATCATATAAAGATATACAGATATATATACACATATGTATGTATGTATTTTTACAATTGTTGCTCATATTGATTTATCAGATCACATTAATCGGACATTTTGGGATCATTCAGTTAACAAAACTCAGAGGCATTTTGTCAATGTCATGCCGCATAATTGTTGTCTCTTGTCACTAGCTGCCGTTCTTCTGAACTACTACAAATCGTAATACTATGTGTGTGTGTTCGCATACAATACATTCCTGAATCAACTCTATTTTTGTAAATACCTTCCGAGCAACTACTCCTGTTTCAAGTCTCATTCCCCGAAACATCTATCCGTTTTGAAAACCTGTAGCGTTCAACAAATTCTGAGAATCCGCTTTAAGTAGTCAATTAGCTGGAGCTGGTCAATGGACACCGCAAACAATTTGCTGTGCAAAAAATATACAAAACCCATACAATTAATGCACAAGTATTCTATTTTGTGTGAAAATTTATGTAAAAAGCAGCAAGGACCTAGCCAATCAGTCGAACGCATTCGACAGTAAAATACTCTGAATACCTTAGAGAAAGAGGTGTTACATAAACTCAGCCACTGGAATACTTTGTACTGACTATAGTCGTCTCTATCAAGAATTTGATTCGGAATCTAGCATTCTCCCAAATTAATATATGTATCTTATAACTTCTTAAAGCATCTAATACAGAGGTGCCCACTCCATTGATCTCGCTACTCTTTAGCATAGGGAGTTGCTCTTGCTTATGGAGTGAGCCAGCGCGTATGTCTGAGGGCTCTGACTCGTATGCAAAGCAAATTACAAGAACAATTGCGTGTATTTTTTCTCATTCCCATCATTTTTTGCCTATGTCGCGACACATCGTCGCTGCTAATCGAATCTAATCATGAACTCTTTTCTGGATTTTCTTCAATCCTTGCTGCAAATGATAGACCTATTAAATTTCATTGCATCTTATTTTCTTTTATTTGTTTACCAAGATATCTGAATTTTAAACTTAAAAAACATTCGAACTTTAAATTATTAACGCTGGTTCTCCCATTTTTCTATGGAAACAGGGTATAATTACACTTTTGTATTGTAATATGTTTAGTTGACACTTAATACATAAAATAATATGGACATATTCTTGGTGGGATCTGTACCGCCTTCTTCTGCCTGTTACATACATTTACGCAAAGTTATTACGTCCCTTTTCACCCATTTCCTGTAGGTGCAGGGTATAATTAGGCTTAAATTGAATGTCATTTGCATTCACTTGTATTTTCACTCGGTGTTTCGGAACAATTGATATTAAAGAGCCGTTTGCTCTGCGGCTGCTTTATCAGCGTCACTTCGAAGGAGGCGTCCAGTATCTTATCAGCTACCATTTGCAGCGTCAATTAGCTGAAGGTCTTTCCAACGTTCCCGCTTTATTCTCCCTGTCTCTCACTTTGTTTATCACACCGCCAGAATCAATTTTCAGAATCTTACCACTTCAATTGTGATATCTTGCTTTTGTTGTCTTTCTTCCACAGTGGCGCCAGCTGTTATCAATGGGCGTGTGCCCTGTTCTTTCGCCCTCTTCTCGGCTCCTATCCCATTGCTATTTTAAGCATGCGTAATCGACGTCCATGAACAAAGAAATTAAACATAAATTTAAAAAAACCAAAAACCACAAAAAAAAAGCCAAAATCCCCATAAGAAATATTAAAAAAAAAATTATTGAGCAAAAAAAATCAATTAAACGAAATTTATAAATGCTCCCAGTGGCGATTTATAAAACTAAAGCACTCACCCCTCTCCCCATGTCCCCTCATCCTCCTCCTCTGCTTCCAATGCCAAGTACTAACAGACGCTAGCTAGAAATATGCGACGCTATCACTGACCTTGCCAAAAGTTTTTTATATGATTGTAGAATACATACACACTACTAAATTAAACATAATTTATACATATATACATACACAAGCAAATACTTTCGCACATTCTTTATGCGTTTCGATACACTTACCAGTGGGGTATGAGGGATTTTTAGAGTATTATAGAACGGTACATTATATAAATTAATGAAATACAAATAATAATGAAATAAAATATTTTACAAATAATTTAAAAATATTTATATTTATTTTTAAAAATATTATGTGTAGCGCAGCAGTAATGCTTCTTCTTACTTTTTTAAATCAAGCAATATTGTTTGCTTGCATAACTTCTGTGTTTATTAACCGATTTCAATGCGTTTTCTTAGGATAGATAGATTTAATAGTCGAGAGTATATATGATAAAATATATATGATATAATTATTTTTTACGATTTGGGCGTAAGGGGGGCATGTCATTAAACTATCAAATAAACTTGTTCTGGGTATGTTAAACACCTAGCCACGACTAATAAATGGGAAAATTGTAGCGTTCATTCAGACCGACAGGCTCAGCTAGTTGCCCCGATCAAAAATATATATACTTTGTGGGCTCTGCCACGCCTCCTTCTGCTGATAACAGGGCATAATAATTTAAATTGAAATAATGTAATTTTAATCATGTTTATCAATATATATTGATAAGTTATTGATATCGCCGGAAAGAGTATAATATGGTCGACTATACTTTAGCTAGTTTACTTCAAGTTGTGAAGCTTCTTCTTTGCTGTGGCGCAGAGATTCAAATCAAATTAGAAAATCAAATACTAAAATTTTCATATTATGCGCAAAGCAGTAACGGTGAAGACCGTGAGAGCTGATGCAGAGGAAATTGAGCAGGGTTAGGTGGGAAAGGAGGAATCGGGACGCAACAGGGGCAGAGACAATACTATATTTTCCCAGCAGGGAATCACGCCAGAAACTATATCGCTAATAAGTGCGTGTACATGTGTGCATATGTGTGTATGTGTGTGTGTGTAGGTGTTGGATGTTGCTAAGTCGTCTGGCTGTGACGACATTAGCGTCGACGCTGACGCTTATCAAACACGGAAGTTTTGCCGCAGCTATCAAACTACCCACACAGACACAGACACGTATATACACTCACCACACACACACTCACACACACCACATACACACACACAAACAGAGAGAGCGACATGCGTAAATACAATCGCAAACACACACATCTATTTGCTATACCCTGTAGCCATACTCTAAGTAAAACAGGGTATAATAATTTAGAGCAAACATATTTATTACCTGATAGTTTTGGCATACCCCAAAATATAGTATTATATACTTTATATTCTTAATCATCACGATCTAGCCCTGTCTGTATGTTCGTTACTAAAGAGTCTAGTACCGTCAAAATTTTAATTTTGATAGACGTTCCCATACCCATGCTCAAATCAAGTTTATTTGAAATATTGGATGCTCCATCCCATTAACACCCTAAACGTTCGCTATAGTCGGGCGTCAGGCACATCCGACTGATAGGCCCCGAACAACTGATCATATGCGCCAATACTATTCATCTTGCTTCAGGCTTGCGACTTTAAAATTATACTGTGCGTATGTACAAGTGTTTGTGGTGTACAAATATGTAAATTAAGTTTTATGCGAGCTATGTACCTGCTCTAGTAAGTACATACCATGGATACCTAGTTTTTACCAAAAGATAGAGAGGGTATGAGGGAGATCAAAACTGGAGCACATACCTATAGATATGAAAGTCTTCACACGCTTTGGTATGTTGGTATCGCCTAATTTAACAATAAATTCAAAAAGTTATGACGTAACATAAGTACATATAACTTGGTCAAAAAGGACATAGCCGATCATGCTTTCGTGGCGATTTTGCAATAATTTTATCGAATTATGACTGAAGTGGGCGTGGCATCCAATATTTCATTCTGCTAACCTGAACAATAATATAGTATATACTTTATGGGGTCTGCCTGGTACATGCACTTGCACAAAGTTAATACACCGTGGTTGCCCCATTCTGTGGTTACAGGGTGTATCACCATTGCATCATCAGCCATGAAATCTTTTTCACTTTTCCAGAAATTAGCTTCAAACAAATCAATAAACAGTGAGACGTACCTGATCAGTCGAGACAAAGCTGGCAATATGCTTTGTTCAATAAATTCGGTGTTTATTAACCGATTTCATTGCAATTTTCAGAGTAGATTCTTATATTGTCAGAGAATATGTGTCAAATGACAACAATAATTGTTTAAAGTTATGCTTGTTATTGGGTCTCAATCGTGTTGTGGACGGAAAAGGGGACTTGTCATCAAGAACTTTCAATAAACTTGTTATGCTTAAGGTATACATTTACCTACTATCTAATTGTCAGTCAGGATGATTCGTAAATACTCGATTGCGGGATAATAATAAGACTTCACCCAAATCTTTTGCTATAAATGATTACATTTTGTTGCAAATATGAGCACATAACGGAAAACAGAGGAACAGCACCACAACTTTAATTTCTGCATCAGAGCTATTAAATATGTCAGCGAGTGCTCGTAAATTTGATGGATATGCGATAGAAGTATGCCTATATCTGCTGGCTATTTGATGGATGGATGGATGGACGGATGGATATTGGTAGACCAACCCTCTATGAGACATGAGAACTGTCGCAGCGTCAAAGAAATTAAGCAGCAGCAACAGGCTGCAACAGACTGCGACACGCTGGCAGGCCACAAAACTGAACAAAGTAAACGGACAGAGAAAGAGAAAGGGAGAGAGAGAGAAAAAAAAGAAAAGTGGTTCAGATTGCGTGTGGACCTCAAAAAAAAAACTGGCAAATGTGCCGGCTAATAAGGCTAGAAAATGTATATTGTAATAGGCACTAAATGTAATAACAGTTCAAACGCAATTTTCCACAGCTACAGCTGCAACCACCGATGTAAATGGATATATCGTACATGCATAATACCCTGATGTTTCTTTTTTTTTTTTCTTCGGTTCTTTTGTTTTTACAATTATAAGAACATATGGCCTAAAGGCCAAAGCCTGGCACCATGCCCTGGGGCGTTGGCTAAGCTACCAGGCGACCTATTATTTATAGTTTACTTTGTGTATCTTCTAGATACTTTGGCCAAATGCTAGGCTAAAAATAACCATTTTGCGCTATTTTTGTATGTGTGCGGCGTCTAAATCTATGTATCTCAGTTTTGCCAACTTGGCGTTTCTTCGCACAGATCTGTCCTGTTCTCAACGGCTTCCGCCTGAATAAAATTAAAACAGTCCTATTTGGAAATCTGTCTTCCTGGTTCTTTCTATTTTGCGTTTTTATCTTTTCTTACAATTTAACTTGAAAATTAAATGTATCCTCCAATTTCAGATAATATAGTACATCGCTTTTATGTAAATTGCCGCTCTCAAAGTTAAAAATATTATTAAATACAATAACATAAAATATTAGAAACTAATTAATTCGCCAATTAGTTTTGATTATTTTATATTCAAGCTCACGCCTTATGAACTACAATTTTAGTAGCAGTTTTGCCAGATAAACTAATCTCATCTGATTGAAGAATTTTATCAATTACTATTACAATCTATATTCTATATATACCTGCTATCAGCCCACGGTGAAACGTAGAGGGTTCAGTTACTTACACAAATTTTTATTATATTTTAACGCACATAAACTTATAAGCGAAATTTCACCTGTAAGTGAGTTTAATTAAAATATTTTAACCCTTATTTTAACCCACTGTTTTTGGATTTATACATATTATTTTAATTTCTCTTTTTTTTAGATATTTAGCTACTTCAAATCACAAAAATTCATCGAATTTTAACAGCAATTCAAAACTATAATTCCATTCTTCTTGTGCTTGTGTACCCTACCAAAATATCCCAAATGTTATATTCTAAATAATATTTAATTAATTACACTGTAAGCTTTAAATGAAAATAAAGGCATAAACCGTAAAATATGTTGTCTATTTTTATTGATCTGGAGTGTATAAGACATTAAATTACTTTATGTACATTAGGCTTGAGCTAATTTATGTGGAGTAAACAAAAAGTCAAGCTGATATAAAACAATAAAATGTGAAGTTTTAGCCCGATCGGTTAACGTTTAGAGGTTGCGACTTGAGGTCGTATTATTTTAATGGAATATGTACACAAGGTATTACAAAATCTGAACCAACAATCCGATTAGCGTTATCTATGCCTTAAACGAAAGATATAAGTTGTACCTACATTTAGTTAATACAATGTAAGGTGATTTCTGTTTAGTTATCTATATAAAAAGCCAAATCGACAATAATATTGTTTTTTAAATATGGATTTTAAACTTAAATATAACATTTTTTTCAACTGAACCATAGTTGATATATGCAAAAAAAAAAAAAGCTGTATATTTATCCCCATTTATAAATATTTATAGATCTATTTGGGTGCATATTTATAGTAATATAATCTATTTGAAATAAGCCTAACCAATCGGTACAATTTTGAAAAGAATACTGATTATTTTATATCAAATTTTTTTTTCAGAATCAGGCATCTTTGGCAGATTCAGTTTCGTAAATAAGCGCAAGCCTAATGCGCATATATAACGGTTTCGATACAAACTATTTAAGTGTGTGTTTATTTATTGTATTATGCGATCGACTTTAAATATGCCTATTAAAACGTTGCGAAAAAATAAATGGACAAGAGCGTAGCAGAGGGGATCGCGGGATGGAGGGCAGCGAAAGCAAGCGCTGGGAAAATGGGAAAATGTAGGAAGCGCAAAATAAAAATCAAAAGGAATGGATCGTGCGTAATTTTTTTTTTCAGAAAATAGGTCAAATCTATTTCAGTCTGCACTTTAAAAATGTATAAAAAAGCAACGGAAAAAATCTAAATAGTAAAACAAATATTAACCAGTGAGTAAGTGGCAGATCAGTCGAACGCACCCGACTGTGGAATACCCTGCACCTAATTCGCAATAGCCGACAAAAAGCTGCAGAAAAGCCTATTCTTACTTATTCCCAATTACCAAAAAATAGAGCGAACGATTGTTATAAGGTAACATTTAATTATAATTTATTTAAATACTTCGTGCAATTTGCCACGCCTTCTTCTGTTTGGTACATACATGCACACATAGTTATTATACCCTTATTATACCATGTACCCAGTAAATGGTTTAAATCGGGGTTAATACTTTTTTTAAATATTACTTTTGTTACTCGGTTTTGATCATTTAAGGCGTAAACGGGACATCGCATCCACAATTTGAAATAAACCTAATCTGACATCGACTCGCCTCGGCATCCTAATCAAACATAAATACTATATTAATTGGGGTCGGCCACGCCTACTTTGGCTGGTTGCATACTATTGCACAAATTTATTATACCCTAGATTTACCTATGTGTTGGGTACAGGGTATAAAAACAGCAAAACCGTTTCTATACGCATGTTGCTTTCCTGTTTTTGTTAAATATGTGTATATATGTATTACTGTTTGCTCTACAGTAAATACATATTTACGTATGTATGTATTTTCGTATTGTATCTATTTAGTTGGCTCCTGAGTTTTTTGAGTTTTTTCGTTGCCACCTTTTGTCGGTGGAAAATTTTTGGCGCGCTGATCTCATGGCATCATCTAATTTTCGGAGACTTCTGTGAACGAAAGGCTTGTTGTCAGGCAAACAAAAAAATAATAATAATCTCTCAGCTTTTAGCAAAAAAAATCGGAATCAAACTCTATATAATTACAGAGGATTTCGGTTCATATCCCAATTCAAATCCTGCACCAAATCAAAGAGAAACCAATTTCAAAATATTATTGAGTATCTATGATTTATTTGCTTGACAGAAATTTGTATGTATTGCAGATACTTCTTCCTATGTTTCTATACACTAATGTATCTTTAGCTGTGGCAGCTGCTGCTGCTATTGCCGTTCAACTTTGGTTCAATCCTATGATTAATGATTCACGTGAGTCTGCTCAAACTTTTTTTCACCACATATAGGGAAAATTATTGTTACACACACCCACACACACATATTTCTAATAAATGATGTATATGGCCTTAATGATGTAAAGTGCAAACAAATTGCAACCATCTAATGCAAAAAAAAATATGAACGGGGCAGATCAGATGGACGGAAGGCTACAGTCGGACGTGACCGACAGCAGGAGACCCTTTGCTTTGAGTGCGGCGAATTTTCGCTGTTTCTTATCCGATCGAAAAAAAATTCACAGCGTCTATAGAGAATGGCATAAACTATTTACATAGCAAATTACAAATCAATATATTTAAAACTGTGGCTACAATTGCTTTTTTCGATTTGCGTGAGAAAGGGGAAGGGGGGAGGTATCCAAAATCTAAAACAAACTCGTGCTGCTTACTAATTAGCAGAACCTAAATGCCGAATATAGTGTCTCTACCTCTTATAGTTGCTGAGGTCTAGGTGTTCAAACAGGCGGACAGACAGATGAACAGACGGTCATGGCTATATCGACTCGGATTGTCGTCCCTTTGTGGGGTCTGCCACGCCTCCTTTTGGGTGTTACACACATTTCCTCTTTGCGCAAACTTAATAAATCCCTTTTACTTTTTTAAAGTAGAGGGTCTAATGAATTTTAAGGGTATAACCGATCAGTCGGACAAGCCCGAACCTGCCTAAATTGGATAATTTTTGGATGTCACTGGCTTTATACAAATTGACAACTATCCAAATGGGTAATAAAGGCTCAATAACTTGAAAGTTTATATATTTTGAGCTAGTTTCTGACGACGTTGCCTCGCTCGCTCTCTGGTTTTGGTATAATATATAGAACTTAATATACTTAGAGCCCTACCAAAAATACAAATATAAGCAGTAAGGGTTCTTTGCCCTTAACTGACGAATACCAAAGTATTTGTATAGAGTTTGTGATCAATTTTCAGTTTGTTTTTTAACTTGTTGACTGAAGTTGACTTTTATTAATGTTGTAGAGCAAACAGTTGCAATGAAATATACAACAGTTTTCTTTTGATTTTGTATTCCGTGAGTGAGAAAAAAAGACAGGAAACGTTTTCAAAGGAAATTTCACATGTCATTTTGGTGTCCTTTCAGTGTTTGTTGGTTTTTTTTTTCGGTGACAAATGTCACTTGACAATTGAAATGCTGTTTAACATTCTACTTCTAAAGCAGAACTAGATGTATATATACATATACAGTAGAATCCGGTTATAGCGACATTCAAGGGACCGACGATTTTACGTCGTTATATCCGGCAGACGCACTATCCAAAAGGAGCAAAAGAAAAATTTTTTTTTATATTATGGATGCCATGTTCGTAATAGGTTTTAAAATAAAACAAATTAATTTTTTAATCAAAACAAAAAATTTAATACAGTAGAATCCGGTTATAGCGACTTTCAAGGGACCGACGTCGTTATATCCGGAAGACAAAATCCATGATTTTGTTTCTTTTTCGTATTGAAAAAACACAAAATCCATGATTTTGTTTGCTTCTTTTAGCATTGTTAAAGAAATCAAATTTTCCTCTTTAAAGTTTTTTTTTTGTTCGGCACGTCGCAATATCCGGTTGAATTGAAATGAAAAATTGAATTGAAATTGAAAAATCTCGTCGTTATAAGCGGTTTGTCGCTAAAAGCGGAGTCGTTATAAGCGGAGGCCGTTTCATATAAGTTTGTATGGGGACCAACCAAACCATCGAGTTTTCGTCGCAATAACCGGACGGACGCTATAAGCGGCGTCGTTATAACCGGATTCTACTGTATATGCATGTTTAGCTGTATAACTGTAAGGAATCTCCCCGATTCTTCCCTCCATTGACCACACAAATAGCATGATAGCTAAAAGTTGAACAAACAGAAATCTAATTCGTAGTTTTCTTTAGATATCATAGAATAGTAAAAAGGCTTTATATAATTTTTGGACCCTGTACTTTAAAAAAAATAAAAGGGTCTATTAATTTAGTGCAAATAAGAGATGTATGTAACACCCAAAAGGAAGCGTGGTAGACCCCACAGTTAAAAATTGTAGTTTATGTTTAAATTTCTTACCCATTTAAATTTTGTATGCCTTGAACCACATTAAAAATTGGACCAAGGTTATACCAAGGGTATGTTGGCATATATATATAACTAATTTTAGTACACTATTCTTTATTTAAATTGATATAAGATACATTTAAATAAAAAATTAAATTCAATATTCTAATGAAGCTCAAACCATTCTTGATTTGTATTTGGTCCCAACTTGTTTTAAATTAAATTAAATTTAGAAAACTACTGCTCCTGTCGTTACCTCTTTTTTTAACTTGACAACTTTTTGAGCATCCAGTAGGGAGCTAAACCTTCTGTTTGAAGCGGCATCCTAAAAAATAGATCTTATTCAACGATGCTTGGTTGCAGTTGCAGTTTGAAGAACTTATAACAGCCGTATCACATTGTCCAAGTTTTATGACCCACCTGACTGAGCGAAAGTGCCATAAAAATTGTGCATCCATAAAACCTGGAGAGCGGACAATTTTACTTTAATAAGCATGTACTTGTAGATATGTAACTTTAAATGCGTAATGCTACACTGTGAAAAGTAAAGTATAATTGCTTTGGAAATCAATACAAACAAGAGATAGAGCCGCCAGTGTTGTCAATCTTGTATTAAAACAAACAGAACAGCAATAAAAAAAAATTTGGAAAGGGCACGAAAAAAACTGGAAATATTTGAAAAATTATAAATTAATACCTTAAATTTTGGCTTCAGCTTTCACATCTGCCAAACTAAATTGTAGGTGGATTTGAACTTTTTGGAGGTTTAAGTTTTAAAAGTTTTTTAAAGAGTACCGGAAAAAATTCTATTGTTCTGAGCTACAGCATACAGTCTACAGCCGGGTTAATATATTTATAATCTTTTAATTGCATAAAAACGGAATTGTTTTTACTCTAAAAATAACTACCATTTCTAAATATCGTATACCAGCAAAAGATATGGGAACTTTTCTGAATTTTAAATTTAAGATAACAGACCCGATTATTGTTTCTTGTTTGAGCGTAAATTTAAGAAAAATCTGAAAAATGTGCATTTTATTTTTGACAATTTTTTATGTTTATGCTCTTCAAAAACAGCCAGATTTGACGGGATATTTCACATTACAAATCCTTGAGACTATGCTGAAAATGTTATAGCTACCGATCGATAAGTATAGAAGTTTTTTAAAGTAAACCAGAAGACTTATATGCAATAGAGAAACCGTACTGTATTTGTCTGAGTGTATTTAGAAGTCGCATTTCCAGGTAAGTAAATGGTATGCAGGGCAGCTCTCCGCACAGTTTCGGTAATAAAATCTATTCACTTGAATCTATCGCTCCCGTATAAGTACGGATGCATTTAACGACCTGTTTCTGTGAGCCTTTTTGTTTCCGTCTCTCCGTATCCGTCAGTAACATCTTTATGCAATTGCAGGTTCAGTTGTCACATGGCGCCTACCAGTACCAGTATCAGTATTTCAGTATTACAGTATTCATTGAGCCAGTGCACCTGGTATTCGTGGCATTTTCTTGATGTTATTTTCATGAATCAGCATCACTAATACGAGTACTACGAGTACTACTATAGCTTTCCGTCTGTCTGTATGTGTGCCTTTAATTGCACACGTTGTGTTCAGCGTGTTGCAAGTGCAGGGAAATTACCAAACGTATCGCAATGCGGGTGACTAATTGAAAATCCCCCGATATGCAAACCGTAGCAACAGCACATTTTGAACTGTTTTAATTGATCTACGTTGCATTAGTTTGTAGAAAAGCAGCCATAAATTTCTAGTAAGCTTTCTAACGAATTTTGTCATTCACTTATTACAAAACAAGAATGGGCAGAGCAGATCAGTTAAACGCGCCCGACTGTAGAATACCCTGTATCCTACAAGTATTCCAAACACCATTTTTAAAAAAATATCATAGCGCAGCAATGCTGATTCTTCTTACCTTTTTGTACCAAAGAAATGGGTAGAAACTTTTTTATATATATATCAATATATAACAGGCAGAAGGGGCGTAACAGACTTCATAAACTATATATTCTCCTCATCAGGACGTCGATTTGAGATGATAATTTTTTTTGATTTGGGAATAGAGGCGGGCGTATACTACATGCAGATCAAGAATATGTCAAATGTTGCACAACTGGCGATCGGCGTTGCCAGATTGCTGTACCGTTTTGTCCGATGCGTTGAAACATTATCTAATTAATTATTAATTAAATAACTATTGTTAATAAATATTTTGGGGGGAAAAATAATATATGTTTAAAAAATTGATGAAAGGACAAGCTAGCAGTGCGATTATTTAATATATTTTAAATATATGGTATAGGGTATTCTACGGTAAGACGCGTCCGACTGATCGTTTCGGCCCGTTCTGGTTTTTAATTAAATTATCACATATCTCATAGGCTTTTGGTTTTGAGTGGTTAAAGGGTTGACTGGTTTATATAATTTTTACACTAAGTTTTAGTTAATTCAGTTATTTGCACCTCGCTTCAGTGAACTTAAATAAAATATGCCTTGTCTAAATTGTCAATTTCTTGATTTAGTTAAAAACAAGAAAACTTTTAGCACTTGTGTAAATTTTAAGAATGTTTCAACTACAACCTTTTTATCGTTATTTAGGTTACGGTCGATGCCCCGAGTTTCCGTTGTGGTATCCAAAAAATTTGCACATTGTTGGCAATTGCAGCCAATGTCGAAGTGAATTATTTCCGATTATCTTCTGGGTCCTACTGGTGGGTACATGCGTGGGAGCCTATCGCAGTTTTTACGAGTTCTTGCATATTCGGTTTGATCATGACTGTTGCCCAGAGGTTTGGCGATCCCGACAGTATTATGTGTTCGAGATACAGATGTTGAGACAGGCACGCTTGATCGGTACATTGATAGGGATTAATACCTGGCTTATGATGTTCTATGCTTTACTCTTTGTGAGTACGATCCCTAGAGGCTCTATATCATATCTGATATGTCGCATCTGAACAGTTAAAACATTTTTTCATAGCATAATACATATAACACTTTCAGGTGAAGCCGCAATTCCTGATGCCTTGGATCCTAACGAACATGCTATGTCTTATCCTGGACTTTACAATTTGGTTAGTCGATACAGTGTCCTGTCGCGTGGAATTCTGCATAGAGCAATTACTGCCACTGGCTCACCTTTTCTGCTCTCTGATCCTGGTCAGCTATGTGCGAAATGTTTTTGACAGTGCCCTGGAATTTCATCGCGATGGCACGTCTAAGATCTTTGACTGTGCATGGTTGCAATACGCTCTATTGATGAACTGAGTGAAGAGTGAAGCTCTTCCATATCAATTGTGATTAAAATGATGATTTCTATAAGCTGAATCCAACTTTAATTGATGAATTAATTGTAAAAACGTACTTATGGAAAAGTAGCGGCAATGAGAACAAAAAAAATTGTAATTTAACTGTTTAATACCCAAATAAATAAAACTTGTTTTTTTGTGTGTACAAATGCGTTCTTGATCAGAAATACGGGCTGTATCAATCTATCTCCCTATCAATAAAAGCTTAAAAAAAATCGGGCTAGCCCGACTGTCTTTTACCCTGTACCACAGCTCACGCTCGCCCGCATATTTTACAGTATTGCCCTACGCATAATAGACAGGGCTAAATCGACTCAGCTCGTCACCCTGATCAAGAATATATATACTTTGTGGGGTCTACCACGCCTCCTTCTGCCTGATACATACATTCGCACAAAGTTAATAACCCTGTATAAAGCAATGTGGAGTTCAGGGTATTTCCCAGTCGAGTGTATTCAACCTATTAGCTACATCCTTACTGGTTTTTTCTTGAAGTCCATTTCTTCCTCTGTCCGTATTAAGTTCAATTAAGCGGCACACACGTCACTCAGACTCGTGCCTTGGGACCCTAATCACTAACAACGGCCAGCTTTCAAGTTGCAAGTTGCAGGTTTGCAGGTTGCAGGTTGCAGGTTGCAGGTTGCAAGTTGCCAGCCCGTGCCTCTATGTATGTATTACCCTTCGCATACACAGACGGGAAACACAGTTAATATATCAGTTAGGTAACAGTTATACTTACATACATTTATTATAACCACTATTAATATAATTATTATTATTATTTAACTCCAACAATATATGCATAAAGAAAGACTTAGTCTATTTTTAAATGGCAAAGATATAGTTTTTACATAAAGTAAAATTAGCAATTTTCCAATTTTTTTTAATATACTTAATTATTATTATACCCTTTACCCATTGAAAAATTGGATATACATTGTTTGTTTTTTTTTAGAATTTTTTATAATACACGAAGTTTTTTGGCTGATTAAATTTTGTTTTATTTCAACTTCTTTTATTTTTATCTCCAGATATCTTTATTTTAAACTTAAATTTTGTTCTGAATTTAAAAATTTCGGTATCCGGTAGGTATATACATAAATAACAACTAAATATGACTAACCGAATATACAGCAATCTTTTATCCTTTTAAATTAAATCTATTTTTTTAATAAACAATCGAGACGCGTTTATTTGCAGATTTCTCTGATTTTTCAGTAATAAATATTCAAAATTATTTTAAAATTATTTTAACACTCATAAGTATGACTATAAAAAATATAATTTTGAAATTGGGAACGTGTGAAGACAACCTTCTATATCTTTATTTTAATTTAACTTAATTAACTTGTGTCTTTGACTCCGATTTTTTTACAGTTTACTATCAAGAAAATACCGATATTTGAACAACGATTATTATTTTTTAGGGTCAATTTGTAAACTCATCGAAGTTTAGTAGTAACTTGATTTTCGACCCTTGGCAGCGACTTTTTTGTGAGAGCATATAAAACACGTTGTATATCAATTAAGTGAGACAGAGCTGCATTTCTGAGGTATATTTTCGCTGTTCACATTACTGAAATTGCACCTGTTCCACACGCAAGCTGCAAGCATCGAAATCTAAACGCAATTAAAAAAGGGAACGACGAAAAAAAACATTGGAAAACAATACAAAAATTATGCGACATTCGTTGATGATGGCAGCATAGAAGAAACCAAAAACAGAGACATCACAATTAGCTAAATCTTTGTTAATTCTGGAGATTACAAGAGAAATATCATAACAGGAAGTTTCAAAAGAATATACTACGATTTTAATCAAAGTTCAATTACCCAAATAGGTACACTCAGAAAAAGAAAAAGTGATTTGCTCTACAAAATAAATTAGAATGAATTGAATTGAACTAGAATTGCAAATTAAATAAAATAATTAAGTGCAAAGAACGATGAAATTGAATAAGTCGTAGCTTTTTTGTGGTAAAAGTTAATGTAGATATAAATAAGAATTTTAAGAACGCGCTTAAATAAAGCTTATATTGTTCTAGAATTCAATTGCAAATCGAAATTAAGTCGTGAATAAATTCAGATTAATTAATTAAAGGAATTGACTTGAAATTCACTAAAAAAAAAAAAATAAACATGATTAAATTTAGCTTATTTTGAGCGTAAAAGCTCATAAAAGTAGAAACAAGACTATTTATAAAGCGCCTTAAATTCCTTCCGAAATTCTTGATTCAAGCTGGAAAACTGTTGATTTTTTTCTGTAGTTAGACCCTTTACTTTATTTAGTGCAAAGAGGAAATGTATGTAACATCCAGAAGCAGGCGTGGCAGACCCCACAAAGTATATATATTCTTGATCAGGACGACAAGCCGAGTCGATATAGCCATGTCCGTCCGTTCGTCCGTCCGTCCGTCCGTCCGTCTGTCCGTCTGTCTGTCTGTCTGTATGAACACCTAGATCTCAGCAACTATAAGAGCTAGAGACACCATATTCGGTATTTTTTTTTTCGCTCAGTATGCATTGACCTAACAAGAATAATTGCAAGAGTTTCTTGTTATTGTTACCTACATATTTTGTACCCTGTTTTGCAATGCGTGCAGGGTATTAAAAATAATAATCTGCATGTACTACATCAGTAAACAGCAACAGATGTACAGATGGGCCGGGTAGTACTCTTTTGGAGTAGTAGGTAGTCTCAACTGCTCGACTGCTCAACTGCTCAACTGCCCGACCATAAAACTGAGTGATTCAAAAGAACAGACATCTGTCAAGGCTTAACCGGCTCAGCATGTCGTCCTGACACGCCTACTGCCATTGCCTACCCCCGACCCCCTACCCCCTACCCTCTTGCCATGGGCATTAAAACTGAAGATGTAAAACACATTGTAGTACTTCTTGGATGGTGTGTTTTGGCTTCTTCTTTCTTCTTTCGCCATTCCTCATTTGTGTTTATTGCATTTCCTTTTGCTGCAGTTTGCACTTCTCAGTTGGCTCAATCTCTGGCTCTGTCTATTGTTGTGTGGTTTCGCATATACATACTAAGTCCTTACGTGTGTGGCAAGATGTTAAGCAGCCAACTTTCTCAAATCCACCTGCCAGTGTTTCGTAAACATTTTTTACTTAATTTTCCATTTCTGCAGAATGACCCAACATGAATTTGTTGTAAATTCTTAGGGTATTATTACCATAATTTGTTTATAATTTGATTTTTTTTTTTTAAGTGCAACAGGGTAAATAAACTTATTCAAAGCTTGTCAATAGGTATATTAATTAACAGTTATTATAATTTAAAATAGTTTATAATATTAATTAATTTCTCAATGTTACTTCCAACGTTTCAAAATTTAAGGCCTAATAAGGTTTACGGGTTTTAACTAGCTAATTTTGTAGGCGAAGTATTCCAATATTAAAAATAAATAAAGATTTGCCGTTTTTGTTTCACTGTGATCCAACATCGGAAGTCAGAGCTTCCAAAAATAAGGCTTAAGATAAGTTTTTCCGATTTTGGAAGAGAAAGCATAGATATCAAATACTGGACAACAATTTGAGCTGCCTATGCTATACACGAACCTACAAAAACAAAATTGTGGATATAGATTTGCGACAGACCGACAGACGGACGGGCAGACGCACGGACGGACGGAAGGACAGACGGACAGACAGACCAGAAAGAAAGATGACAGACGAACGGACGGACAGACAGACTAACAGTCGGACAGACGGAGGGACAGACAAACAGACGAACGGACGTACGGAGGGACGGACAAACCAGAATGAAAGATGGAAATGGATATACCTGCTATAGCGGTGCTTCTTCTTATTCTTTCTTTTGTATCGCACCGTGAGGAAGCAAAAAGGCCACAGCATGCAAAATTGTTTCTTTTGAAACTACTGTGCATCCGACTGTAGCATACCTCGCACCCTACTTTGCTACAGGCAGCAAGACAAATAGACCATGTAAAATTGTTTTTTTAACAACATCTGCGTTTATTGACCTATTAGAATGTAGTACAAGAGAATATATAGGTCAAATGACAACCTTCTAATTGTTGTTCGATTGAGTTTACGCTTGTTATTCGCATTTTGTTGACTAGGGTGTAAAATTAGGGTCCAAATTTGGTAACTCCCTAAAAGACAAACAAACAAACGGACATTGGGATCTAGACAGATCAAGAATATGCAGTATCATCAATTAGGACAGTTAGTGTGAGGCCAATATCCAAACTCTCAAAAACAATTCTTGAGATAGTTCTTATTTTCAGAATACTTACCTTAGGGTTAGTAAAATTTAGCAGATCAGTCGGACGGAAGGCAACAGTCAGATGTAGCCGACAGAAGGAAAACATGTGAAGGAGAACTTGTGTTTCAAAATTCACTTCCCCACACACAGAGGCAAGCTATGCACGTATGCATAATGCGAATAACTGCCTCTATTAATTTAATCAAATTGTCGCTTACATATCTTTGCTGTTTCTTTCAATGAAAAAATGCCATATGTTACATACATGCGCAATTACAAGTTTGTAAATTTAAAATTGTAGCTGTCCTGAGTAAAAATATATATGTACACTCCTACAGGTTCTCCGAATTGCCGCATTGTCCGAATTGTCAAGTATTCGAACTATTAAGATTGCACTATTTATATATGTTATGGGCTCTGCTGCGCCTTCATCTGACCTTTAGCTAAAGTTATTATACCCCGTTTAACCCATTTCCAATGGGTGCTTGATATAAAGAGACTCAGCGACCGGCAATTGTGACCGGCAAACAACATCAAAAAACAAAAAAAAATACAATGAAATTATGATAAACTAAATACAAACAAGCCGGCGATGACCTTCACCCAATAAAGCGTCTAACTGCCGGTCAGAGTGTACAAATTTTGCAGTTAAACAATTGCGCACGACAATTCGGATACCGGCTTTAGAGCGCATGTGGTTGGTTGCCCTCCCTCAATTAACTACACCCATTGTCGGACGCTTTTGATACCCTACAGTCAGGGTATAAAAACATTGCACCAATTTAAGTAACAAATCCAGGAATGGTAATTATTATAATTTTCAAAATATAAATTATAAAATCAAAGTTATTTGTCGATTTTTATCAACAAAAAAAATTAAATAAAAACTTTTATTTAAATTTTTTTAACTCATAATTATTATTTGCGAACCCTCAACAAATCAATATTTTTAACGCTTTAATATTCAATAATTTTAGTCTTTTAAAAGACATAAAAAAAACACTGTTGCCAAATGCGCTTTTTCCCGTCAAATCTGTATATTTTTAAAGGGCATTTGTTAAAAAAAAAATTTGTAAAACTGCAGCAAGTGAAAATTTTGGGTATTTTTGTTTTTACATATGTATTTTAAAGCATGGATAATAATCAAAAATAATTTTTCAACTATTAAAAATTGACAACACTGCCTACAACGTATAAATAGTGATTAATTTTAAGACCTTTTGACATGTATTTATGGCGAAATAATTAATTATAAAGTTGTGTGACTCACGTTAACATTGTGTTTATTTATTTATTTAAAGTCGACTAAGGCCAGTCGACCAAGAGAAATTAAATTACAAATTAAGATTAAAAATAGTAAAATTAGAATTAAAATTTAATTTAAAAATATAAGATAAGAAAAGAAAAAAAATAAAAAATATATACATATACACTTTTTATACAGATTTGCCAAAGATAGATTTGAATATAAAACAATTTATTTGCAAAACTGTAATTGATATTATTTATTTTGTTTCAATTGGTTTTTTTTACCAGTTTTTTTTTTTTTTTTATTGTCGGTTGCGTTCGATTGTAGCTTTTTTATGCTTACTTTTAAATATTCGATATTTTGAAATTTATATATTTTCAATAATGATTCAATTTTTATGATTTATTTTTTTTTTTTCAAAAATTATGTAATTAAAATCCGGCCATATGCGGCAACACTGACAACTAGAGGAAAGTGTACACAGAGTGCGGCTTGTTCCAGCTCAAATTCGAACGTGATCGAAAACAAAATAAATAAATGGAATTAAATAACACATATGAAACATGCAAAATGAATCACCGACCGACTGCAGAATGATTATAATATTAAAAACAAAAGCGTTATTCGCTTTTGCTGTTGTTGCTTTTTTCGCCTTTTTTTCTCGCTTTTTTTCGCCTTTTTCCGCTGTTATTTGCCGCTTGTTGTTGTTGTTGTTGCCCGACCGGCTTTTGTGGTTATTTTACTTTTTGCCGGCAAAATAATTTGTGCGCTTGATTGTGATTGTTATTCGTCGCATTTGTTGTTGCTGTTGTTGCTTTTATTGTTATTGTTATTGTTGCATGTTGGAGAC
Source organism: Hypselothyrea guttata (assembly GCA_035045125.1). NCBI lineage: Eukaryota > Metazoa > Arthropoda > Insecta > Diptera > Drosophilidae > Hypselothyrea > Hypselothyrea guttata. The sequence continues at coordinate 426,115 of JAWNNJ010002263.1, forward strand.
ACATTAAAAGTGAAAACAAAAACCAGCGGCATATATGTATGTATGTACATACGTACATATGTATGTACGTATTCCACAATTACCGGTATTGTCGGCTGAAAATCAGAATGCAACAAATGCTCATAAAATTGTTCAAAAATAAACGTTTTCTTAAAATAACTTTTATGGATTAACCTCAATGCTCAGTAAACATTAATAAATTCGTTAATAATCAGCAAATTTATTTATTTATTTTTGTAAAAATATAAAATTGTTTATTTTATTTTTACGACTATTACGGTAATGTAGTAATTTCTATAATCATTTCATTACAAATATACAAACGTATATTTAGTTCTATTAAATCGGTTTATTGGTAATATTGACATTATTTATTTGTCTAATCGGCAAATCATTTGAATGTATGCTTTTGAAACTTCTCATCAAATTTATCCAATATAGTACTATGTCGTACATCTAGAAGTCTGAAGTATTTTCAAACGCTGCACAGTGGGCAAAACGGCTGAAATGGCGGCGATTTAACCGCCATATAACTGTACAGATAATTTTGTTTTGTAGGTAAATATATCTTAAATCCAAATGATTTAGGAAATAAGTTTTTGTTTAAGTGTAAATTTAATTTTATTATTCTTTTTTAATAATTTATAAAACAGCTCTACATGATAAACATATAGCCAGTTGCTGAAATTACTAAAGAATCAAATAGTGTGAATGTTTTTCGGAACATTTTATTTAAAACATATGAAATTGTTTACTGAATAACTTCTATATTTATTTATCGATTTATAATAATAAATATGTATGTGAAAATTATTCAAGTTATAGGAATTTTATATGCATACATATTTTAAAGGGGCGTGGCACCCACAATTTCTAATTAATATAATTTATGTACGTCTAATATTTACCAATAAATAATGCAATAAATATTTCAATACGAAATCAATTGATTTTTTTGCAACGGTCACATTTGATTTTGGTCCAAATTTTAGAGCTCCATTTTTAGTATTAATGCCAGAATTGTGCAGGTTTTCCTCATAGTGCGTTGTGCTCAAACATCAATATTAAACAAATTCAAGAAATTAATTTCATATGGAAAAATTTGAAAAATTGGAAATGAAACTTTCCTTAGTTTCCGAAATCGACTCAGCTTATAGTCTTGATCAAGAATATATATACTTACTTTGTGGGGAATACCGCTAAACAGAATAGGCGAAATAATAACAACTTGGTTTTTGATTGTTTTTGCTTTTTTGTGGTATGTTTCAAATAGTTTATTGTTCTATGTTTTTATAAGCATAAATTTTGAAGAAAAAAAATACGATAAAAATAAGATAATAATAATAATAAAAATAATTAAACATGTTTTAGTTTTTTTTTTTGTTTTTTGTTTGTTTCCGTTTTTGTTTTAGTTTTTTGCTTTTAGGATATATCAATAGATACATATATGATTTATGGATGATCTAATAAATGTTGTTGTTTGTTTTCGTGGTTGCAATTAATATATAAGTAACTAAATAACGAGTTAAAAATATTAGGTATTTAAAGATAGCATAGATAATATATATAGATATATGTATTTTTATTTGTAATGTTCTTTTAATATAGCGTAAGTTTGTTGTTTTCGTTTTGATTGATTTGTTTGCGTAAATCAAGACAAAAAATATAACATAGTTTAAGGTTAAAACTTTCTCTTCTGCCAATTCGGTAAATATATAATTTAACATATATTTATAAAAAATATTTATTTATTTAAAAAAAAAAAAACAAGTTTCCAAAAAAATTGTTTGATTTCACAATTTTTTGTTTTGTTTTGTTTTGATTTTTGAGTTTTTAGTTTTGCTATTTTGGGGATTTCATTGGTTTATATATGGTATATATATGTAGATATATATCCTATGTATAATTTGTTTTGCGGTTTTGCGAGGATTTAGAGGTTTTGGTTGTAGTTCTTGTTGTATTTTCTTTCGTTTCATTTTGATTTTTTTTGTTTTTTGTTTTGTTTTTTCGTTTTTTGTATATATAAAAATAGTTGTAATTTTAAGAAGCGCAAATAAAAACAGAAAAATAAGTATAATTTTTTACATTATAAAATGCTTAGGTTTTAACATAAAAATGTATAGATTTATATTTATATATATGTATATTTTTTTTTTTTTGTAATTTTTTGTTGAATTTTTTAACAAACAATAAATAAAATTGCATTTTTTAACTGTTTTTTTTTTGCGGTTGTTGTGGTTTTCTTTTTTTTTTATATTGCTATAAATTTGTACGGTTTTTTTTTTCAGAAAATTGTATTGAAACTCTTGTTTTGTTGTAATTTGTTATGTACTATAGGAAAAGTTTCTGAAATTTGTATATAATATATATATATATAGTATATATGTATGTGTGTTTGGTAGTGTAAAAGTGTGTGTGTGTGTGTGTGGGTGTATATATAATTTAGTCAAATAATTGTACATTTTTCTGTAGTATTGCTTATAAATGGATTTTAGCTCTATGGCGCTCTAACTAAGGCGTAGGTTTCTGAATTTCCTTGTTTTTTTGAATTTGTTTTTTAATTATTTGTATTTTATTGTGTTTGTGTGTGTGTGTGTGTGTGTGTGTATGCATTTGTATGCAAGTGTGTAGTTTGTTTTTTATATATTTATTTTTGCTTTGTTTGTAACTAGTTTTTAACGAGATTTCTATGTACAGTGGTGTATTTTCAACATTTTCAAGCATAAATACATTTTGCTTTTGCTTCTTCGTTTATTGTGTGTAAAAATGTGTTAACAAATTTGTTAATATCGCTTTTTACAGGGTATATATATAAATATATGTATTGGCGTAAGTTGTTATATAAAACATATATGTTGTGTATATAAGAAAAAACGTAGAATACGCAACAATTGTAATGATGCATATTATATATATATATATATATATATCTGTATATATATATATGTGTGTATAGTTCATATGTAGGAGGAGTGGGTTTGCTAATTTGTAGTTCTTGTATGTATATTATAAGTATTATATATCTTGCATTGAATAGTAAAAATATATATATTTATTTTCATCTATATTTACAAACGATATCAACGCGTTTGCAAGCGCCAAAAACCAAAAAAAAAATCAAGAAAGTTTAAATCAAATCCAAAAAGAATTAAGAATACGAAAAATTGTCCCAGCAATCTTTCCAACTAGATATTCCCGGTGCTATCAATCTGCTAAATCGAAAATTTAGGCATATTTTGACAAAAAAAAAAACAAACTTCATGTTCCTGACTAAATAAAGTTCTATCATATATATATATATCGATAACTCTAGAGCTATATATATTTAATAGGTAGCGTAGGTTGTTTTAGTTAGTTAGTAGTAAGCACTAGCTGACTAAATAGTTTAACTTGGGTTGTCATCAAAAAGCAAATAATTGTTGTAATTCTAGTAATATTAATAATAGTAATAATAATCACTAAACCTAAATAACATTGTTGGTGTATATGCCCCCCGTTTACAGGGTATTGTATTGGTTTTCTTTAGGGTATAGGTGTATGGTATAGTATATAGTATAACAGTAACTTGATTTTTGTATTTTGTTATTTGTTTTCGTTTCGCATCGTTTACTTTGTTTTTGTTTTTCTTTTTGTTTTTGTTTTTAATTTCTGTTATTCATTCTATTTTCATAACATCAAATATCTTATTTGCAAAAAATCGACAGTTGAACAGCTGTTTGCTTGCAGCCAAAAATATATTTTTTATTTTTTATAGCATATCTTTCCAGTTTTGTTTTGTTGCATCTTGTAATATACGTAATCGCTTGCTTTCTAGTGTAAACTAGTCTATTACTAGAATAGCTCCTGTTTATTGTATTTATAGTTTACTATTTTGAATAGTTTCTCCCTCTCTCTCTCTCTCTCTTTTTCTATCTCTCTCTCACTCTCTTCTCTCTCTCTCTTCTCTCTTCTGCTCTTTCGTGTTCTGCTTCTTGCTTCATTTGCTCTAGCGCATTTCATATGCAAAATATATAGAAAAAAAATAGATATATATATATATATATCTGATAAAAAAAGTATAGTTTAGAATTAGAATTTTGATTAACCATTAGAATTACAAGCTAAGGAGGAAGCCCTTAAAGTTAAATCCTCTAGGATCAGCATGGGGCCTACATATATATATATATATATCTATATGTTTGTAAAACCAAGAAAAACTAGAAAAAATGCACTATATGTAGTTGTATAAATTTACAAAGAATCTGTTTATACATAGATGATATATATATATCTATATATATAAGTTTGTTTGTATATTTTGTGGGCAGTAAGAATTGTGTATAAAGCGCGTTTCGTATATATTTTACGGGGTGTCCTCTATAAGCAAGTTATACCGATAAACGGTAAATATTTATAGATATATTTGCTTTCCTGTTCCTAGCTAGGAATACAAAAGTTTTCAATATAAATTTAAAATAAAAACAAAATTAAATCTGCATTTCATATGCGATTCGGGATTTGTAAAATAAAAATGAAAAAAAAAAACCAAATAAATTCTCATTTGCAAAAAAAATTGGAAAAAGAAAAAACTGTTAATTATATATATTTAATAATATATATATATATAAAAAAAAAACGAAAAAAAAATAGTAACTTCAAAAATTGTTCTCATTTCGTGTGGAAATCTCTGGATTTCTCTCAACTCAATTTTCTAGCGTCTTTGTATTTGATGTTTGCTTTGTTTTCTTCACATTGTCTCTTGCTTGTTATCGCTCTCTTCCTTTTGTGCCCATTCGCGTGGGCCTTCCGCAATTCTTTATATTCTATTCTTTACTCGTCTCCCTTTAATTGGCTCATTCGTTGCAACTTTGTCTGTTTTCCGTTTCTTCTTCATCTTCGTCTTGTTTGTTTGTTTCTCTCTTTCTTTCTTTCTTTCTTTGTTTGTTGTGTCAGTGTTTCCCGTTGTGGATATATGTATATATATATCTGTGTGTGTGTGTGTGTGTTTCTATTCTTGTCCTTGTTTCATATCTTCATATCTAAGTAGCCTAACTAACTGTAAACTATATGCTAAAGGTATATAGGATAATAGTAAAAGAAATGAAAAATAATTGGAGGATCAGAGAGACAGTAGTAGATTCAAAATTCTGCTCATTTCCTTTTCTGGCAATACGCCAAAATTAATCATCAAAAACGTTATGGTTATTGTTATCGTTATCGTTATCGTTATGGTTATGGTTATCGTTAGCGTTATCAGCATTCGATTATCCTTTTAAGTTTACTTCTTTCATTTGCATTTTGCGTGCTTTAAATCAAATCAAAAAATATCACATTAAAGAAATCCAATTTAAATCACTATTTTTTTCGTATCCATATAGCGTACACCCTAAGCTAATAATAAGATGATAAAAAAAAGGCTTAAGCAACGTTATCGCTTATCGCTTATCGCTTATCGATTAGTCGTTTATCGGTTATAGTTTATAGTTTTTCTAATCTAAACATAACGCACATGCTATATAGTATCGTTCATTCTATAGTAAAGTCGAATATAACGAACATTTTATAGTGTCGTCGTTATCGTTATCGTTATTTGTTATATTAGCATAAGCAATACAAATATTTGTAGGTTTAGGTATAGCTATAGTTATCGAGTTATCGAGACATTGTTCTCCATTTCACTCTGTGCACCTTAGCTAATACTACCAACTGATATTGAAGTTCGAAAAAAATGCTTAATGTGTGTCAACGTAAATTAAAACCGAAAAAAAAAAACAAAAAAAACAAACAACTATCGCGTAACTATCGCGTAACTATCGCGTTACTATCGCCATGGTCATTCATTCCGTTAATTAAACTTGGTTTTTTGCGTTCGCTTGCAAGCGCGTCAAATCTTTATCACTTCACCACCCACTCCTCACTCCTCTCTCCTCCCACATCCCTCTCACCCGTTTCTCCCCACTTCCCACTTCCGTAACCCTCCCCCATTGATTTCCTTACCCCTTGCGCCCACGCCATCATCGACATCATTCGGCAGCGCAATCGCGGCTCTGACGCAGACGCGCCAGATGCTCCTGCTGCTGCTTGAGCTTGGCCTTCAGCAGCTGACGCTTGTGGCCCAACTCTCGCTCCTCGTTGGCCAGCTGCTCGCACAGCTTGGCCGCCTCCCGCAGTATGTTGACCTTGGGGGCACGATCCTTGTCCCGGATATTGGGTATCTGCTTCTTCAGCGCCTCGAACAGATTCTTCAGCCCGATGCGACGCTGTCGCTCCATATCGTTGTGCAGATTACGCTTCTCGATCGTATCCGCCTCATCCAAACTCGCCTGACGCTTCAACAGCGTGCTGCCGCCCTGCTGCTGCTGCTGCTGCTGCGACTGCTGCTGCTGCTGCTGCTGCAGTTGTTGCAACTGCTGCTTATTGACTTGAGCACCGGTCGAGGACAGTAGGAAGCTGCTGCTGTTGTTGTTGGTGTTGCTGTTGCTGCTACTGCTGTTGTTGCTGCTGCTACTGCTGCTGCTGTTGCTGCTGTTGCTGCTGTTGCTGTTGCTGCTGTTGGCCATGAGGTCGATGCCGTTGAGCTTCTTGGAGCGGCTGCGTTTGGCAGCGGATGCCGAGGAGCTGCTGCCCTTGACGGAGAAGACCCGATAGGTCGAGTCGTTCATGTAGTACCTTTTGCGACCTTTGCCCTCGTCGCTGCCGCTGCTGCTGCTGCTCATGTTGCCATTGTTGCGCGACACGTACGGCGGATAGACGTTGCCCGCCCCACCACCAACGCCCTGATAGGGTGTGCTCGATGGCGACGGGTAACGGGAATTGGCCTCCGATTTAACCGGACTACTGCTCGCCGGCGTGTAGGGCAGCTCATAGCGACCGCGTCGTGGCGGCGGTATGGTCGATATCTTGTGGGCTACCTTTGTCTGCAGGGCGCGACGGTCGCGATCTGAGGGGTTTGTGGGTAGCTTCTTGTCATTGAGCGAGACGACGTCGATTTCCTCATCTGTGAGACAAAAGAAAGCAATAAAGGAGCAACGTTTAGTACAAACAAAGGCAAGGTAAATTAGCAATATATTGGGGGTAATAAAGGTAACGAGTAATAAGAGGGGGACATGTAACGAGTAAGATAAGAACGCTATAAATAATATCCAACACAAATTGTAAAAGCCAAAGAGTAAACCACGTTTAAGTCTTAAGGCAAACACACGTAAGAGAAAAGCAACGAGTAATTGAAGGAAAAATAGGATAGCAGAGTCGTAAAAAGGGAAAAGTAACGATTAAGAAAAGGAAGCGAATCAAAGTAAAACTATTAATAGTACCTAAACAATAGTTATGAACTTTCAACTCGTAATGCAAATAAACGTTATTTTAAAGAATAGTTGACGATTACTGCTAACGAGCGGCGAGTAATTAGCAACGAGTCATCAGTAACGAGCAACTGTTGTGAAAAACGCCTGCACATGTTTCTCGCATGTCAAAGACAGTTCAATGACCAATTGGAGCTCCACAAACACGATGATGTCACTACTTCTCCTGCTAGCTAAGGGTGCTCTTTTAGGGTGAAGAGGTGATGGGTGTTGGGTGTTGGGTGTTGGGTGGTGGTTGTGCGCTACGCAAAGCGGATTAGTGTGTCAACGTTGTGGCACAAGTGGCTTGACGCCACTTGCAACAATATCAGAATTCAGGAAGCAAAAGATTTGCGTACCGACGAAACAACTAGGGATAGACCACTCGCCCCCTCCTTTCCCCTCTTTCTCCTTATCCGCCTCCTGCTGCTCCATTTCCACTTCCACTCCCAGCTCTCTTTTGATATCTGAGAACACCCTACAAGTCGCGTCTTACAACCGCCGCTGACGTCATGCAGCTCTGGCTGGGTTTTCCGCATGGCAACCAAGACAACTCGCTGAGGAAAACACACACACATAAAATGAAGCTCGTAAAAGTCGCGACTACTCGATGATTGGGCGCAGTTCGAGGGCAGAGAGGAGTTCAAGTGGTTGGGTGGCAGATGAAGAATGGTCGCTTCTTAGATGGGTGGTTCCTGCCACTGCCACTGCCACACCGTGCGGATGTCTCTGCAAAAAAACCAGTCGCAGAGGCTACAGTCGGAAGTTATCGACAGCACAAGACTCGTTACTTTTTTTTTGCTTCACAAATGACTTCACAGCAATGACCGACTGTGTAATACACTCTGTAATACCCTGTAATACCGTGTAATACCCTGTAATACCCTGTAATACCCTGTACTACCCTGTAATACCCTGTAATACCCTGTAATACCCTGTAATACCCTGTAATACCCTGTAATACCCTGTACTACCCTGTAATACCCTGTAATTCCCTGTAATTCCCTGTAATACCCTGTAATACCCGACTGTCTAATACCCTAAAAAAAAATTATAAATACATATGTTAAAAAATTTAAATTAGATATTACAAAAAAAAAATTTTTTAAATAAATACCAAAAAAAAAAAGTTAAACAAAAGTACATAAAAATAAAATAAATTAAGCACACATAAAATAAAATAATATAAAAAAATAAAAATAAATACAATTGTAAAATTTAAATAACACAAAAAAATAAAATATTAATAAACAAATAAAATAATATAATCAAATAAAACTTTTAAAAAATAAATAATAAAAAAATTGTAATAACAAAAATCGTAATACAATATTAAAAATATGTAATTATAAATTTATGCCACGCCTTCTGCTGTTGCCTGCCCCTATAGAAATGCATTTGCACAAAGTCATCATGACTGCTTCTCAATGCGTGCAGGGCAGAGAAAACTCACCCATCCAGTATGAACATAAAACACGATAATGAAACATCATTAATGCATTGCCGGCTAGACAAGCAGCAGACCTTACCCGAGACCCCAGCAACAACAACAGCAACAACAACAGCAACATCAACGGCAACGGCAACAAAAAGCACAGACACAAAGAATGTTGCCCAACGGCCATTTTAAGTTTGTTGTTTTTTTTTTTTTTTTGCTTTTTTTCTGCTTCACAGCAGACAGACGACGCGACTGCAGCGCCGCAGCAGCAGCAGCAGCAGCAGCAGCGGCAGAGGCAGCGCAGCATCCGCAGGAATGCGAATGTGAATGTGAATGAGAATGCGGCCGCAGCAACAATGTCGCTCTAGACATGTTGCTGACGCAGTGCAAAAATGTTGCTGTGCACTTTTTGTGTTATGAGTGAGAAATGCGAAATGAGCGCAAAGCGGCATGCAAGCAAGAGTGGGGGAGAGAGAGCGAGAGGCGAGGAAGAGAGCGCCAAGACGTTACAACTACAAACACAGCATAATTTGCATTAAAAAAAAAAACAAAAAAAAACTCAACAATGGCGCCCAGCCTCTGCAGCTGTGCTGCCAGTTTGGCCATTTTATGGCTAGATTTAGCCAATTTTAGTGCTGATGTTTTTTTTTATTTTTTGTTAGATGGTATTAAACAAAAAATATTGCATTTCGTTAATTAAACGTAGCATTTAATATAAAAAAAATATATAAAAATATTATAAACTTTTGACATTTCAAAACTTATAAAAGGTTTTTTAACACTGTATTTTTTTTCAAAATAATATACATTTTAATAAAAATATAAGTAATTACTGTTATTGGTTAGCTTTACTTTTAGTAACTCGCAGATATTTTTTTAAAGAAATTTTTAAGCGTTTTTTTCTTTTAATTTTTAGTTTTATTTTTTTTAATTTTATTATTTTTTTATTATATTTTTATTATTTTTTTTTATTATTTATTTTTATTATTTTTTTTATTATTTTTTTTTATTATTTTTTTATTATTTTTTTTTATTATTTTTTTTTATTATTTTTTTATTATTTTTTTATTATTTTTTTTTTATTATTTTTTTATTATTTTTTTATTATTTTTTTATTATTTTTTTTTTATTATTTTTTTTTATTATTTTTTTACTATTTTTTTATTATTTTTTATTATTTTTTTATTTTTAGACCCTTTACTTTAAAAAAGTAAAAAGGGTCTATTAGTTTAGTGCAAAGAGGAAATGTGTGTAACACCCAGAAGGAGGCGTGGCAGACCCCATAAAGTATATATATTCTTGATCAGGACGACAAGCCGAGTCGATATAGCCATGTCCGTCTGTCCGTCTGTCTGTCTGTCTGTCTGTCTGTCTGTCTGTCTGTCTGTCTGTCTGTCCGTCCGTCTGTATGAACACCTAGATCTCAGGAACTATAAGAGCTAGAGACACCATATTTGGGATTCAGGTTCCCCTATTCAGTAAGCAGCACGAGTTTGTTTTAGATTTTGGATACCTTCCCCCTTTCCCCCGCAAACCGCAAAAATCTACTGCAGCCACAGCTTTAAAGATATTGATTTGTAATTTGGTAGCTTATGACATTCTCTATCGACGCTGTGAATTTTGTTTCGATCGGATAAGAAACAGCGAACATATGGCACAGACAATTTGCCGCACTCGGCATAGGGGGGGTGGTGTGCCTTGCATACGCGGGTAGCTTAGTGTGCATGCATCTGATTGTGTTTGTATGTACATATATTAGTAGAAGTAGTAAAGTAAAGGGCCTGCTACAGTCGGTTACGTCCGACTGTAGCCTCCGTCCCACTGATCTGCCCCGTCCATATTTTTATTATTTTTTTATTATTTTTTTTATTTTGACCAAAATTCTGGCAGCACTGCAAGGCATGCCAAATGTTACGAGAGAGATAGAGAGAGAGAGAGAAAGATAGAGAGAGAGAGAGAGAGAGAGAGGCTGTGATGGCGGGAATTTATTTAAAAGTAAGGCAGCAACAATTAAAATAAATATAAAGTGCATGATAAAGAAAAAGCTCTCAATATCAACACGAGCAGCACGAGCGAGCGCCGTTGCATGGGCAGAGGGGAAGAGCGGAAGAGTGGCTGAGAGGCTGAGTGGAAGAGCGGAAGAGGAAGAGAGGCAGAGAGCAATGACGAACCAGACAAACTTGTTTGCAGCAAAGCTTGGCAACTTTTGTTGCCAGGCGTCGCAAGATCGAATCGAGTTCAGCAACAACTACAACAATAACAACAAAACAACAACAATAGCAACAACAACTAAAACAATGTCGTCGTAATAATGCTAATAATAATAATAATAATAATAATAATAATAATAATAATAATATCAGACAAAGAGGAAACGCTTGGCATTGTTTTGCTCTCGCTCTCGCTCCATCTGTGTGTGTGTGTGTGTGTGTGTGTGTGTGTGTGTGTGTGTTTGTTTGTTTGTATGTGTGTATGATGTAATTCACTTGAGAATTTGCAGCGCATAAGAAACGGAGACGCAGAAAGAGACGGCACAAGAAGAAGAAAGAGACGGCAGACAGCGGCAAATAACTGTATACAAATAACGTATGCATACAAAACATGACGCCAGTGCGGCACAGTGGTACAAAATGCCACAAACAGAGTTCAATTTTCGTCAATTTATTTTGTTTGTGTTTGCATATGAGAAATAAAGGATAAAATACCCTGTAAAATGCCTACAAAATTCCATTTATGTATGCATAACTTTTTATTTTTAATATTCTAAATTATTATTTTTTAATTGTATTTAATATTAATAAATTTTTTATGCCAAGATATTTTGTCATTTAATAAATCTGGCAATTTCTGGCAACATGAAACGCAAGCACGCACAGTGGGACCAGTGTGCAAATTTCAGCATATCAAATGCACAAATTACATAAATTTTTTTTTTGAATTTCATATACATTTTTAAACAATTTTGAACCAAAAAAAAAAAACTGACTAATCGGCTATTTATGGAAATTAAATTTCGCTTGAAAAGAGCATGGAGTAAAGAAAAATAAATACATTTTTCGGGGCAAGTTTGAGAATTTTGATGTCTTGACATATTTTGGTCAACTATTTGATAAATTTTTAATTGCTTTGAAAGCTTCGACAATCTTGTTTGTTTTTCGTGCTGTGTACTTTGTGAATTTCTCGTTAATTTCAAATCTAAACAATTCGCAATAATTTCGTATGACGACAGCGATGAGTGCACACAGTGGCTGTCAAACTGTGCCGTGTTCCCACGCTCTCAGAGCAACACGTGTTGGCAACATGTCGCTGGCCACAAATCAGTTGCAATTTTTGTTGTGTCTTTTGAGCAGCATTGAAACAATTGCAAGTTGTGGCATGGGGGGGGGGGGGGGGAGGTGAATAAATATGCACGCAACGATGCGATGCGAAGCGACGCTTCCTGCCACTCCCCTGCCCCTCGGCGTGCCAAGCTGCAGACAACTAGCAACATTCCCACGGCATGCAAATGCTGCGGCAACGACAGCAACTTGTTGCCGCAACAAATTGCCGCCAGTTGATGCTGCATATATTCTGACTCAACAACAAAACCTAATCCTTTTTTTATTATGACAAAGCAAGGCAATAAAAAAGTCGTTACCCCCTGCCCCTCCCTCCCTCCTTTGCAACGCCTGCAGCAATTGCCGCAATGCGCCAATATCGCCATCTCTATCTCTGATATTTGCATATAGCAGCGAGTGTGCGAGAGAGACGGCGACAGCGCGACACGTGCAGCATAAATTATGAAAATTGCAACAAATGCGTCTGGCAACATTTTTGCATTGGGCGTGTCAGCAGCTTTACCAACATTCTATGGCGGATGTGTACAAACATGTTTATAGACATGTTTATAGCGCTATGTTTATAGCCATGTATGGCTGTGTGTGTATGTGCGTGTGTGCGTGTGTGTGTGTGTGTGTGCATCCGTATAAGGCTAAGGCAGCCACAACTTCCGAAGCCAAAAAGGGAGGCTCGTTGGCGTCGGCAGCGCCAAAAATTAACAACAACAACAACAACAATAGCAACATGTATACAAGCGGCGGCGGCAAACGTAAGTGCGTAAGCGCTGGCAGCGCAGTCGACGTCGACGTCGACGTTCGCTGCTTTTGGCATTTTTATTTTATTGACTGCGCCGTCGCTGCGACCTTGAGCATAAGCATTTATTGCTTCACGTGTGCGAATAAATGAATGAGCAAGAGAGCGCCGAAGAGAGCAGCACGCACACTGACAGAGAGAGAGAGAGACATATAAAGAGAGAGAGAGAGAGAGACGCACACAACAACAACAACAACAACAACTGGAAACAAATGCGCCTAGCAACAGCGACGACTTTTGGAACATTGTTGAGCTTTTGTTGCTTTTGTTGTTGTTGTTCCATGCTCTGTGTGTGAGAGCGTGTATCTGTGTGTGCGTGCGTGTGTGTGTGTGTGTGTGTTTTGGGTGGGAACATTTTTATATTATTTATTTTGGTTTTTTTTTTTTGACTTGTGTTTGTTTTTTGTATTCGTTTTTTATTTAGATTTTTTTTGTAATTTTTTTATTTTGCTTGGTTTTTTTTTTTATTTATTTTGTGTTTGTGTTTTTTTTTGTTATTTTTTGTCGTAAGTTGGCGTCAACTGTTTGCCAGACGCATAAATTTTATGTGTTTGCCTGCCAGTGTGTGTGTGTGTGTGTGTGTGTCTTTTGTGTGTGTGTGTGTGTGTGTGTGTGCCACAAACAAAAGTAAAAACAAAGGCAAACAAGTGCAGATAAAACACAGATAGTTAAAGGGCATCTAGACTCTGCTCTTCCTCAAAACAAGAAAACAAACAGCACAGCTGAATACCCTGTAGTTTCTGTCGCAAACAGTTGTTTAACACAAGAATTTCAAAATTAATCGTTAAACTAGTATTGGAAACTCTTTAAAAGTATCTCAAAGTATGCATTTATTTTAATTATTCTATATGGATTTTATTTTTATTTTTTATTTTTTTTTTTTATTTAGATATTTTATCCTAATGCTACAAGTATAAAACTTATAAATTATTGCATTAGTCACTACAGAATAATAAATTAAAGAAAAAACAAAATTAACTCAAGTTAATATTTAAATTAAATTAATTAAATTATTTGCATTATTATTCGAATTTTGTTTATTATTTTAAGATATTATTTCAAGACATTACTTGAGATATTTTCTATATTTAAGAGATATCTGCGTGTCTATATTAGGATATATTTTTTTAGATATTTTGTAATTTAAATGGGATGATTTTTGGTACTTTCAAATCATTAAAATTCATCATGATTTAAATTTAGTTAATTTCAGTTCAAATTTAATAGAATTAAGAAGTTAAATCAAATATTACTAATATTACTAATATTATGAATATTATTATTATTATTATTTAGTGCAATCTAAATTTGTTTAAACATTTTATTCCATGTAATCTCCGAGGGTTTCAATGAAATTCGTTGGACTCTATTATCATTCAAAACTTGAACATTCATGCTTCCCTCTCTCTTTCTCGCTCTCTCTGTCTCGCTTCTTCATGTTCCTGTTTCGTTTTCATTTCTACGCACTATTTTTGTGTTTGTTGTTCTTTTGGAGGGTTTTGTTACCAGCCAAGTTGTTGTTATTGTTGTTATTGTTATTATACACGGTGCGACCTTCAATCGGTTCATTAACATTTTCGTGCGTGTCGTCGATGTGGTTAGCCGAAACCCAAACGCAAGCCAGTAAGGGCGCAGCGGCCCAGTCGGACGCACGCGACCCTTGAGGGCTGCAATGCCGTCGAAACTTGTTTCGCTGATAACTTTTGTGTTTGCCAACAGATTCGATTGCGCTCTTCAGCCTAGAGCCATACGACAATGGAGCACATAAGATCGTGCAAGATGTAAGGCTGAAGTGGGCGTGGCATGCAACACTTGAGCCGAACCTGAGCTGCATGTAGAATAATCCCAACTACAACTAAAATGTATAATATTTATAATTAGTGGGCTTTGCCACGCCTCTACATTTGCACAACGCCATTATGCCCCGCTTTTACGCATCCAAAAAAAAAAAAAAACACCACAAAGAAAACCACGCATAGCAACAAAAACAAAACTCTTGCTACGCATTGCCAAAAAGGTGCGAAAACAAATGCCAATAAAAAAACGTATGCGCGTCGAGGCGCCAACAAATATTACAGATATAGATACAGATATACTATATACACAAATATATACAGATCTTTATACAATATATACCCAACATCTACACATGTTTACAAATTTGTAAGCAATTTTTGTACCCTGTACTTAAAAAATGCACAAAATGGTATATTCAATAATTTGGGCATGTTCGTCTGTCCGTATGATCCGTATGATCCGATACAATATAGAATGTTGTATCCTGCATCCATTGAAAATGGATTAATAACTTTAGGCGAATGCATTTTCTAGATTAAATATTTTATATTTTATCTAATGGATTAAAATATATAAATTATATTGTATTATTGATTAATAAAATATAATTATCATATTCTAATATCACAATGATGGAGAATAATAACAATCATTTTAATCTTCAGATTTTCTTTCACTTTTAATTTCAATTTATATAGAATAAGTATATAGAAAAATAATAAAATCATAATAATAATAGCATTAACTAATGTACAAAAAAAAACAACAATGTGGAATATAAATATAAAAATTTAAATAAATAAATAAAATATATCAAATATTACTAGTTACAAAATAATAATAAAATATATAAAATAATACTAATAAAATATATCAAATAATACTAATAAAATATATCAAATAATACCAATAAAATATATAAAATAATACTAATAAAATATATAAAATAATACTAATAAAATATATAAAATAATACCAATAAAATATATAAAATAATGCTAATAAAATATATAAAATAATACTAATAAAATATATAAAATAATGCTAATAAAATATATAAAATAATACTAATAAAATATATAAAATAATGCTAATAAACTATATAAAATAATACTAATAAAATATATAAAATAATACTAATAAAATATATAAAATAATACTAGTAAAATATATAAAATAATACTAATAAAATATATAAAATAACACTAATAAAATATAAAAAATAATACTAATAAAATATATAAAATAATACTAGTAAAATATATAAAATAACACTAATAAAATATATAAAATAATACTAATAAAATATATAAAATAATACTAATAAAATATATAAAATAATACTAGTAAAATATATAAAATAATACTAATAAAATATATAAAATAACACTAATAAAATATAAAAAATAATACTAATAAAATATATAAAATAATACTAGTAAAATATATAAAATAACACTAATAAAATATATAAAATAATACTAATAAAATATATTAAATAATAATAATAAAATATATAAAATAATACTAGTAAAATATATAAAATAATGCTAATAAAATATATAAAATAATACTAATAAAATAGATAAAATAATGCTAATTACAAAATAATACTAATAATTGATATGCCCATAAATTTGTTCCCTGTCCTACAATCGCTCCAATTTCTCAACACCTGATCCTATATACTATATGTATATCTGTATATCTGTATATATGTATTCGCAAATACGCACATTGGAACAAGCTTTTAATCCGCACGGTGACACGCAGTTGTTGTTGTTGTTTGTTGTTGCTGTTGTTGTTTGTTGTTGCTCTTGTTGCTGTTGTTGTTGTTGTTGTCGAGTGTAAGAATTTGAAAACGCAAAAAATAGTTAAAATTATGTGCGTTTGAAATTCGCCTGCTGTTGCCATGTGTGTATCTGTGTGAAAGTGCGTATGTTTGTGTGTGTGTGTGTGTGTGTGTGTGTGTATTGTGCGTCGTATCAAATTGATATACTTGGTTCGCTGCTTGCCTCATCAGCTGCCCAAACGTGGCCCTCTTGACAAATTTAACACACACACACACGCACAGATAAACACACACAGCTACAGATAGAGACAGACACAGAGAGAGAGAGAGAAAGAGAGAGGAACATATGCTCAAGTTTGTTACGTTTTTTTTTTTTATTTCAATTATCATCGATGCTGAACGCCCCTTCCCCCTGCCCACCCCTCCACCACCCACCACAGCCACACGTTACGCTGCTATCAGCAGCAGAGGCGTGAGCAGCGGCAGCGGCGGCGGCAGAGGCAGCGACGCAGGCAAATTTTGCTGCCGTCGTTGTTGTTGTTGTTGTTGTGCGTTTATCGTCTCACGCGCGCGACTTTTTGGCAAGCGCAATCGTTGACTCATACATACATACACACACACACACGCACACACACACGCACAGCTGCAGCATCAGTCAGATGTTGATTATGTGGGCGTTGCTGCCAACAGTAGAACACCCCACGTACACAGAGAGAAATAAAAAACAAAAAAAAAAACACAACGCCTGGTAACAGACAAATAATAACAGCAAATGAAAAGGAAATAAAAAAAAATTATTTAAATATCAATTGGAAACCAAAACAATTAAACACACGCACACGCACACACACACACACAGACACATCACTGCACATGTGGCATTCTGAGTGTGAGCGCACTCGGCAAAGAGACGCCGCCATGACACCGCAAAAGAGAGCAGCAGAGAGAGCGGCAGAGAGAGAGAGTGAGTGCCGGCGTGTGTAGCGCCAAGAGAGAGAGCAACTTGTTTTCACTGTGTGCGTCCGTCTGCCTGTCTGTGTGTCCGTGTGTCTGTCTGTGTGATTGTGTGGGCGCTGCAGTTTGTGAATGGGAAAAAACGCCGAGCTTTACGCGCCATATTGCAGTTGTAGCTATAGTTGTATTTGTATTTGTAGTTGTGTTTGTATTTGTAGTTGTATTTGTAGTTGTAGTTGTATTTGCGATTGTGATTGTAGTTGTAGTTGTATTTGCACGCGCAAACGAGAAAAGTGATTAGGCGGGCAGGCACAGTGGGTCAAACGGCGTGCAGCGGAATGATGAGAATGGCGATAAACAAATGCAAATTATAATAATAAATAAACCAATAATAATGAATAAATAATAATAATAAACAACAAGCAAATAATGTTTATAAATAACACAAAATAAATAATAATAATAGAAAAATAATTCTAATAAAATAATAGAAAAATGATTATGATAAAATAATAGAAAAATAATTATAATAAAATAATAGAAAAATAATTATGATAAAATAATAGAAAAACAATTCTAATAAAATAATAGAAAAATAATTCTAATAAAATAATAGAAAAATAATTACAATAAAATTATAGAAAAATAATTCTAATAAAATAAAAGAAAAATAATTATGATAAAATAATATAAAAATAATTCTAATAAAATAATATAAAAATAATTCTAATAAAATAATAGAAAAATAATTATGATAAAATAATAGAAAAATAATTATAATAAAATAATAGAAAAATAATTCCAATATAATAATCGAAAAATATTTTTAATAAAATAATAAATGAATAACTATTAATAAAAAGCCAAAATTAATAATATACATATACAAATTAAAATAACAATTAATAATTAATGAGATTTTCGAAATATATAATAAATAATAAAAAAAATTATATAATACTTTATAAATTATATATCAATTTACACGTCGCTTTCGTTAATTGTTGTTATTATGAAGAATAATTAAATACATATTTTTAAAGGAAAAATAAACAAATTTACTACATTTAATGGAATAACTACAACAGTTATTAATGCAAGTAAGCGACGTATACTTTAATGAAATTAATAGAGTATTTAAAATTTATAGTTGGAAGTAATAATTCTAGTAGTAGTAGGTAGTAGTAAAAATAGTAAGCGTAGTACTAGTAATAGTAGTAATAGTAGTAGAAGTAGTAAACGTAGTACTAGTAAAAGTAGTAGGAGTAATAAGTAGTGCAAGTAGCAAGTAATGGCAATTACTACCATTGCCAAGTGACAGTAGCGAGGGTGGTTCAATACGTATTGCATGCACAATGTGCCAGGCGAAAAAAGGCAACCAAAGAGGCTGCGATTTGGCAGTAATGGGAGGGGCGGGGCGGGGCTTGCAGGGGTCGCGAAGGTCGCGTGGCATGGGCGCAGACATCCTTGAAAACGGAGCGTTAATCACACTGTTGCCTTTTTTCACATTTTTCCGTTTTTCCGTTTCTTGTTGGCCTTTTTGCTGCTGCTTCAACGTTTTTTGGGCGTATCGCAAACTGCGCAAGACGCCGCTTGGGGATGCTACAAAATGTCACAGCAACAACAACAACAACAAGAACAATTACAACAATAGGAATTACAACAAGTAGGAGCATTTGAGCATTTGAGGCAAGAGGATGACGCCATGGGGCCTGGGGCCTTCCCCGACCAGCATAATGAGCCATGAAAGCCACGCGCCAATACTTGCTGGATGCGAGAGAGGGGCGAGGGGGCGTGGGCGGCTGCGGGGCAGGGGGTGTGTCGCTATATGCGATGCGTAGGCCAAAAGGCGCCAAGCCAAAAGTACATATAGAAAGAAAAACTTTTTTTTTTTGGCAGAAAATCAATGAAAGCTCTTTAACCCACCTTTGCTCTCCCTCTCTCCCACTCTTTGTCTCTTTTCTCTCTCTCTCTCTCTCTCTCTCTCTCTCTCTCTGTCTGTTGCCGGCTTGTAATGGGCATGACGCGGAGAGCAACAAAATGTTTACTACGTTTGCTGTTGACGTAGGCGATCGATTTTTTAGATTTTTAGACGCGTCACCCACACGCCCTCGCACACAGTGGCAACGCCAACACCAGTTGAATGCTGCCAGGATGTGCAACACTTGCCGCATGTGGGCAGTTGCAGTCGAAATTGTATTGAATATCAGCCACATTTAATTACATTACACATACATACATACGTTATATATGTACATAGGTATATCCACTATGTAACGCAGTTCAAGTCGAGTTCACATTTTGTATGTCGCGCTCTCGAATCAATAAAAAACGCCAACTTTCACAACTGTGAACGCACAAGTTTGTCATGTGGCATACGTGTTTTCTAGTTGCATATCAAGCTGTCCTGAGAAGCGCTTTCAAATCGATTGAGAAACACAAAAGATATTTAAAAAACAAAATTGCTAAAATATTGTATATTGCGCTGTCTCGCTCGCTCCACTGCAAAACTGCTGAGCAAATGAGTAGGAAAAAATCTTTTAAAAACCAAGCAAACCAATTAACAAAATTTATTTAAAAAGTAAAAAAATAATAACAAAATAAGTTATTATAGTCTAAATTTTGAATTAAGCCCAAAAAGACTAAAAACAAATATTCGAAAGAAAAGAATTGATAAGAAAAATGCTATTTTTTTTAATTTTAAATATAAAAAAATTGTCCGTTCCATATTTTTGCTGTTTCTTATCCGATTGGAACAAAATTCACAGGGTCAATAGAGAATGTCATAAGCTAGTCACATACCAACATTGCAAGCCAATAACTTTCAAGCTGTGGCTGCAGTAGCTTTTTGCGGTTTGCGGGAGAAGGGGGGGGGGGGTGAAGAGGAAAATTTGGTATCCTAACAATGCTAAAGAACAAAAAAACTCGTGGCTACTTACTGTATTAGGAGAACCTAAATCCCAAATATGGTTGTCTTCTAGCTCTTATGACGTATGCTCGACGATCCCTAGAGTGTCGCATACAGACCGGACATGGCTATATCAACTCGACTTGTCGTCCTGATCAAGAATATATATACTTTGTGGGGTCTGCCACGCCTCCTTCATGGGTGTTACAACACATTTTTTTCCTCTTTGCACTAATGCGCTTCCGGATATAACGACGCCAAATTGTGGTACTTTTTAATATCGCTATAACCGGCGTCTAATCAATAGGCATCAAATATAGAATTGGAAAAGGGACTGATGAATGGGCAACGCTGGTTGCAACATTTGGTTGCATAAATATATACAGAGTAAAGCTGGATTCGATTTTTGATTTGGTAGAATCGATTTTTTTGCAATCGATTAATAATTATCAATTATTAATCCAATATAATATATAATATCGGGGGCACTTACCGGAATCTGAGGGCGTCTCCAGGTTGGTCTCCATCTCGTTGCAGCGCGTGTAGCTGTGATCGCTGATGTGCCGCATGTAGAGGCTGTTGTTGCCGTCGAGGGAGGCGGAGGAGTCGCAAGGGGAGTCCATGAGGGAGCAGTCGCCGTCATCCGAGTCCGAATCGGAGCTGCTGGCGGTTGCCGGTGGTGACAACGTGCCAACTGTTGCCGATACATCGACGGCAATTGTGGATGTTGTGGATGCTGTGGATGCCGTGGATGTTGTGGTTGCTGTGGATGCTGTTACTTGTTGTTGCTGCTGCTGCTGCTGCTGATGCAAGCGGGCAGCGTAGAGGGAGGAGGAGGAGGCATGCATGGACTGCTCCGTCTGCTGGCAGAGCACGTCGAGCACATCGCTGATCTGCATCTCGGTCAGATGGCCATCCATGTAGGCGCGATAGGGCATCAGATCGATGCGCTCCTTGCTGGTGTTCTGTAGCTCCCGACTGAGATGATCGATATAGTTGGCATCGGCGCTGCTCGTCAGCGATATGTTGTTGCTGCCCATGACGCAGGCGCGCAGATCGACATTGTGACGGAAATCCGGTGGGGTTTCATCAAAGGCGCTGCTGCTGCGCTGTCGCTGCTGTTGCAACAGCAATTGTTGCTGCTGCTGCTGTTGCTGCTGTTGTTGCAACAATTGTTGCTGCTTGTGTTGCGAGTTGATGCTCTTACGCAGCAGCGAGGCACCTGGTG
Source organism: Hypselothyrea guttata (assembly GCA_035045125.1). Taxonomy (NCBI): domain Eukaryota; kingdom Metazoa; phylum Arthropoda; class Insecta; order Diptera; family Drosophilidae; genus Hypselothyrea; species Hypselothyrea guttata. The sequence goes on from JAWNNJ010002263.1 coordinate 447,682, forward strand.
GTATATGCTGCTCAGCGTTGCTGCCGAGTTGCAACATCTTGACATCAGGCTTGACGTCGATGTCAACGCTGTAGCGGCTGTGGTAAGCAAAGTTGCTGCTGCCCCTGGGCTTGGGTATGCTGATAGCGGGCGTTGTTGCTGCCACTGTTGCTTGCAGCTTGCCGCTAGGCTCTGTGGGCTCCGTTGAGGTTTCCTGCTCCATCATCTCCTCGTCCTGCGGCTCCGTTTTGATCAGCAGCGTGCTGCCTGTGACAATCGCTGGTGGCATGGCGCTGCTCTCGCTATAGCTCGATGCGGCAGAGTTGCTGTTGTTGTTGCTGCTGCTGCTGCTGCTGTTGCCTGTGTTGCTGTTGCAGTTGCTGCTGCTGCTGTTGCCAGTGGCCATGGCATTGCAGGCGGACCACATGCAGTCCACATTGCGTATCTCGGTTTTGATCTCGCTATCTCCGAATATATCGGATAGGGAGCTGCTGATGGTGCGGCATCGATTGCTTGCCGCAATCCTTGCCACATCGCCCTGTATGGTGGGCAGGCCATAGTTGCCACCTCCAATCAGTTCGGAGGTGGGCGACATCTCCAGATATTCGTCAAGCATCATATCATCCGACAATATCATCGCCGGTATTCCAAAGGTGTCGTAGTCGTAGGAATAGTCCGAGCTGATGGTGCAATTGGCAACTGTCGCCATCTCTGGTGTTTTCCTAGTGTTATATCTTGCTGTCAAATTAGGGGTTTTCCTCGCTGCGGCACTGCAAGGCGGGGAGAGAAGAGCAAGCAGAGGACAACGTTAACAAAGCCACCAAAAATCGCAAACTTGTAAATACAATTATATTATTTAATATCGATTTAATGATTATTAATTTATTAATCAATTACTCACTATTTTTTGTATTAATTAACTATCTATTAATTTATTATTTATTTATTATATATTTATTTATTTATTAACAAAGTTAAAGCCACAAATAATCAGTCAAACTTGTAAATATTATACAATTATATTATTTAATATCGATTGATTATTTATTTATTAACAAAGTAAAGCCACAAACAATCAGTCAAACTTGTAAATATAGTTATATTAATTAATATTGATCTATTTTAATATTTATAAATCAATTGTTAATTTATTTTTATTTATCAATTATTTATTTATTTTAATTAATCAATTATTTATTTATTTTAATTAATCAATTATATATTTATTAAAATTAATCAATTATTTATTTATTTTTTATAAATCAATGTACTGTATTTATCAATTATTTATTTATTTTAATTAATCAATTATTTATTTATTTTAATTAATCAATTATTTATTTATTTTAATTAATCAATTATTTATTTATTTTAATTAATCAATTATATATTTATATTTATTAATCAATTATTTATTTATTTTATTAATTAAATAAATATTTATTTTTGTTAATCATTTATTATTTTTAGACCCTTTACTTTAAAAAAGTAAAAAGGGTCTATTAACTTAGTGCAAAGAGCAAATGTGTGTAACACCCAGAAGAAGGCGTGCCACGCCCCATAAAGTATATATATTCTTGACCAGGAAGACAAGCCGAGTCGATATAGCCATGTCCGTCCGTCCGTCCGTCCGTCTGTCCGTCTGTCCGTCTGTCCGTCTGTATGAACACCTAGATCTCAGCAACTATAAGAGCTAGAGACACCATATTCGGGATCTAGGTTCTCCTATTCAGTAAGCAGATCAAGTTTATTTTGGATTTTGGATACCTCCACCCCTTCCCCCACAAACCGCAAAAAGCTACTGCAGCCACAGCTTTAAAGTTATTGACTTGTAATTTGGTACGTAACTAGCTTATGACATTTTCTTTTGAACCTGTGAATTTCGTTCCGATCGGATAAGAAACAGGGAAATAATGGAACGGACAATTTGGCGTACTAGGCAGAGGGGGGGTGTAGTGCCTTGCATACGCGGGTAGCTTACTGTACGTGCCTCTGGTTGTGTTTGTATGTACATATAGTAGTAGAAGTAAAGTAAAGGGTCTCCTACGGTCGGTTACGTCCGACTGTAGCCTCCGTCCCACTGATCTGCCCCGTCCCTATATTTTATTTTTGTATTTTTATCAATCATCTATGAATTCATTATTTATTAATAATTTATAGTTTATTTAACAATGAATTATTTATTTGTCAATTAATTATTTATTTGTTTATTATTTATTTGGCAATGAATTATTTGGTTTCTATTCAGTAAAACATTTTTTATTATGAATTATTGTTTATTAACAAATTATTTATTGTTTCATTAATGATGAATTTATAAAATTCTATTTAATATGTTTAGAAAAATACACAAACATAATACCCCGAAAGGTGTACGCTCCAAATAATTGCAAATTAAAAACTTAATAACAAATTCGCATTTCAAGATTCTAAATAAAAATATTTCTTTTTTTTATTTATATGAAACTCGGAAACTAATTTTGCAATTTTGTATTCAGAATATAAACATGGCTAACACCATATTTAACTGGTTTCAACTAAACTTGTTTGTTATTGTTTACAAACAACATGGTTTTTATTGCAATTTTACAGCCTTAAGTCAATAAGAATCAGTGTGGCGTATTTTTAATGTTTATAGTCACAAACAATTTAATTATTTCGCATATTGATTTTTTTATTGTTTTTATTTTATTTTCTTATTTTATTAGCAGTTTAATATGAAATTTGATTTAGTTAATTTCAGCATATTATTTTAGATTATGACGCATTTATGCAAAAAAAAAAATATATATATATAATTAGTTGATAAATTAGAGCATATTAATTTAATATAAATTTAATGAATTCATTGAAGTAACATTTAAAAATCTCAACTTTGTTTGATTTTTCACATTCGCTCATTTAAATTTATTTTTTTTAGTGTATTATTTTATGCTGCTCCTTTTTGTCACTTTGCTTTGCATCATTATTCGCTGGCTATTTCACCAGATCTTGCAACTATTCTAGCAAATTCCCGTATTACGTTGCCGCCATTTTGAAGAATAAGAATGAGAATGCGAATTACGAAAATCCGCCATTGAACTAAATATTTTTCGGTTACTTTTTGGTCGAACTTCTATTGCGCTTTGATAGTATAGGAAATTCCACTCCAAAGGATGGGGGGGATGGGAGAATGCCAAATGGGAAATGCCAACATGCCGTTAATAAATTTAATTTGAAACAAAAATAAATTTATTTAAAAAACATTTAATTAAAAAAAAAAATTAAAAACCATTTAATTAAAAAAAAAATAATTTAAAAAAAATTAAAAATAATAATAATTTAAATTAAAAGCGCAATATATTTATTTAAAAACTATTATTTATGTTTATTTTAATAAAATGTAGTTGCAATTACTTTTTTGCAATTACTTAAATTACAAACTAAATAAAAAAATAAAAGTAATACATTCAATTTAAATTAAAAGCGCAATATATTTATTTACAAACTATTATTTATGTTTATTTTAGTAAAATGTATTACCAATTACTTTTTTGCAATTATTTAAAAAAAATTAAAAAAAAAAAAAAATTAAAAATTTTTAATTCACGCGCGGAAATTCATGAAAAGTTTCCGCATAAACTTGGCGAAAAAAAAAACACACCGCACTACTCGCGAAACGCCAAGGCAAAAGGAGACGAAAACGAACGGTAAATTCTACGCAAATGTATGTATGTATGCATATAATTCTAGATGTATGTATGTATTATTATTAGTATTATTGTAAAAATGTTGCACTTATTATTTTACTCGATGTTGCAACTTACCTTTAAGCGTTGCCTTGTTGCTGCAAGCACGAATATTCAAACTTCAATATTGAATGTAAATCCTTTTACTCACACACAAAAAAATTAAACACCCAAAACGATGTGGGCGTGTCGTTATTTAAAAAACAACAAAAAAAATGGGAAAATAATGTTGGCAAAAACTATAGCCGATTGCTATTAAATCACGTTCACAAATTCACAAATTTACAAATTCGAAAACTCAAAACTCAATGCTTGTTTGTTTCAGTGCAGCTGCTGCACAACTGTAAAATATGTCTGCTTCTGCTTCTTCTTCGTCGTCTTCTTCTGCTTCTTCTTTGCAGGCGGCCGGCAGGTTCAGCAACAAAGCGATATTGCGCTTTGGCCTCTTCTTTGTCTTCTTGGCGTTGCGCTTTGGTTGCTCATTCGCACAACTCCTTTGCCATTTGCATTTGCTCACGAAGATGGGGAGCAAAGCGGACACGCAGAAGACACACGATTTACCGCTTACAGTTTGTCTGCTGCCTGCATTTTTTGCGCTCTCCGCTTTGCGCTTTTTTCTATTTCTTTTATTTCTGCTATTTAGTGTGGCGGTATTTTTGTATTTGCTTTAACTTCACATTCACTTTTCTTTGCCGTTGCTTTTGCTTTTGCTTTAAGTAGAGCAGCAGCGAAAGCTTTTTATTTTTTTTATTTTTTGTTTTTTGTTCTGTGTATTTGAACAAAATGCAATTTTATCTGTTTTTTTGTTTTGTGTATTCTATTTGTTGCGTTCTGTTTGTATGTGTGTGTGTGTGTGTGTTAAATTAACTATTTGCAACTCTTTTTGGCGTGATTTAGTTCTTTCGAGCGCAACAGTAAATATTCGTATTATTTTTTGCAATTTGTGTAATTTTTGGTAATTCTATTTATTTATGTTGATTTTGTTGTCGTCGTTTTTTCAGTTTACGTTATTTTGTTAAGTTGCTTTTGTTTGTTTGTGAATTTATTTTTGTTATTTTTTTTTTTTGTTTGCGATTTTTTGCATTTGATTTGCTGGGCGGGAAACAGCCAAAATTCACAAAGACGAAGAGCCAACTACGCGTCGCACGTGCAACCGTGCCGGAGTCACAAGAAAGATTGGTATACAGTTTTAGAATTTAACCGGGGCTACACAGCGGACACAATGCCGACACAATCGGCTCGCTCCTCTCTCTCTCTCTCACTCTCTCACTCTTCGCCGTCGCTCTCAGCAACATCGCACTCGTGCTCGCGCTCTCTTTCCGCACGCCATGCGCCGCGCTCACTCTCCCAGCGAGCGTGACCGAGTGTTGAGTTGCCGGCCAGTGTTGTTCAGCCCGCTCTTTTCCCGTCAAATCTGACTCTTTTTCAAGCGCATTGGCTAATAATATTGTTTTGTCCTCGAATATTGTTTTTCTGTCCAGTTTCGCTGTTATTTTAATGCATCTGCAAAAAAAATTAATAATTAAATAAACATCGTGAATTGAAAATGGGTAAAATCGGAATAAATAACTTTTTTTATGTAACAAAAAAAAGACGCCACTAAACATACACAAGTATGTATATTCTTGCTCAGGGCGACAAAACTTTAAGCGCGATATTAATTTTTATATATATTTGTGGATAAATATAGAGTCTATAGCTAAATTTTTTTTTATATATTTACGCCCCGATAAAAACCGATAAATTGTTATTCCATAAAAATTTAATCCATCTGAAAAAGCGTATCGAAATTTGTTAATAAACAAAAAAGAAAGAATATGTCGTGGCACATCTTAAAAATAAATATAAATATTCTTGATCAGGACGACGATATGAGTCGATTAAGCCATGTCCGTCTGACCGCCTGTCTGTTGTCCGTATAGATAGATCTCACAATAAATAGAAGCTAGAAACACAATTTTCGATATGTAGGTTCTTAGAAAAATTGTCTTTAGTATCAAGTTTCAAAATTGTAAAATATTTTGAAGATAATATTTTTTTGTCAAATCAATCCACTCTTTTACAAGAGCCTCTTTTAGGTCTTTTTCAATTGTTATATTATTAAATTATCCAAAATTGACCACAAATTTGTAATCACGTTGAGGTTGGGAGGTTGCCTCGGCTGCATTATCATGTGGACATAAGGACAGTTATATATTAGCCAAGACTGCACAATTCGAGCCTAGTGCTCCAAACCGTTGTCCTGGTAAAAACGGAAATCAGTGTTTATAGTCGCGCCTTGCAACAGTTTGTCGTTGAGAATATTGCTCATATTTACCATGGATGCTGGTAGTCGAAGATATGCAAAGGACAATTCTGTCGACTCTGTGTATTATTAAACACAAAAGTACAGGGTCTACTAGTGTCGGTTAGGTCCGACTCTAGCCTTCCGCCTGTCTGATCTACTCGGTCCAAACTGGGTTAAAATATACTATACATGATTGAGTTTATATAAATGTGCTTGCATTTTGGGACAACGATAAGGAATCTATCAAATTTTGTTTAAATTTGTATATTCAATTAGAATGTAAACAAATTGTATATATCGCTCGTTTACCAGAAGAGTGTCATAACTCAAAAAAGTTCGTTTCGAGATAAACGCGTTTAAAGTTTTCAAGCGCCGTGTATCTCCATACAAGGTGGAGCGACATATTCTCTTCTCACACTGTGTGTGTTGAAGATAGGATAATGAAACTTTGACACAAGATAGATTAATATCCAACGAACATTACTGCATCATTAACTCAAAAATCACGTTTTTTGAGTTATGACACTCTTCTGGTAAACGAGCGATATATTCATAACACTTTTTTGAAATATTCCAAATATTCATAAATTCAAAGTGTAAAAGCTCTTGTTGGATCCTTTCTAATGCATGTTTTGTGTTAAATTATCTTATTTGGAGACATTATGCGTTGACATTTTGAATTTTAAAACATTGAATAATATTGAAAGAATGTATCAAACATGTAAAAGAAGCAATGGAATTATTAATTACGGTACATTTTGCAAAAATATGTATCGTGCGACCTGTCGAGTGAGAACTGAAATGAAATTCATAAAAAACTATCTATCATTTTTGAATCAAATAAAAAACTATTTATGATACATAAATGCATAAAATTTTAAATTTAGTAAGATTAAAATAAATGGGGTTTCGCCAAAATTTGGGTTTGAACAGTTCAAGCGAAATCGACGCTTTTTGTACGACCGCCTAATTTTTTGTAATTATCTGGAAATCTAAAAATTACCAAAAATCCACCTTAGCATCAATTATAATGCTAATCAATGGCTACAAGTTCCACCTTTTGTCAAAATAAAACAAAGGTTTGTCATTTTATCAATTGAAATGAATACGAATGAGAAATAATTATATATACATTATATATTACCTACATACATATATACCTTTGAAATGGGTAAAAAAAAAGTTACTAACTTTGTGCAAATAAAGGCAGATAAAGGCGTGGCAAAACCCATAAAGTATAAACACATATTCTTGTCTTAAATAGATATAAGACAGACATGAAATTCTAAAACCCGCTAAATTGCCAGCGCTGATGTTAAGTGAAATAGTTTGTGAGTGAGAGTGTGTGTGTGTGTGTGTGTGTGTATGAGAGAGAGTGTATATGTGACTTGTATGTTTGTAGTTGTTGCTAGTCACTTGGCTGCGCAATTTGATGAAATAAATAAATATATTTGTATTTACATGCATGGCATGTATGTATGAACGTGTGTATGTAAGTCTAGAGCTTTTCAAAATGCATGTAGGTATGTATGTATGTACATGTGCACACGTAACAGAATATGAATTTCGTTAGACAGCGTAATCAAAAGAACACGACGAGACCAAGAGAGCGACAGCGCCAGAGTGCGAGAGAGCGCCAAGTAGCCGAAAGCTATCGAAGCAAAATAACTCACGTGGCTGGGCGCTCTGAGCGCGTTTCTCACCGTCGGCGCCGCTCTCTGTTTATTTACCTTTGTTTTACGCGCTCGTTCTCTGCCGGCCGGCCTGCTCAGTCAATTGAGCGTAATTTTTGCTCTCTCTTTCTGTCTGTGCAAGTGCAGCCGTATGTACGTGTGTGTGTGTGTGTGTGTGTGTGTGTGTGTGTGTGTGTGTGTGCATGCACCGTTTTTGTTTTGAGTGAAAACGATTATCGAGTTTTGTTTACAAAACAAAATGCTTTTGGCTTGCTTGGCGCTGTTGTTCAGCCGAATATAAACAATAACAATCACAATTATAACTAGCAATTGTGTACAGACAAATGTCAAATTCTGCAAATTACACTCACATTCACACTCGCAATTGCACTCACACACATACACATGCACGCACACTCCAGCAGGTTGCCAGATCAAATTTCAGCAGTCAAGTTGATTGAACTCGCCCAGTTGCCACAACTGGCACTATTGCGCCAAAAGTGGTGTTTTTTTTTTTCGTTTAGTAATTGCAAAAAGTTTGTTTGTTTGTTTGATTTTTTTTTTAAGTGTAGTCGGGTTTTTTTGATCGTAAGCTACAACGGAAGTACGAGTCAATTGCTGCGATTTCGCGCCATTTACCTAATTTAGGTGAATTGAAAAAATATTCAAGTTGCAACCGTGTGAAGTCATGAACTTTGCGTGCAGTGCTGCCAGTTTGGCTATTTTTTGGCTGACGCAAATTGTGAGCGACAGCAAAAGACGGTATTAGTTGAACTGGTTCATTTGAATAAAAGCGCACATTAGTGCTAGGGAAAATAGGCTATTAGCCTTTTTAGAGCTGGTTAATTGGTTATATAGTTGTTGAAATATAGGTGCTCATCCAGACAGACAGACATACAGATAGGGCAATATCGTAGTCATTCGCCCTGAACAATAATATTTATTTCAAAATTTTTTATTTTTAAAAAAATTAACTTATGTAATACAAATTGAAAATAGTTCTTTTAATAAATAATTTTTATATAAATTTGTATATAATATAATAATATATATTTTTATAATTGATGATAATAATTATTATTATTGAAAATAATAATTATATAAAAATAAAAAATAATAATTATTTTTAATTTTTATTATAAAAATTAAAAAACATAAACAAAAACATTGAAAACAGTGTACTTAAATGTTAAAAAATATTCCTGATCTCTGATTCAATATGATTGCATATGATGCATGATGTAATCATATCTATTCTGCATAGCCATTGTAGCCATATTAAAATATTGTTTTTAGCTATTTTTTAGCTTGAAACTAAAGTTCTGGCAGCACTGTTTGTGTGTGACATCGAACGAAAGAAAAGCCGCAACTCAAACATAACAAAGGTAACCAGCAGAATGAGAGACAGAGGCAGAGGCAGAGAAGGAGGAAGAGAAAAAGCCAAAAAGAACGACAAGTTTACTGAAACCTACCTCAAGTCTAATTAAATTATGCGCTCCAAATGAAGAAAGAAAAAACAAACAACAACAACAACAAAGCAACAAAACACAAACACATAATAAAATCTAGAAAATAGCATAGGGAAAAATGCAGAGAGGAAAACAAAATGAAAGATATAAAGTGCTTAAGGGCATGCGAACCGCAGGAGCTAAGGAAGGAGTAAGGAGAACCGAGCGTATTGAACTCATCAGCATATTGACTAATTCTATCACCCTCTCTCTCTCTCTCTCTCTCTCTCTCTCTCTCGGTTTCTCCCTCTCATCACAGGATTGACTCTTCTCAAATTACAGCAACAGCTTGAGTATCAGCTATAGCTCCGACCTGGGGTTAAGTTGATACTAAGATAGAACATTTAGCTGTGTAGGGGGTCAAAATGTGTGTGTGTAGCACTACGACAATTTTCTGTACAAATGTTGATATTTGAAAAAATATTGGATGGACATCGTAAAAAGCAACCAAATAAAATTGAAAATATAATTTCGACATTCCATATATCGAAGTATATTTAGGTATATTAAGCACCAAAATTCATTTATTTTTATAAATTTAAAAATTTATTAATCTATTCTAATACAGTAGAATCCGGTTATAACGACGCCGCTTATAGCGTCCATCCGGTTATTGCGACCAAAACTCGATGGCTTGGTTGGTCCCCATACAAACTTATATGAAAGGGCCTCCGCTTAGAACGTCTCCGCTTTTAGCGTCAAACCGCTTATACCGACGAGATTTTTCCCAATTCAACCGGATATTGCGACGTGTCGAACAAAAAAAAAACTTTAAAGAGGAAAATTTTATTTCTTTAACAATGCTAAAAGAAGCAAACAAAATCATGGAATTTGTGTTTTTTTAATACGAAAAAGAAACAAAATCATGGATTTTGTCTTCCGGATATAACGACGTAAAATCGTCGGTCCCTTGAATGTCGCTATAACCGGATTCTACTGTATTTCATGCAAAAAATTAAAGTTTCATCAAGTTACAACATTTGGTTGTTGATAGATACATATGCCATATATGGGCTCCTATATGACCATCCCTGGAGAATGCTATTGCCGTTCCTAAAATCTAATTAATAAATCTATGTATATTACTTCTTAAGAAATTGTTGCTGATGATATTATATATATATAATCAGTACAGCGTTTATAATCTGTTTGTAATGCCTTGATGAGTGGGACGTACATTATTTAACATTAGACATACATACATAATATTTCGATATATTTTACCTGGCTGAAATGCTATCAGCCCATAGTTCAAATGGTAAAACGTAGAAGATTACTTTCTGTACACCTATTTTATTATAATTTTTTTCATAACTACATATTTAATTCGGATAATTGTTACGCATCCGTTTTACTTAGGAGTCGGTTACGTCCGACTATAGTCTTCGCTCGACAGATCTGCTCCGTCCATATATTTAAATTTTGATTTCAATATATTGTAAACATAAGAATCCTATTCATTTAAAGATGCACTCGGCCAGTTACAGTCGCCAAGCAGGCCGGCATAGGAACAACAACAATGCCTAGTGAGAGCTCACCGGAAGCGGGCTTAACTGAAAATAAACAATAACAATTGGCACAGGTAAAGACAAAACCTATAGCAAAAAAGATATATTTGTGATATTTGCAAGTAGTACATAGATGCTCTTCCCTAATATTTCGTTATTAGACCCTGAACTTCAAAAAGTAAAACGGTCTATTAAGTGCAAATGACACAGTATGCATCTATGTACACTAAGGGGCATAATTATTGTAACACAAATTTTCATGTATTCAATTGCGTTTATTTCAGAATCAATGTGAAAACAGTTGGTTTTTTTAATTTTTATAGATAGATATATCGTATTTGTATATAAAAATCACAATTTGAAAATTTTCGTAACATTTATTCTTTTTATTTTTTTTTAGTATGGCTTTTTTAATGTGGCACAAGTATTGTAACCAAAACATTAATGAGAAATTTCAATGGGAAATTGTATTTGCTTTATGCAATTTATGCCTGAAATTAATGAATTTTATATTCTTCTTTGCATTTAAGCTATTTTGGAATAGATTTGGAACTCTATCACCCAAGGATATGACCAAATCCTTTGAAATCCTGTTCCAGGCAGATTTTATCAAATATTTCGTCCAATTCTTTGTCCTTGTCGAATCTAAGGATTGTATTCGCTTTATAAGTGCCTTACAATATTAAAAACATAAAATTCTGGAATTTTGGGTTGATTAATTTAGTTTTCGAACGACAATTGCACCCAAAAACGGAAGTAAATTGTTATATTGGCTTGCAAGAATCGTCCTGGAGCGTTATCCTGATGAAAAACGAATCCTGCTCCGATCAATATTTCAGCACAGGGATCTGCTCAATCGTTTAGGAAACTAAAATATTAATTTTAATACGTTAAAAACTTGTCAGGTACGAATATTGCCACTGTAGTGACTGATGCAGCTACCCAGGCTATGCCAGCCTATGCAAGGCTATGCCTGCCGAAATACAGTGGCAATCTTCGTACCTGACAAGTTTTTAACGTATTAAAATTAATATTTTAGTTTCCTAAACGATTGAGCAGATCCCTGTGCTGAAATATTGATCGGAGCAGGATTCGTTTTTCATCAGGATAACGCTCCAGGACGATTCTTGCAAGCCAATATAACAATTTACTTCCGTTTTTGGGTGCAATTGTCGTTCGAAAACTAAATTAATCAACCCAAAATTCCAGAATTTTATGTTTTTAATATTGTAAGGCACTTATAAAGCGAATACAATCCTTAGATTCGACAAGGACAAAGAATTGGACGAAATATTTGATAAAATCTGCCTGGAACAGGATTTCAAAGGATTTGGTCATATCCTTGGGTGATAGAGTTCCAAATCTATTCCAAAATAGCTTAAATGCAAAGAAGAATATAAAATTCATTAATTTCAGGCATAAATTGCATAAAGCAAATACAATTTCCCATTGAAATTTCTCATTAATGTTTTGGTTACAATACTTGTGCCACATTAAAAAAGCCATACTAAAAAAAAATAAAAAGAATAAATGTTACGAAAATTTTCAAATTGTGATTTTTATATACAAATACGATATATCTATCTATAAAAATTAAAAAAAACCAACTGTTTTCACATTGATTCTGAAATAAACGCAATTGAATACATGAAATTTTGTGTTACAATAATTATGCCCCTTAGTGTATATATTTAAGCTCTCCTATGCAGCAATCAGATCAAGTTTGTTTTATTTTTTTATTACCTCCTCCAATTCTTCCACTAACCGAAAAAAATTAATTCAGCAGCAGTTTTCAGTTTTGAAGGTAAAGACTTAGTAAATGTACATAGCCTACGGCAATCTGTATCGATGCTGTAAATTGCATTACGATCGGATAAGAAACAACTAAAATATGCTAAAGACAATATATATAAAGTAATGGATCTGCTACTGTCGATTACGTCCGACTGTAGCTACGTCCTTGCTTATTTTTATATATCGTATCATATTAAATATATCAGATTGCACATGCAACGTTGCAACTGTCAAAATGGCTCTAAAAAGTTACACAATACCACAATGTGAAAAATGGCATAAGCGCAAACGGCAATTTTTAACAGAAAATCAAATTTCTTAGTTCAAGTCTGTACAATAACATTATGTTATAAAAATGTAACTGTTAAATAGTTTTGTCACTCAATGGAAGAATGTACAAATTAATTGATCGTCTGCTGTTTACGTATTGCTCTTAACCAAATTGTTAACATTGATCTACATGAAAAAAAGAAAAAGCTAATTACTTACTACTATCACTTGGCTTAGCATTGACTAACGTACTAAGCCAACTTAATCTAAATCGAAGCAGTAAAGGATATCTCTTTGTAAAACATAAGAGAACACTACGTTGATAGAGCTATTCCTTACCGCTTGAAAACCGCAGTACGTGAGCTGGGGACAAATTAGGAAAGACAACAATGTGAACCTGTGGTCAACAACCCAAACAGATGACGGAAATACAGCCAGATCGGTACTTGGCTACCTCATTAGGGAAGCATATACAGAAAGGCTTGACACGGTAGCCAATCCAACCTGGACATCTGACTGGAGCAGCTCCTCGACATATGTACGCAAGAGGAAGAGCAGCTCTGGAAGGTCTTGCTGTAGTGCATGTGGTGGTAATCAACAATGGGAGCGAAAGGGGTATTAAATAGTAGGAAATCATGTTCTTTGTTTTTGCATTTCATTAGACCCCGTGTTTAAAAAAAGTACAAAGTTTACAAACAATGTTGCCAAGCTCGCTTTATTTCCGCCACATCTGGTTGTTTTTGGTGAGTATTGGATGATGGTGAAAGCGCGGGAAGCGGAAAATTTGGTGTTTTTCAAAAATAACACAGCTTTTTGTCAGCTTTTTTTTATAATTGTAAGAAATTTATAATCAAATAGGAACAATTATAGGCATTTTGTCATTATTTTGTATAATATAGCGTAGCGATATACCATTTACCTTTAATTTAAATCACATACTTTAAAAAACCCTTAGCTACTCTCTGGATCTTCTATGAAAATATTCATTTTGTGCTCTTAGCCCCAAAAAAAGCTTGTTTTAACCCATTGAAAAGTGATTGAAGGTATATATATTCAGGATTAGGACGTCAAGTTAAGTGTCTGTCCGGGTGAGCAGGGTATATATAGCAATATAGTATATACTATATAAGAATATTGTGTTTTGGGTCAATACCAATATCGATAATATCGATATATAACGTGTAACTCACTCACGCTTCTCTCACTAGCGCTGGGATTAAATTACAGGTCGTTTGTTAATATCGTTTTGTGGATCGCTTGTGGGTACTACGCATACATCTTTAGGTTAGCCCATTTTATAGGATATGTGTTTGTTAAGCACACACTGTAGCCCGCTTTCTTGGTGTGTTTGGTTTTTTGTTGCTCTGGCGCTTTTTAGCTACACTTTAAGCTCTGCGTTTCTGGCATTTTGCGCCTTTATTTGCGCGTATGTGCTATTTTTTGCTAATTCTGCAAGTTGTAATAATTACACGAGACCACAAAAATATGAAAGATATTTACTAAACACAAATTAAACAAAAAAATGTTTTGCTTGTTTCTTGTCAAATTAGTTTTTTCGCATACCTTTGGAATTGTTTGTATTTTGAGGAATATGTATCTGATAGAATCTTAAAGTTAAATGTTATAGTCCAAAGACTGATATTTATGGATTAAAAGGTATGAGAGAAAAATCGCAGGCCAACAGACAAACAACCGGTTAAACAATTGTGGCTGTACAGATATCGATTTATATCGATATTTACATGATTTTTCTAATAAAATCCACTAAAATAATGATTAATATAATAAAAATATAATAATAATTTGGATAATTTTTTCTGATCAAATTCGAAAAAAATTTCATAAAACATCGTTGATTTTTTTGACTATGCACCAAAAATGTTAGTTTAAGAACATTTTATGGTTAAATGTTTAATGATAGTTGAAAACAGTTGGATTCTGTATTTTTTAAACCAAAAATTTATTTTGAAGAAAATTTCGTTGCGAATATATGTTGCTTACACAGACTGGATGTTGTTTTATTTTTTAAATAAATTTAAATTTTTGAATAAATTAATGTACAATTACTACTATAATTATTAATAAATTAATAATAACATTTTTCTATATAAATTTAATATATGCAAACTTAAGACTTTATTAATTTTTTTCTTGAGTTTAACTTGTAGGTTTTTTTTCGACTCTTTAATATATGTACATATATCATATATTTTATTAAATAGTTATTATACCCTGTACTTTTTTCAACAGTCCATTCTTATAAACTCGTAATCAAGTTTATCGCAAAGGTTGAATGCCAATTCCCCTTTACCCTCAATTTGCAATTAAAATCGCATAACAAGCATAATTTTAGAGATAGACGGTTGAGTTTTAGAATACATATTCTCCAGTGTTATATGAATACATACGTAAAACAGAATTTAAATCAGTTGATAAACACGGAAGTTTTAAATGAAACAATATTACAGGCTTTATCCCGCTCGTACTCTGGCTACAGACAAAAAAGTACGATGCATTGCTATTGCGGTTCATACGTTTTTAAAAATTTGGGTTTAGTTTTAAAAAATTGAAACTCTGAATTTGAGTGATAAAATCCCAATCGCCTTTATGCAGAGCTGCAATCAATTAATCTTAAGCAGGGATAACATAACTATTTAACATTTCCATCGTCATAACAGTACCCTCGACTCCATTTTTTGTGTGGTTCGGTGTTATACATAGTTGTTGTAGTACCTTGGTTTTCCAGCGTCGAATCAAATACGACGCTATCGGGTAAAAACCAACTGCGTAAATAATGCCAACAAGTGTTGCGTTCAGAGTGACGCCGGCAGCGCAGTTAGCGGCAGTGGAAGTACAGTACACACATATGTACACACATTCATACATTCATACATACATACATTTGTGGGTACATCTGTATGCACATACTTGTTGCTGTTTTGCTTGATTCAAGAATTCTCTAATTGCAATGCAAATTCTGCAGAAAACAAAACCAAACGAAGCGAAATACAAAAAAATAAAAAAAAAAATAAAAATAAAAATACAAACGCATTAAAGCCGAATGTGTTCGTTGTGCTTATGAGGAATGAAAGTTTACACTAAAGCTTTTCTATACGATTGCGCAATTTGTAACGGTGCATCGATACGAATTTCGTGAAATGTGCAAATGTTCAACAAATGCATGAGCTTTTTTTCTGTTTGCATTTTGTTGTGGCTCTGTTTTGGTTTTTGTTGTTGTGCTGTTGTTGATTGTATACCCTGTACTTTGCAAACGCACAAAGGGGTATATTAAGTTAGTGCAAATGGTAAATGTGCGTAATATGTTTCTTTCGATGTTTCTTACCCTCTACAATTTGTTGGTATCTAGATTGTCCTACGCAATGCCGCCAGATTTTTGAACTCAAAAGTAGCTAAAATTTAAAAAAAGTGGCTAAAAATGGCTAAAATTTATCTGCAAGTGGCTAAGCAGTAATCCCTTCGTTTTTCTTAAATATCTATATAATTAATACGTCATATTAGACAAATACATTTATTATATCGATCTTAACGAATGAAATGAAAATCAAACAATAATTTGTTAAAAAAAAATAAAAATAAAAAATGTTCAAGAAATACATAATTATGGGAGCATTTTCCATATCTCTGTTTTCCGTATCTCTAACATTTCCGGATATTAATTAATCATTTGTATGTTTTATTATACATTTAAAACATTATATTTTTCAGTCAACATTAAAATCTTTATCGAATCTCATAATTTGTAGTCTCAACCAAAAATTTAAAAATCGATGCATACAAAATTAAATTAATACTGTAAGTAGATCGATTCACGTCTAAAAATCGATTTAATCGCTTAATCGAAATCAATTCTATTTGTTTGAAAAAAAAAACAAACAAAAACTCCCCTGCCCTTTTGAATCAAATTAGTTTTTCAATTCCTCGTAGACCAACTAGGAACTTTCAGCCTATTTTTCTTCCTGTATGCACCTCTGATTATGCTATGCACAATAATTTTTGGGTGTTATGCTCTATTTACAACGCACATTATAAATTAATATCTTCTGAACTCTCTCTACCTTCTATTAAATTCGCTATCCTACAATATCTAACTCAATTTAACATTTCATCTTAACCAATGTAGATTTATATATTTGTTTAACTCAACTAACCACTAATCTTGGTCTGATTGGGTTTTTCTGGGTTTTCCCATATCCTCGCAGCAAATGCAGGACCTTTATTTTATTTTTTCTTTAAATTTGATTTAATATTTTAATCTTATTCTTTTCCCCAGATTTTCTTATTTTTTTATATTTTTAAATTAAGTTTTATTTATTTTTAATTTCAATTTTATTATTATTAATATTAATTTGTAAATAATTTTTCTTGGTCGACTGGTCTTAGTCGACACTTTAATAAATAAATAAATAAACTAAGAACGGAACATTGAATTTCACAAGTAATCGCAAAATCGAATTAGTCGAATCGAAGCGCAGCTCTTGTGTGTGTTATTGAAACACAAACTACAGGGTTTTCTACTGTCGGTAACGTCCGAGTGTAACCTACTGTCCGACTGAACTGCTCCGTACTGACTGGTTGTTTTTGTGCTAGTCGGAGGCGCCTGTCGCCTACGTAACTCCGGCGCATTCTCCTACAGACCAGACACCTTCGCTTCTACCTCCCAGCAGCGCGCTCTTCCGCAGTCGGTCTAACTGCTTACACGTGTGGCAACAATGTAATCAGGCATGGCGAGTGGGGGGACAGGGATAGTAGGCGAGTGAGCGAGCTGAATGGGGAAGAGGGGGGGGGGGGGTTACGCTTAACGTGCCGGGTTACAGTTAATATTGATAAGCGGTTGCTGTTGTTATTGTTACGTTTGCTTTGGCAGCTGTTGGCAATGCAATTGAAGCACATTCAAATGCACATAAAAACAATAATAATGTAAGAAGCACACTGAGACTGACAAATTACTGACAATAATTGCCACACTTCACATATACATATGTACATATATACATAGACATGTGTGTGTGTGTGTGTGTTATGTTTTGGCATAGTGTCCGCTGTTGATAAGCGGGAGACACGCAACTATTTTTATGGCGTCCTCTTTGGCAACTTTGTTGTAAACTGCGTCGTTTTATTTAGCGCCAATGCAATTTCGGTACCACAGAGAGAGAGAGAGAGAGAGAGAGAGAGAGAGAGAGAGAGAGAGAGAGAGAGAGAGCAAGAGAGAGAGAGAGTGAGAGAACTTACTTATTGATATCGAAAACCACAAGAGCTACACTCGGAAAAAAATAACAGAAACAAGAAACCAAGCAAAGGAAAATAACGTTTCTTAAAATTTCCTAAAGCTGATCAGAAAATTTAGTTATACGTGTACAGTAGAATCCGGATATAGCGACATTCAAGGGACCGACGATTTTACGTCGTTATATCCGGAAGACGCATTATCCGAAAGAAGCAAAAAAAAAAAATTATTTTTTTTTATTTTATGGATGCCATGTTTGTAATAGGTTTTAAAATAAAACAAATTAATTTTTTAATCAAAACAAAAAATTTAATACAGTAGAATCCGGTTATAGCGACTTTCAAGGGACCGACGATTTTACGTCGTTATATCCGGAAGGCAAAATCCATGATTTTGTTTCTTTTTCGTATTGAAAAAACACAAAATCCATGATTTTGTTTGCTTCTTTTAGCATTGTTGAAGAAATCAAATTTTCCTCTTTAAACTTTTTTTTTTTTTGTTCGGCACGTCGCAATATCCGGTTGAATGGTGAAAAATCTCGTCGTTATAAGCGGTTTGACGCTAAAAGCGGAGACGTTCTAAGCGGAGGCCCTTTCATATAAGTTTGTATGGGGACCAACCAAGTCATCGAGTTATAAGCGGCGTCGTTATAACCGGATTCTACTGTATTTAGTTATGACGCGACCGACTGTAAAATACCCTATATATAAAATATTATGGATCGGTAAGAATGTAGCGCATCAGTAGGACGTGACCGACTGTTAGTTGCCCTGTTTCCTATGTATGCAATATCATTTAAAAAAAAATAGCATACGAAGCGCAGCAGTAATGCTTTTTCTTACTTTTTTGTCTACGTGAAGGTAGAGCGTGGACAAGGCATTCAATACTGTATCTTTGATATCTTTTGTGTTTATTAACCGATTATGATACGATACGATATATAATGAAGAACAACCTTATATGTTCAGTATTTAGCTTGGTACTCGGTGATGACATTTAATATTTGAAATAAAGTTGGTCGATATCTTATCTTATAGTATGCGGGATCTAAGCGCCCATCCTAACTGACAGAGATATGGACAGTCAGACAGACAACTTACAATATAAAAAGTTAAGGAATATTTGTTTTTTTTTTTTAAATCGGTCAATAAATACAGAAGTTATAAAAGAAACAATATTGCCGGCACTGCTGCGCTTCAAATATTTTTATAAAATTATATTTGAAATATAGGCTACAGGGTATTTTACAGTTGGGCATGTCCGACTGATCTGCACCTCCCATTCTGATCTTAGACTATAATTTTACATATTTAGCTTTAATTGGTTCGGTTTTTTATACCCAGTACTCATGCAATGGATAAAACCGGGTCTATTACAATTTGAAGGATATTAATTTGAAGGATATTATTATTAATTGTTACCGTATTTTAATTAAGATCTAACGGTCAAGCTTGGTCAAAAGAGATGTACACAACTTATTCAGTTCACTCCTGTGGCTGATCTAAAAGTTTCCAAGCCATTCCCATTTCTCGTATTATTCTTGATTGTGTGGCAGTACAGGAAGCACACAGAATAGGTCGCGCGACCTTGTGCAAAGGTTAGCAGATAAAGCAAACCACACATAACATACACAGCGAGACGGAGAAAGAAACAGGAGAACAGTACATAGAAGACCAACGCAATGCAAGATTAAATGCGCTATGTAGTAATACCAGATGATGATAATGAATAGCGGAAACAAGCAACTCGACATCTTTTGCTGAATTCCCAGAGAATACTATATGTATGTACATAGGAGTGTGAGTACAAAAAGTGATAAGAAGAGAGTTTGGACAGGGTGGAAAGTTGATCGGATCTACAATAGTTTCTTATCGAATATAAATCTAATACAGAGAAATGCAGCAATGAAAAATAGAATACAGGGTATTCAACTGTCGGCTGTAGCGTTTCCAAAATTATTTAATCAGAGCTGTTTTAAAAAACGCATCGGTTTGACGACCGAAATTATAATTTATAATCGTTTTTATTTCGAACTAATAAGCATTATAAGAAGTGCTTATAATACCCTAGAGATCCGGAATTAGCAGAGGTTCTGATTCACTCCGAATCGAAATTCAGAGCATGCCTCAATACAACTTATATCTAGCTTTGATGTTGGATATTAGATATATACTAATTTAATCGTTATCGGTTTGTTTATGTGCATCCATCTTTAAATCAAATAGAAAACGATGCATACGGTCAAGGGGCAAGTTTATTATTATCTTAATGGCTAAGTTATACCCTGGTTTCAACCATTTCATAGAAGAGTGTATACAAATCGGTCTCATCAAATGTGCACACAATAAAAACTAAAATTGTTGCATAGTGTTATCAGCAAATAGCAGATTTTTTGCAGCACCCCAGAGCATAGGTGATAACATAAGTTGAAACTGAAACAATTTTCGAAAGTTCAGAACAAAACCATTATAAAAATTTAATGAAACAATTTGGCAAGGAACGAATCATGTATGCTCTTATGGCCAAAATGTTTATTTGAAAGTCTAATTCATAAGCAAATTGCCTAAGAATGTAAATATAACCAATTGAAGGGTATATTCACAACTAAAACAAAGCACATACTATGTACATACATGTATACTGGATAAATCAATTGTTAGAAAAGCCTCCTGGGAGAAAACCATACTCAGAACCGTTGCCGGTGCCAAACCCGCATCGCTTGGTATCGTATACCGGATAATCAGATTTATGAGAATATTACTCCTGGGCAACATTCAAAAAATACAAAATAAACATATTGCCCATAAATTAATCAGTAAAAACACTAAATACAAAAATAATCATTCCAAATGTACGACGATAAAAATGTTTTGACATTTTACATTAGAAGCCATTAAAAAGTTACGTAATCACTTATAAAGGGGTTGGGAAAGGGATGGCGACAACACTTTGATTAATTATAATAACATAGGATCGAAGTTTTTTTAAAATGATTTCGTAATCGTTTAATATGTTTTTGCTTTACATGTATAAATGTATACAATATAATAAACTATAGCATTTTAAATTTCATAATCGATAAAGTTCCATTGTTGCATTGTAAAAACAAGCAAAAAATGTTTTTTAAATAAATGTAAATTAGACTATAATAATATTCATTTAAATATTGAATTTGAATCATTGAATATTTGGTAAATGTCTATTTGGCGCAAAGTTAATGGAACATGGTAAGACCATGCAGTAGTAGTTAGACTTTAGAGCTGGGCTTCGATTCGATTTCGATTCGACTTAATCGATTCTTTTTTCGGCGATTAAATCGATTTTTCTTTTTTGAGCATCGATTTTTTATCGCAATGTAATTTTACGATTTCTTGTTAAGTTCAACAAATAGTAATTGAATATATTCAGAATATATTTATTTATTCTGCAACAGGACGATCAGGATAAGTCGTTATGTGTAGGTTCTCCTATGCAGTCGTTAGATCAAGTTTGTTCTAGATTTTTTATACCTCTTCCTATTTCCTCCACTAGTCACAGCAATGAAAATTTATATTTCGCATTGCGAGAGGATTTAAAACGGCGAAGATATGTAACGGACAAATCGATACATAGTATGCACTTGTTATACCCTGTGGCCATTGAAAAACGGGAAAACAGGGTTATTTTTGTTTATTTTTTTTTAACAAATTGAATTTAATTTTAAATGTATATATTTTGTATGCATCGATTTTAAAGGTTTTCTCTCAGACTACCTGCAAATTCATATTGCCGTTTTTATTTCGATTAATCGATTCAATCGATTTTTTTATGTGAATCGATGGAAAAGATTGATTCTTGAAAATTTGAAATCGAACCCAGCTCTATTCGACTTTAATTTTTATGGAATGAACTAATGAAGTTAAGGAGTAGAGGAAATGCTTCGCAAAAGCTTATCTGTATTTGTACTTATAATATATATATTTTTTTGGTTACGCGTGAAACCGATCTAAAGTGTAAAATCGCGCATACGGCATACATTTTTCCAACTGAATTGCGATAAAACTGTGCAAAACGTTTTTGTTCAGCTTGAGCTTGAGCTTGAGTTTTAGCTCGGGCTTCGAGTTGCGCTTTTGTGATTGCCCCTGCCCCTGCCCCTGCCCCTTCCCCTTCCCCTTCTCCCGCTTTACAGTTTTGAAGCGCGTGGGAAAAAATCTGAACCACAAAACTGTTGGCGTTGAATCAACTAGATAAATTATTGAAGAACAAATTGATAAAGCAATGTACAGCATTTGGAAAGAACATTCAAAATCTTAAAATAAAAACATAAGTCATTTTGAATGTGACTATGGTGATAAAGCTGTGGTCAGAAGGCAAACCACAACTGGAAAAGGCTGAATACATTTTTGAATAAGTGTGGGTGATTTGGGAAGAAATACTATATCATAAAAAAAACTACGCTCTAAAATAAAGCTAGAATCTAATATATAAAATATATATTGAAAAAGAATATATATTTTAAAATAGGCATAAAATCTTTTAAAACTAGTATTTTAGAATTAAAACATTTACAGAAATTCTTGAAATTAAAAATTTCAATTTTTCTGCATATCTGAATACAAATTTCTTTTATAAGAATTTTTTCAGGCCATCTAATGTTCTTTTTTGTGAGATTGAGAAAATAATCTAATACAACTGCAATATGGTCTTTATATAAGCAATGCATTGAAACTCAAAAATATATTCAAAATCTGCTCAGTAAACAAATTAAAAATGGCGCGTGAAAATTTATATCCATTTAGCTGTTTTTTGTTTTGTTGATGTTTTTGTTTTATTCTGTTTTTAAAAAATTCTTTGGTTCTCATATTTTCTTGGTAATTTGTCGTTGTTTTTTAGTGCAATTCGATACTGGTCTACAAGATTCAAGGGCAAGCAATATGCTGATTGAGCTGGATTGTTTCAATTAAAATAAGACGTAATTTGTTTTTTGGTCAACAGGGTAGTAAGGTCATTCATTCAATCGTTTACATAAATCAGCAAAATATGTATATCAATATTATTTTGATATATAATATGCTTTTGGATTTGGATAATCTGAAACCAATATTTATGTATTTAAGCAACGTTTTCGATTATCGTTTCCAAATTTGACCAGTAAGGATGGAACCGACCAGTCGGACGCGCTTAACTGTAGAATACACTATTTAAAATATTATTTCAAATATTTGCAAAATTATAAATAATGCAAAAGTACGCTCGGTTATGACCGGTTAGGGCTTAAAGTAGGTGTGGTATCTAAGATTTGAAATAAACTAAATTTGCGTATGATGTAGTATACCTATCAACATTCCGAAAATGGATATTTTAGGTCTTATAGATTCCGAAATATTAGCGTTCATACAGACTAAATTAACTGAGCTGTCACGCCTCCTTTTACTTTTTAGCTTTCCATATTATTTATCTAGAAAAACCTTATTACTTGCTCAATTTTAAACTTGAATAAAACTTGTATTCTTTTCTTTAATCGATTATCAAATGCAGAAGTTTTCAATGGGTACGAATATTAAAAAAGAGAAGCAGTTTGGTGCGTCCGACTAATCGGCTGAGTCCTTCTTAGTTTCTTTGTATGTAATGTGCATTTTGACTGTATTTATACCCATGAGCTGTACCTCAGAATTTGTTGACTCAGTTGAAATATCATACAAATAATTTGCAATTAACGTACTTGCAAATTGATGTAAAAGGTAAAATTGTATTTTGCTTGATTCGCTTAATACGATGGTGCTTTAATTACACTTCCTTTAATTTGTAGATGTTGCAGAATATCCATAATCAATTCAAATTAAGTAAATATTTTATTATTGCATAAATAACACAATGTAACACAATTCCATAATCAATGAGATTTTTTATAGAGATATGAAGACAATTTTTCTATGTTGTCATGAATATTTGTAATCTACTCATAACACAATAAATGTAAAAAAATCATTACTTTCTACATTTAAAATAAAAACATATACTATTTATTTAAAGTAACACCAGTAAGGTAATGGCCAATCAGTCGGACTCACCCGACTGTAGAATATTTTAAATACTTTTGCATAATTTTTTTTAGAGATAACTTGCACCATTTTATTAGACCCTGATATACACATTTTATGGGTAAAGTGTATACAAATCGGCTTCAGTAATTATTCAAAAAAATCCATAGATTTGTTAGGCAGTGTAATGTGTTTGAGACGCACTTGTCAGCAATTCGCTAAAATTTTAGACATATTGTTTAAAGCCGATGGAACCTAGTGGAACTAAATTGCTGACTATATAGCAAATAGATAATATCCCCCCCCCTATATGTATATATATATATCTACCATTTCCATTGTAGCTCTGTTTAATCGTCAGTTAGGAGCGGATTAACTATGTATATCAGACCCTATATGAGCAAGAGCAGCTATATTCTAAATGTATCTAACGCCGTTGAAGTTTATTTGAAATGTTGGAAGCCACTCCCCTTTTGAACCCTCAACGATAAAAAACGAAAAATACGCGTAATATCGCACGTAAAAGGTTGTCATTTGACATATACAGTCTATAGCATAACGGTCAGCTATGCTGAAAATTGCATTAAAATCGCTCGATAAAGACAAAAGTTATTGAAGAAACAATTTTCCATGGTCTAGCTATCTCGCTCGCTCGCTCGCTAGGCATGACTCGTTGTATGCATGTTTGTGTATGGATATTTATAAGCGTAATCTTAGTGGGTCGCAAAGTAGGGTGCAGGGTATTATACAGCTGGGTGTGCTCGACTAATAGGATGCGAACGTCTGATCAGGGTCGCCTCTGCTATGCGGGTTGTTGCTTTAATAAATAAAAACTCTGGAAATAATAAAATTTCTAATTAAATTAAGGGTTCATTTCTTCATTTCACATATCCAATCTTTGGACAGCCAACATGATAAGATATGAGTCACTAAAGATGAAAATGTACACTGAGAAAAATGAATACTGAAACTTAACAACTCGTCATGGCATTTACACATTTTGTAAATTCTATTCTTTTACCACTGAGCTGAATGACAAACAAAAGCTAACTAAACATAATAAATTAAAGTATGTTTAATTAATACTATGCTTTTATTTTTCGCTCTGTATACAAGCTCGTAAATATTGATAAGTAAATAGTGCGTTCCGTGTGTTTGTTGTGTATGGTTACGTCTAATTTTTTATGACTTTCATTACATTACGAGCAGAGAGATACGCCGGGACGATGTCAAGAAAAGCGCGTACTACAAAATGAAAGTATAAGTAGACGAGTATTACGAGTATTACGAGTGATTAGATTACGAACAAACCCAAAGCCGCAAGCAATTGTGCCAAAACGATCAAACATGCTTAAGTGAAACTGACGATCTTAAGTAAATCATGGGACAGGTGAAAGTAGTTCCCTTTTCAAATTCTCAATTCTAGATCTCCCATTTCCCCATTCAAACAATCACAAAATCACAAAAAAAAAAGTGTACGCACTGTCGATACATTGATTAAAAATGAATTTATCAAAACCACATTCGTATGTACATATTGGAGGGTTCTTTGTAGACCTGTCGCTAGGCCTATCGGAAATGCTCGCATTCGTACGCACTCCACCTATTTCTTTGGTATATCGTTTATGACGGAGCTTTTGTTCTTTAAGACCCTGTCGCGTCGTCGTTGCCAGGCCGATATGCAATCTTAATGGGGTGCACAAATCAATCATAAAGACAAGCCGAATAGTAGGGACTCATCCGATCGGTCAAGCGCAGTCGAAGCCGACTGTAGAATACGCTGCCAACTACTTTGAATCAGTCTTTAAAACGCTGTTACTTTCTCTCCCTCTTTTTCCCCTTGATTAAAATAAATACCTTACAAAGTAAACAAGAAATTTTTTAAATTAGTTTTTTTCTTCATCCAGACAAAATTTAAGACATAACCAGAAACTATTATTGAGATTCTTCTTTATTTGTATTTTATTTTAAAATCTTAAAATTAATTAGAAATATAATATACAAGGTATTGGTCTTTAAATAAAGAATAAAATACTAACTGAAATACTAACTGAACTATAAAATAATATTAACAAATTAATTTTCTTCAAGAAACTTCAATCCAATCAAACTCATAATATTGAGGAAAATTGAAGAGCATTTCAGTAAACATATGAAACGATCAGAAAAATCCTCCATAGTTTGGGTTTTTACGCATTTGCCGAGGGCAAACATTTTGCACACACAACGAATTAAACTTCCAGGGAAAATTATGTTAAACTGAATCCAGGAAAATTTTCTGAAGTTATACTTCATGGAAGACAGGTGTACGTTAATCTGGATGCGAATTACACTTTCAGGGAAAATTATGGTGTACTGAATTCAGGGGAATTTCCTGAAGCTATACTCCCTGGAAGACAGGTGTACGCTCATCTGGACGCGTTGTTCAAACACATAGTACTATATATGTATACTATAAATTCGAATTTTAATTAAAAAATATATATATATATAATAAAATGTATGGACGGGGTAGATCAGTCAGGGTCTAAAAATAAAGACAGGTCACAAACATTAGGTTTTAACATACTTTGACGTTTATTAAATATCAAAATTCCTATTAAAGAAATAAATAAATTAATTAATATTTTAATTTTTACAGAATTTCCAAAACAATATGCAAAAAGTCGGGAATATTTGAAAAAACACTTGCTGAAGCATTTATTAAGTTTGCCAACTTACAGATGATTGATCTTTGGTAACAAGAGCTTTAAAAAATCGATAATAATCCAATTAACGTATCTGTTATTAAAAAAAAAATTTGGACGGGGCGGATCAGTCGGACGGGACAGATCAGTCGGACGGGCCCGACTGTAGAATACCCTGTGCATTTTATTTTATATACAATTTTATAAAACTGTCACTCTAAGCGTATCAAAAGTATTTCTTCTTCTTCCCTTTTTACGTGCGCCAGCTGCACTGCGCTGCGCTGTTGCTGCTGCGCTGCTGGGCTGCGCTACCAATTGCGTAGCTTATATCTACTTTGTTTATTAACCGATTTTAATGCGCTTTTCAGCATAGTTAAATATAATAGAATAGAGTATATGTGCCAAATATCAACATTCTATGTTTAATATTACGCTTGTTTTTGAACTTTTAAGTTCAACTATTGTGAAGCTTATATCTCCTGTGTTTCTTAACCGATTTCAATGCGCTTTTCAGGATAGTTAAATATAATACAATAGAGCTTATGTTCCGAAAAACAACCTTCTATGTTCAATATTACGCTTATTATTCAACTTTTTGTGTTAAAAATTCGAGGTTATGTGAGTTTTATTGATTTTTGGGCGTGAAGGGGGCGTGGCATCAACGATTTGAAATAAACTTGATCTGCGTACGTTATTTATCTACCATACACACCAAAAATGACAGCTCTAGCTCTTATAGTTTCCGAAATCAACGCGTTCATACAGACAGACGGACAGACAGACAGACAGACAGACAGACAGACAGACAGACGGACGGACAGACAGACAGACAGGGCTAAATCGACTCAGCTCGTCTCCCTGATCAAGAATATATATAGTTTGTGGGGTCTGCCACGCCTCCTTCTGCCTGTTACATACATTCGCACAAAGTTATTAACCCTGTTTTTCCCATTTTTCAAATGGGCACAGGGTATAATTAATGTTTATTCAAATTTGAATTAAATGCCGCTGACAATTTTTCAGAATAAATCAAAAATAATAACAGGCATAGCTCTTCAAAAATGTTGAAGAGTAGGGTGCAGAGTATTCTCGAGTCGGTTGTGTTCGATAGATTATTTGTTATTTTCTTATAGCAAGCAAATTCGTTAAATTGTTGTTGCTTTAAATACGCATATTTTCTCATTCTGAGAAGAATGTATCGTTAGGATACAAAAATTATAAGAAACAATCTAAAGACTATCGCCACTTTTCTTCGTAGTGTGGAAAAAACTTAAGAGGCGGTAAAAACAAAATACTTGCAGATACCGACAAGAAAACCATACTTAGAAGAGTTTCAAATTCTAATGATTCCTTAGACGAAATTAGAGCAAAAAGCTTTATTTTTTAAAGCGAGTAAATCGATTCTTAAAAGAGTAAATAAATAAGCTCCACATCTAGAAAAACTGCATAAGAAATACAAGCACATGTGTTGAAACGTTAATTTAATACCTTTATCTTCATTATGTGTTTTTATATCAAAAAGTCGAATTTATATTATAAATTTGCAGCATTCCGGAAAAATCTTAATTAATCGAGCGCTCTTATCGTTAGCTTTGACGTCATAATGCCCATTATCGAAGTGCAGCTTATACGCGTTCTAAGAAATCAACTAAGAATTATTTATCGAAACAATATTATATATACATATATTGGCTTTTTCCAGTAATATACAATAAATGTGAAATACTCCAAACAACATTTCCGCCCTCCTTTTTGATGAATTTAAGAATTACATATAAAGAAATAATTATACATCAAACAAAATGTTATATATATGTATATCGAAACAGTATTATTATAGGTATATATATCAACTTTTTTCGAGTATTATAAGTGTGGAATACGCTAAGCTACGTCTCCGTCCTCCCTTAGAAGGTCTAAATCAAAGACCATCAATCGTGCGGAGAGAACGGAGAGAAATACCACAAATGCCTGGCTTAGAAATATACTGCATGTAGAATACCAAATAGTTAAACGACACTAATCTACGATTTATTTAAAGAACGCCCAGAAACAACAACAAATATAATAGGGCCGAAAAATATACCTGTTAGCCAGGTTTAAGCTGGCCAAAAACCCCGAACTCCCGACATAGCTCAATATTGTTTATATGTATCTACAGCTGGGTATCTTATAGATACGCATGCTTTTAGCTTCCTTCTAGTAAGCCATTTTTTGCGTGTGTGTGTTTTTAGTGGTCAACCTGCTTGATTGCCGCTGTTTGGTTTTGGTACCTGTTTCAGCCAACGTCTGTCCGCTGATGAAGTCCGTCCCTTTCTAGGTTTGAAAGTGTTCAAACAGAATTCAACCGACAATTAATACGGTGCTGAGCTCTTTCGCTTAGCTTAGAGCCGAGCTCAAGATTTTGTTCTTAAGTTTTATTATTCGTTTTCGTTTTCATTTTCTTTTATTTTTATATTGGACCTCGTTTCGTTTTGGGCGTTATACTTTTCGAGCTGCGCACAGGTTGCGCATACTTAAAGATACAAAGATATTATAGCTTTAACCCAGCTCGCGTGACTACGCTTAGCAGCCGTCCTGCTCGCACTGTTTGGTTCAGCTAGCTCTTTCTGCCTTTAGTAGTGTTTTTTATTCACTTTTTCAAGGCATATGTTAGTTTAATGAATGAGTTGATTCTACATTCGCAGAAATGCTAATAATAATACTTAGTGCCAACACAAACACAGAATGACGCAGCTTGGATAAAGATACAACAAGCTAAACAGTAGGGACGCATCTGAGCCGACTTTCTGATACCCTGCACTCTGCTTGCCACTTCATTGACTCGATTGGTTCTTTCATAACACTTGTGTGAATTAACCAATCTCATTGCGGTTTTCAGTATAAACTATGTATATATATTTGCACATAAGGGTCAACCACATGCTATATATATTCAAAATCGATCGGTTGTTTTAACATATTTGTATAGGGCATCTATGAAATTTTATTTACACTTGCATGTTAACGTAGTATGTAAACAAATATTACATGGATTTATATTCAAATATTTGAAGTGCAAAAGTTCCTTATCAATCATTTATTTATTTATTAAAATATATACTACTAAACATTTTTTAAACATATAGAAAAAGTATTAAAATTATACACATTTTGAGTTTCGCTGAAATCTGTGTTTGAACAGTTTGCCGTAACTTCAGTTTTATTTGTAATTCTCTTGAAATTCAACAATTTTGCAAAATAAATCTTAGCACCATTTATAGTACTGTTTACCAAGAGGTATAAGTTTCGCCTTTTGCCAAAGTAAAATAATGGTTTGCCATATGTGTTTTTTTTTTACTTTAAATACGTACGAATTTTGTCATTCTACCATATGCCCATATACAATATAATTTAAATTCAATATAACTCAAATTTCATTCCTACAAATTTAAAGTTGTATTTGTTATACTATACGCTAATTATTTATTTATTTAAAAAGTGTATTCCTAATTTTACAAGCATACAAACTTATAAATTATTGCATTAGTCACGATATATAACAAAAAATAAATAAAATTAATTTAGAAAGATTGATTTAGATTATTATAAATATAATTAAATATTAATTAAATTAGGTTTATTATCGATATCAAAAATTAAGGCCAAGGGACAGAGATACTTAACTAACTTATACTTTGTGTTTAAGTGATTGTACCCCTTGTCAACCATCTTTGTAGGGTATAAAAATATGCATAGATCATTGAACTGGCAAATATGTAAAACAAAAACAACCAAAATATCAGTTGACAAGCGATTAATATCCACATAGAAAATCAATTTCTTCGCCAAGTTGATTGCATTCACATATTTCTATTTCTATTAAACCATATTCTTGAATCTACATTAATATATACATACATAATACGATGTAGCAATGTGTCTTATTCTCCCATACCATGGCCTCATTATGATCGTAACCTTTCCCATTAATGTCATGCATTGTGTATACGTAAATATTATACTACTAAATAGTACATATTTATATCCGCATAATAATAAAACATGACGCAAACAATTTTTTTTAAGTGAAACAACAGAAAAACTCAACATTGTACGAGAAGGCCTTCGACGTGGAATGTTCTGGTAAGTTTTAAGTATCACTTAGTTTTTCCATGTGTACGATCGGATAGGGCTTGTACATATGGACAGACTAGTAAAAGGTAGTTAGAGAAAAATTAAAGAGCTTTAAAGATAAAATACTGTCCAGCTGTTGTCATTCAATTTTTTTATTGCGCTCAGAAATGATGAGCAGCAGAAAAGCTCTTTTATCTATCTCTTTTGCCAATGCTATTTATTCCTTTTTTTCGTGTGGTAAAAGACAATAGCCCAATAACAGAAACTAACTGTTCCGTTTATACTTTGTTTTGCTATTTTGCTTTTTACATTTTTTGCGTAAAGCAACGCTCGCTCGCTTATCAGCAAGCCAAAGCGACTGCGCAGTCGTAGCTGCGATCTAACGTAACGAAAAAAGTTTTTTTTTTTAGCGTAACACTTTAACGTAACATTCTTAAGTATAAACAGACATGCGAATAAAATCATTTTTGCTTTAAACTATATACGTACACTGACAGAAAAATATATACATACACTGACAGAAAAATATGTACATGCACTGCATAAATGAAAATTAAATATATACATATACAATGCATTTAAAATATTCACATACAGACCTACATACACTGCAAAAAAATTAAAAATAAATTACATATAAATTACAATAAATTACACATACATAGAAATACAATTTAAAATAAATATTTATGTATTTAGGTAAGCCTTAAAATATTGGCACAAGTTAAAAAAAAAAATTACAATTTAAAAATAACAAAGCTGCATATATACATACATTTCAGGATAGCATAAAACCGACTTATATATACCTTACAAATACTTTAAAATTTCATTTAAAATAAATTAAACACCCTTTATAAATGCAATAAACTCAATTTGTTACAAATATAAATGCCAATTAAATATGTTTGTTTAAGCAATAAAAATTTTAGTTTCGACAAATAGTGGTGGTACGGAAATAAACAGATAGAGTTCGAAAATAAATAAAATTTCTTTGTATGCACAAAAACCAACACTTGTATTAAAATTTTTCTTGGCTACAGTAAAAGCTAAAAGAAAATCTGGTAACAAAAATGCCTGAAACCAATGAGAAAGAAAATTTTTGAAAAAAATTGAAAATAAATAAAAACAATATGAAGTAAATTTTTTGTATTTCTATGTCATGGGGTTCTAAATAAAAATGGGTTAAACACATAAGGGGATCTGCAGCAATACTTTTTCCAGCAGATCATGGTCGGGTAGGGTGCAGAAGGAGAGGTCGACTTTCACCTCAGACCACTCCTCTGTCGTAAGAGCTAAAACAATCAAGCAATTGTGAATCCTTTCCCTTCTCCTTTTTGATTTAATTTCCCCTTTATTTTTTCCTTTTCTGGGTTATAGTTATAGTTAAATGTGTTGAAATTTCTGACCATGCGGTCTTACATTAGGGATATAGGGACTCTATAATAAATATTTTTTCTGCGTGTCCGTGCAGTCTCGACCACAACAACAACCCACCCTCCCGGAAAGAGATAGTTTCGTTAACGGTTCCCGAACAGTTGATTAGAGTACTGCGGTAGTGAAACTGGGAGTCTATCAAGGCTCAGCGGTTTTATGTGGGGTAACGGCACTTGCGCTACTTGTATTTTCGAGGTAGTGCACCGGTAGATTAGAATTTGGCACCCAACATGGAGGCACATAAATCTACTCGGGCAGGATACAAGTGGCACCTTGGTAACAAGTCGAAAAAATCTATATCTCGTATTTGGCCAGATTTTGATTTTAAACGATTTTTATTGAAAAATAATGCATGAAAATCCAAACATGGATGTATTTGGTCAAGAAATGTGGATGTTAGGACCAAAAATCATATACATGTTGGGCAAAATAGCGCAAATTACCGCATAGTGGCACCTTGGTAAAAAGTCGAAAAAATCGATATCTCGTATTTGGCCAGATTTTGATTTTAAACGATTTTTATTGAAAAATAATGCATGAAAATCCAAACATGGATGTATTTGGTCAAGAAATGTGGATGTTAGGGCCAAAAATCATATACATGTTGGGCAAAATAGCGCAAATTACCGCATAGTGGCACCTTGGTAAAAAGTCGAAAAAATCGATATCTCGTATTTGGCCAGATTTTGATTTTAAACGATTTTTATTGAAAAATAATGCATGAAAATCCAAACATGGATGTATTTGGTCAAGAAATGTGGATGTTAGGGCCAAAATTCATATACATGTTGGGCAAAATAGCGCAAATTACCGCATAGTGGCACCTTGGTAAAAAGTCGAAAAAATCGATATCTCGTATTTGGCCAGATTTTGATTTTAAACGATTTTTATTGAAAAATAATGCATGAAAATCCAAACATGGATGTATTTGGTCAAGAAATGTGGATGTTAGGGCCAAAAATCATATACATGTTGGGCAAAATAGCGCAAATTACCGCATAGTGGCACCTTGGTAAAAAGTCGAAAAAATCGATATCTCGTATTTGGCCAGATTTTGATTTTAAACGATTTTTATTGAAAAATAATGCATGAAAATCCAAACATGGATGTATTTGGTCAAGAAATGTGGATGTTAGGGCCAAAAATCATATACATGTTGGGCAAAATAGCGCAAATTACCGCATAGTGGCACCTTGGTAAAAAGTCGAAAAAATCGATATCTCGTATTTGGCCAGATTTTGATTTTAAACGATTTTTATTGAAAAATAATGCATGAAAATCCAAACATGGATGTATTTGGTCAAGAAATGTGGATGTTAGGGCCAAAAATCATATACATGTTGGGCAAAATAGCGCAAATTACCGCATAGTGGCACCTTGGTAAAAAGTCGAAAAAATAGATATCTCGTATTTGGCCAGATTTTGATTTTAAACGATTTTTATTGAAAAATAATGCATGAAAATCCAAACATGGATGTATTTGGTCAAGAAATGTGGATGTTAGGGCCAAAAATCATATACATGTTGGGCAAAATAGCGCAAATTACCGCATAGTGGCACCTTGGTAAAAAGTCGAAAAAATCGATATCTCGTATTTGGCCAGATTTTGATTTTAAACGATTTTTATTGAAAAATAATGCATGAAAATCCAAACATGGATGTATTTGGTCAAGAAATGTGGATGTTAGGGCCAAAAATCATATACATGTTGGGCAAAATAGCGCAAATTACCGCATAGTGGCACCTTGGTAAAAAGTCGAAAAAATCTATATCTCGTATTTGGCCAGATTTTGATTTTAAACGATTTTTATTGAAAAATAATGCATGAAAATCCAAACATGGATGTATTTGGTCAAGAAATGTGGATGTTAGGGCCAAAAATCATATACATGTTGGGCAAAATAGCGCAAATTACCGCATAGTGGCACCTTGGTAAAAAGTCGAAAAAATCGATATCTCGTATTTGGCCAGATTTTGATTTTAAACGATTTTTATTGAAAAATAATGCATGAAAATCCAAACATGGATGTATTTGGTCAAGAAATGTGGATGTTAGGGCCAAAAATCATATACATGTTGGGCAAAATAGCGCAAATTACCGCATAGTGGCACCTTGGTAAAAAGTCGAAAAAATCTATATCTCGTATTTGGCCAGATTTTGATTTTAAACGATTTTTATTGAAAAATAATGCATGAAAATCCAAACATGGATGTATTTGGTCAAGAAATGTGGATGTTAGGGCCAAAAATCATATACATGTTGGGCAAAATAGCGCAAATTACCGCATAGTGGCACCTTGGTAAAAAGTCGAAAAAATCGATATCTCGTATTTGGCCAGATTTTGATTTTAAACGATTTTTATTGAAAAATAATGCATGAAAATCCAAACATGGATGTATTTGGTCAAGAAATGTGGATGTTAGGGCCAAAAATCATATACATGTTGGGCAAAATAGCGCAAATTACCGCATAGTGGCACCTTGGTAAAAAGTCGAAAAAATCGATATCTCGTATTTGGCCAGATTTTGATTTTAAACGATTTTTATTGAAAAATAATGCATGAAAATCCAAACATGGATGTATTTGGTCAAGAAATGTGGATGTTAGGGCCAAAAATCATATACATGTTGGGCAAAATAGCGCAAATTACCGCATAGTGGCACCTTGGTAAAAAGTCGAAAAAATCGATATCTCGTATTTGGCCAGATTTTGATTTTAAACGATTTTTATTGAAAAATAATGCATGAAAATCCAAACATGGATGTATTTGGTCAAGAAATGTGGATGTTAGGGCCAAAAATCATATACATGTTGGGCAAAATAGCGCAAATTACCGCATAGTGGCACCTTGGTAAAAAGTCGAAAAAATCGATATCTCGTATTTGGCCAGATTTTGATTTTAAACGATTTTTATTGAAAAATAATGCATGAAAATCCAAACATGGATGTATTTGGTCAAGAAATGTGGATGTTAGGGCCAAAAATCATATACATGTTGGGCAAAATAGCGCAAATTACCGCATAGTGGCACCTTGGTAAAAAGTCGAAAAAATCGATATCTCGTATTTGGCCAGATTTTGATTTTAAACGATTTTTATTGAAAAATAATGCATGAAAATCCAAACATGGATGTATTTGGTCAAGAAATGTGGATGTTAGGGCCAAAAATCATATACATGTTGGGCAAAATAGCGCAAATTACCGCATAGTGGCACCTTGGTAAAAAGTCGAAAAAATCGATATCTCGTATTTGGCCAGATTTTGATTTTAAACGATTTTTATTGAAAAATAATGCATGAAAATCCAAACATGGATGTATTTGGTCAAGAAATGTGGATGTTAGGGCCAAAAATCATATACATGTTGGGCAAAATAGCGCAAATTACCGCATAGTGGCACCTTGGTAAAAAGTCGAAAAAATCGATATCTCGTATTTGGCCAGATTTTGATTTTAAACGATTTTTATTGAAAAATAATGCATGAAAATCCAAACATGGATGTATTTGGTCAAGAAATGTGGATGTTAGGGCCAAAAATCATATACATGTTGGGCAAAATAGCGCAAATTACCGCATAGTGGCACCTTGGTAAAAAGTCGAAAAAATCGATATCTCGTATTTGGCCAGATTTTGATTTTAAACGATTTTTATTGAAAAATAATGCATGAAAATCCAAACATGGATGTATTTGGTCAAGAAATGTGGATGTTAGGGCCAAAAATCATATACATGTTGGGCAAAATAGCGCAAATTACCGCATAGTGGCACCTTGGTAAAAAGTCGAAAAAATCGATATCTCGTATTTGGCCAGATTTTGATTTTAAACGATTTTTATTGAAAAATAATGCATGAAAATCCAAACATGGATGTATTTGGTCAAGAAATGTGGATGTTAGGGCCAAAAATCATATACATGTTGGGCAAAATAGCGCAAATTACCGCATAGTGGCACCTTGGTAAAAAGTCGAAAAAATCGATATCT